>JADLZN010005277.1:0-297934 GCA_018155175.1 Sinocyclocheilus anophthalmus
ATTAGTTTTTTGTAATTTTGAAATGTGCCATTGTCTACTGTATAATATGTGCATAATATGGGTAATTGCATGTTTCTAATTATGTATTTGCATTAGTCGCCAAGGCAACATTTATTAGTTTTTGTTTAGGTTTTTTAAAGTGTAAAATCCTTTAAAATTATTTATATTTCAGCTTTATTTCAATCAATGAAAACAATTTGTAATAGTTTTATTTGATGTAATAACAATACCAACACTGTTACGGAGATTACCAAGAGTATATACATCTTAGGTACGCCTCATACATGTCTGCTCCCATGATGCAACTTGCTTCATGTAAAATAAAACAGCTTCTACTAGGCTATGATGATATTTTATATTTTTTCATTTGAGTCTACTCATGTGAATATACATTTTTCAAAAGTATTTTATGTTTAAAAAAAAGAATACGTTTTTTAACATATTTCAAATGAGTTAAAATTACTGGGTGCATCTTTAATAATGTAACAATCTGTACAATGATAAATGCTGTCTTTATATTCGGTGTATTTGCATTTCCTTTAATTCCCCCTGTGGATTGGATGAATGATTTGAGCTGAGGTGTAATTATGTGTTTGTACAGGAGACATGGATCTGGCCTGGTGCAGTGAATGCAGTTTCAGTGGTAATGAGTGGGGTGAGGTGTGCAGGAACAGAGATGTCTCTCTCCCACTGTCTGCATCATGGAGAATATCTCAGCTGCCCTAAAGGTGGAGGCCGCTTTGCTGCTGGAGTTTCCTGCTCTGAGAGTGAGATTATTATCATCATATTCAAATCCAGTTATTCTTATATTTTTACATTTGTATTAATTTATTTTTATGACTTGAACTAATTTGTTTCTGGACAAAACACTGACCTCTAATGGTTAAGTTGAAAATAACATGCAAGCCTGTTTGCATTGTATAAACACTAGCACATACAGTATATACCCTTTCTGCTCCATTTGTACCAACTAAATTAGGGAAACAAGCTTTTTGGTATGCCATGCCTAGTGATAGTTGCAAAGTTTGTTGTCAGTGTGTACTTTTTTTTTAATATGTATTGATATTGTGTTGTTTTGTTATTGTAATACTGTGAGAACTTCTGTGGCTGCTCATCTTGGCCAGGACACTGAAAAATATATCTTTTAATCTCTGAAAGTTAATTTCCTGGTAAAATAAAGGACAATAAATAATGTAGCTTGTGGTGTAATATGTGTTTAAAACCCATCACTTTCAGATAATATGAAGTTGAAAACCAAGAAGAAACATGGATAAACTATTCTGGACACCATTCGACATCTGTTTTAAAACTTTAGCTAAGTTTTTTTTTTTTATGTTCCCTGCAGCTGCCCCAGATCTAGTGCTCAACCCCCAGGTGGTGGAACAGACCACATATTTAGAGGACCGTCCTATGTTCATGTTACAGTGTGCTTATGAGGAGAACTGCCTGGGCTCCACTTCCAGTTCCATCCCAGCCAACTCCTATCGCCGGCTTCTCCGGTTCTCCTCCCACAGATCCACAAACAATGAGACATCTGACTTCAAAACCAAAAGCCTCCAGAGGAGCTGGGTTGGCAGACTGCCAAGGTGAGGGGTCAGATAATACATCTGAAAATCATAATTAATATGATTTTCCTAAAGGATCATGTGTCACTGAAGGACTGGAGTGCATTCTAGGTTCTGAAATTCAGCATCAAGGAATAAATTCGTTTGAAATATATTTAAAATAGACAGTATTAAAACTGTAAGCTATTTACGTAGTATGTTGTAGCTGTATTTTATCAAATAAATACAGCTTTGGTGAGCGTAAAAGACTTCTTTTCAAAAACATAAAATAATCTTACCAACCTCAAATTTTAAAACGGTAGTGTATATTTTTACTTGTAGTTAGATTTATTTTCTTTTTACTGTTTCAGGCACTATCACAGCATGGAAGTATTCACCCACTATGACCTACTTAGCAACAACGGCACCAAGGTGGCAGAGGGACACAAAGCAAGCTTTTGTCTAGAGGACTCAGAATGTGATGAAGGTATGAAAGAATGTGCCTGTTTTTGTTGCCCACAATAGTAAATAGAATTTCACCTCACTCTAACTCTGTGTATTATTGGTATTGAAATTGAATTATTAAATTTACAGTAATGTGATCAACTTTTATGATATGCTCTTTGTATTGTTAACTTTATTAGGAATTGATAAGAGGTACGAGTGTGCAAACTTTGGTGAGCAGGGGATCACAGTGGGCTGCTGGGATACATACAGACATGATATTGACTGCCAGTGGATTGACATCACGGATGTTATACCAGGAAACTTAAATAGATCCAGGAATTTCAGGCATTCCAAAATAGTATAATTTAGTACCAAAGACATTCTTGAACCGGTTCTCTGGATGGAAACAGCATTGTGATAATTGTTTTACTGATGTATCAATCTTTTCTGACAGATCGTAATAACCCAATTCAGGAAGGTGCAGAGTCAGATACACCATAACATTGTCAAATGCAGATTGTCGAGTATGATGGTCCCGTATATGAGTATAATGCCATATAGGTAAACAAAGCATTTATGACTTATGCCTCTCACAGTGTCTTGTCATAAAAAGTTTTCACATGCGTCCTGTGGCTGTACTAGGCCCCTCACACAAATATGTATATGGTACTGAGTTTACGACCCAAAAAGTGTCAAATTACTACATGTTATAATATAAAGTTTATATTTGAAACTTATCTTTTTGTTTATTGAAAGTGTGCTTGTCTTTAAAAAATGAAATGTAAATGAAAAGTTACATATATTAATATTTGGTAAAAAAATTTTATTTTATAAAAAGAGATTGTAATTATTTAAATAATTATAAAAAAAAAAAAAATATTCAGCAAGTATGCAGTGAAATGATCAAAAATGGACCATGAAAAATTTATAATGTCAGAAAAATTTCTATTTCAAAGAAATTCGTGTGATGAACTTCCCTTTGTAAAGGATTCTGAAAAATTTGTTTTCCACAAAACATATTCAAGCAGCAAAGCTGTCTTTAAACCATCGACCCAAGTAATAAGAAACAAGAGGATCCGCAAGATTGACCAGTAATGGCCTCTGTAACCCCTTGAATATTCAGCTTTGCCATCACAGGACTAAATTACATATTAAATATATTAAAAAGAAGGTTTTAAATTGTAATAATAGTTCACAATATTACTGTTTTTACAGTTAAATGCAGCCTTGGAGACTTCATTAAAACATTTTCTTATTCTTACTGACACCTTCATAAATTTTAAAGTAAAATAATATATGTTTGTATAATATAGTACCCTGTATAGCTGTGATTCACTGTGATTCTGTCTCTTTTAGGGGGCTCCTTTAGTGCAGAGACAGAAGACACCTTCCCTGGCCTGATCAACAACCAGGTGACCCATAGGTAAAACAGTGGCGCTGTAGAATATCCAGAAACCACGGCCAACCAGTGAGATTATCAAGTGCCCTGAACCACTACACCTCTCTAGAGGGCCTTTCATCTCAGCAGTAATTCCATGGTACTGTTTCAATTATGCTCAGTTTCACCACATAGCCAGCACAGTCAGTCCTCTACTGTTTTACAGGACTAAACATCACTTTTTCAGTTGAGAACTCAGATTTGAGGCAGGAACTGACTCTGAAAACAGCTCTTTGGCTGAGATTAACAGACTGAAATGCTGTTTTTCCCTCTCACCGCTGAGCCAGTAGCAATTCTGAAACCTCATTCTTTCTTTGTTTGCTGCTGGTGTTGAAGAGATGAGATGTGGGAGAACTATCAAGTGAACTCAAACTTCAGACATGAAGGAATTCTGGCAAACTTTTTTTCCTTTTTTTTTCTTTTTTTTTTAATGAAATAGACAGGACTTGTGGTTTAGGTCTTTTTGTAAGCGTTTTGATAAGGTGAGAGGACTTTCCTCAGATGAGTCTTCTGAAAGAATATTACATAAATCTACAGAATAATAAAGGCATGAAGAGACCTTTTTCTTTTTGTGTGTCATGCATTTCAGCTAAATACTTTGGCGTTTCGAAAACCAAGCTGATGACATCTGCTTATAGATATTATTGGCTATTATTCAAGTACCTTATGGGTTTGTAATGGAAACAACTGATGCATTAGAAAGATATTATGAGTCTTACAATATTTTCTATCAATGTCCAATTTCATCAGTATTTTCAGGAATTATGTTGTTACATTATGAATTGCAGTGTAAGAAAACTTAAGCCTACCAATTCAGATAAGTGGTTCATAAACACTGGCATCCTAGGAGCAGGTGACCCTGTGCAAACTTAGTTTTTGCCCACCCTGTTCTTGTTGTTATTTTGAATTCACTGAAGGTGGACAATCATTATGCATTATTTACTCTAATGAATCTGACTGGAAACATCACAAGCAGTCTGATCCTTTCCAGTTATTCATGCAAGAGTATTCATAGTATTTCATCATGCAAGCATTAAATAACTTATTTTAAGACAGGGATGCTATTTCTTAATTTTTTAATGTGGAATGTCTTTCATTTGTTGTCTGTCAATGGTGCTAAAATAGTGTTATCCTCTGTTTTTTGAAGGACAGTATCAGCTAATTTTATATTATGCTTACTTGAATGGATGTAAAAATCATTGATGTATGCAATGTATTGTAATAAACGTGCATTATTTGGCAAAGAAAAACCATATACATTCCTACAGTTTGGACAAATGAATTATCTTATTTCTTCATATTGCACCCTCTTGTGGTGTATTGCAATATGGTAAACACATTGTACTAGATGCTATATACACTTTATTCACTAAAGGGTGCTCTAACAAAATGAAAAGGTGGAGTTTTGGACACAGTATGCATGTATCCACAGAATATAGATACTGTATATAGTGCTTGCAACATTTTCTGTTGCATACTGTATAGCCTACTGTTTCATATACTACTTTTTTAATTAGTAGACAGCATACAATATACACAGTAAGCAGTACAGTAGTATTTCATTCAGAACAACCCTTTGTAACCAGAAACCCGTGTTTTTACTTGTCCACCATATAACACCAATTTATATTTCATACAGGGCAGCCTATGTGAAGATGTGCCCTTTGCTGGTTAACGCATTCAGTAGTTTATTTAACAGGCCTATGCTCTTCAGATGATTAATTACATGTCTGTTTTTACAAAAACAACAAACTACCAATTTTACAAAAAAAATATAAAGTGGAGTTACACCACGTCTACACCGGACTCAGGTGTGACAAAAGACAACAGAACCCATTCTAAGCAGTGATGCTGTCTATGCTGGATGCAGCACGGCATACTGTCGGGGATTTGTCGTGTCACGTTGTGCCGCTCGCTTTGAAAAACTTGCATTACAATTTATTTTAAATCATCAGTCAAATTTAGAACGCACTAAACGTTCGCACAAATCACATACATCTGATTGGAGGCCTATATCAAAATCTGTATTTGTTTTAACTGGTTTTGAGAACTGCAGACTTTGTTAGAGTGCTAAGGATAAGAGAGAAATGAGGTTGCACGGAAAGCTCTTATGGACATATTTTGGGCGTGTTCAATGCAAATTTTACTAAGTGTGGGCACGCTCGTCCTCAAGATTGATCCAGAACCACCAACGCCTGGAGCCATGTTATGCGCATGCACCTGTTGTGAATCTGGAGGAAATTTTTTAACAGAATTTTATCTGGGGACATAAACACGCAAATTGTATGAAATTATTTATGAATAAGGCCCACTGTCTTCTAAAAACCTGTGCCAAGAAGTTGCGTTATACATAGCCAGTGGCTCAATCCGCGTTGCTTTCATTGTAACAAGCTTTTCAGTTTCTCCTGCTGAACCTCACAGCATGATGCTTCTATCATTGTGCTTGATGGATACATTTTCTAATGATGGACTTCATTTGGTCTGCACCAAACAAAGAACTTTGCTTTCAAGCCAAGGAGCTCTGTTTTAGTCTCACTACACCACCAAAAGTTTCTTAAGGTTTCATGTTTTGTCTTAGAATCTTGAAGATTTTACAAAAGGTTTCAAGTTTTGTCTTGAAATATAGAAAACTTTTGGCATGATTTAATGTTTGCCTCTCCAAGGCTTTCTTCCAAATCTGACAGGCTGAAAAGATGGTTATGTCTGGACAGCTTCTCCCACTTCAAATCCTCTAAAATTCTCACAGTGTTATAATCTGTCATTTTTCTGCCAATTATACTTGTCCAATTGCTCAGTTTTGGTAGGACAGAAATATCTTGGTGTCAGTTTTTTTTTTTTGAATCTACAATGCACACAGGAACATTCAATCCTTTGTTCCCAAACTTTTTATATCCATTTGGAACTCTTTCTTTCAAATCATCATGACAAAACTGATCTGGTTTGTTTTTCACACCTCACAAAAGAACAAAAGAGGCCATGTTTGCTGTCATGAGATGAGATGAGAGAGTTGATGAAAGAAGAACACTATATCTCGTACAGAGCTGAAACAATCAAGTACCACACAGAAAAAAGAGCAAGTCAAATTCAAACCACTCAGAAAAAGCTGCATGCCAGCTCTGTGCAGGATAGATGATGGCCAGACAGACTAAAAGTCATTATTAGTTTTGATGAAGTGTCAGCTCGAGGCTTTGGTCTCTAAGTAGAGAGAAAAAAAAAACAGAACGTGCAGAAACTTGGAATTTGTGCAGCGTAAGAAGCCAGGCTTTGTCAAACTCAATGTTATGCTTCTCTGTCTAGTGATTTCACAAGTTTGAAAACCTCTCAATGTGTTCATAAATCAGAAGAACATCTCTTTGTGTGCTCACTCGTCTCAAGGAACATTTGTTCTAGATTCTCTTTGGGAACGTTGTGGACTGATATATTCTGAAATATATATATTCAGAGATAGAGAATATATAATATGATATAGAATGAAATGTGTGGGGACTAAATGTGTAAAACTGTTGCCAGTATAGCATCAGTCAATATACGACAGAAAAACAAAACAGAATACATAATTCTCTGTTATTTATTAATTCTCTGAAGAATAAGCTGCAACGTAGACCAGATCTTATGTGGCAAATCCTCAAGTAGATTCCATAAAGAATATTTTGTTGATCATCCTTTTTTACACTTCTTAGAAAAGTTAAATTAGATTTGATTATATGTGACCCTGGACCACAAAACAGTCATAAGGGTCAATTTTTTTTTTTTATTGAGATTTATACATCACCTGAAAGTTGAATAAATTAGCTTTCCATTGATGTGTGGTTTGTTTGGATAGGACAATATTTGGTCGAGATACAACTATCAGAAAATCTGGAATCTGAGGGTGCAAAAAAATCAAAATATTGAGAAAATCGCCTTTAAAGTTGTCCAAATGAAGTTTTTAGCAATGCATGTTACTAAACAAAAATTAAGTTTTAATATATTTACAGTAGGAAATTTATTAAATATCTTCATGGAACATGATCTTTACTTAATATCCTTAATATGACCCGTACAATGTATTTTTGGCTATTGCTACAAATATACCCCAGCGACTTAAGACTGGTTTTGTGGTCCAGGGTCACATAGACGTATCATACGGTATAGGTTAGCACCACAGCAATCCTAAACAACTCCAAATAAAATACAACAGAAAACACAACCCATCATTAAAATAGTTCATTAAAATTGACAATCAATTTGATGTTTGACTCGTCTATGGGTTTCATCCTCTGTCCTCACTGAACTGTGCCACAGACAGATGTATAATTAATGTCTAGTAATTGTTACATAAAACAATGAAGTCATAAGGGCCTAAATGAAAAGACAATGATAGATAATGATTTTATTTGCATAAATGAAGTTATATAACATAGATAAACAGTGGTCTACAACACTGATTAAGCACAGAGTGAGGCAGGACAGTGTAGCGTTGCATAACATGGCAGATGGACTTGATAAGATTAATTATGTCTCAACTAAATAAGACATGGTGTTTTCACTCAGAATTCACTCTTACTCTGCTTGGATGAGTGATTTCCCAAAGATGCTTGACATATTTCAACTGATAAAGAAACCATTCTGCTTAATCCTTGACCATTTTTACTAAGGTTTACAAAATGTCTCAGCGGAATATTTGCCTTTAGTAGCCAATGACAGACAAATTTGGAGAAAAATAAACAGCAGGCCATTCTAAAATCAGCTTGAAATAACAGTGGAATAATATAAAGTAGCTTGTTACACAATATCAGGCTTTGTTTAAAGAAGATTAAAACATGTTAGAACTTAATCCACATCAAATTCAAACATTACATTTTGTATTTGGGTGAAGTGGTAAAAATACACATGAATATATATATATTATTGTGCATCTCAAACTTTTTTCTTAACGTCCACTCAGGAGTAGGTTTTACTGTGCTATATGGTAGTGTTGTCCCAGCATAAATCATGGCTGTGGGCCACACTGGTCAGTCTGTGAAGATGTATGCTGCTTCCTGAGCAATAAAAACAGCCATTAAGCAGCATGGCATGTAAATGGCCACCCCAAATGATGCTTGTTGGTATTCTGTCTGATCCTGGAGAAGGCAATGCACAGAGGACAAATACGCCCTGAGAGAGGCAATGAAAGGTCATGTTCAGGACAGGGAGGATGATGATGCATATTCTAGATCCAGATCTTTTACTTCTTAGGTCACTTATTACGCAGCTCTTTAATAACTGATTCTGACTGGTCAATCGCAGCATTCAACAGTCAGAGATTTCCTGTTATTTCCAGTTGTCCATGACAACTCTGTATCTCAGTCTGTATGAATTTCTGTAACTCTGCTTTGAAACAATGAGGATTGTGAAAATGGCTATACAAATAAAAAAATGTCGATTGCATCAGTCCACTAATCTGAATAACTGAAACGTCTCGGTTACGTATGGTAACCCTCGTTCCCTGAAGGAGGGAACGGAGACGTCACGTTGGTGACCGACGAATTGGGATATCGCTTCGATAGACCAATCTACTTCGAGTGTAAACTAAACGAGCCAATGCACATTGGCATGCAATTATTGCATCCAGCTGCCGCTGATCACAGCGTGAGTATAATAAGGCAGCAGGTAAAATGCATTCCAGGTTTTCACTGAGGAGCCGAGCCAGTGACCCGGCGGCTCAGCGGTGGTACAGCAACCATGACGACGAGACGTGACGTCTCCGTGCCCTCCTTCAGGGAAATAGGGTTACCATACGTAACCGAGACCTTCCCTTTCAGTCGGTCACTCCGAGTCACGTCGGTGACCGACGAATTGGGATCCCTAACAAAGCGCCATGGTGCTGCCACTTCCAGTGCCTGTGCGAGCGCTGCGCCCCTATTGGTGTAGGCCGGAGGGCTCGGGACCCCAAAGTAGTCCACATCACATTTTCAAAGCACTACCTACTGAAGTGAGATTGGATAACCAACTGGAAAACGTACACGCTCCACTTTGAACAGGAATGTTGCGGAAGCCCCATCTTTCCCGAAGGAGTTTTCGGAAGCAAATACAAATATAGCATCCGCTTAGGTGTATATGTATAACTGGAGGTGATTGTAACCCTCTTGAAAAGGCAGAAGTCTGCCGGGGATACCGGGCTCTATGGCTATACCGTGGACTATACACATACGAGAACCGCTTAGGTCTCAATATGGAAACCAGCCTTCCACGGTTCCCGCGGATTCATCATGAAGGCCCGGAGCCAGACGTTCCGCTGCGTCCGCTGCCGAGGGTGATGGAGGATCTCAACAGGGACTACTGTAGGACACTCTGGAGCAGTTTAAGCAAGCCGACACTAAACCGGGGGGGCCTTCCACGGAGGCTATAGAATCTAGTGAATGTGTTGGGGGTTGCCCAGCCCGCAGCCCTACAGATATCTGTCAGTGAGGTGCCACGAGCCAGCGCCCAGGAGGATACAGCACTTCTAGTTGAGTGAGTTCGCAACCTGAACGGGCAGGGCACACCTGTGCCTGATAAGCCAGGGTGATGAATCCACAATCCAGTGGGCCATCCTCTACTTAGAGACAGCATTCCCTTTCTGCCGGCCTCCGTAACAGACAAAAAGCTGGTCTGAGGACCTAAAGCTTTGTATCCGGTCTACGTAGCACCTTAATACTCAGACGGGACAGAGCAAAGCCAGGGCTGGATCTGCCTCCTCCGGGGGCAGCGCTTGCAGGTTCACCACGTAGCCGGGCCGGGGCCTCAGGATTACCTGGGAGTCAGCCGGCCCAAAATCTAGGCACGAATCGTCGAACGAAAATGCGTGCAGATCCCCGACCCTCTTGATGGAGGCCAGTGCAAGCAGGAGCAGAGTTTTCATTGATAGAAACTTCAGCTCGACTGTCTGAAAAGGCTCAAATGTGCCCTGCTGTAGTGCTGTGAGCACTAGTAAGGTCCCAAGAGGGTATAGAGGGTGGCCGGGAAGGATTCAACCTCCTGGCCCCTCTAAGGAACCTGATGATGAGGTCATGCTTACCTACGGACTTCCCCTTCACCGGATCATGGTACGCAGCAATAGCAGCAACCTGGACTTTGAGGGTGGAGGGAGACAGCCTTCGCTCCAGCCCTTGCTGCAGAAAGGAAAGCACGACCACAATCGGGCATCTCCGGGGGTCTTCTCGGCAAGAAGAACACCACTCAATGAACAGGTTCCACTTCAAGGCCTAAGCGTGTCTCGTAGACGGTGCTCTCGCCGAAGTGAGGGTGTTCACTACCTCCTAGGGTAGGTCACCTATAACCTCCATGTCCCGTTCAGGGACCAGACATGGAGTTTCCAAAAGGTCTGGACGCGGGTGCCAAATGGTGCCCCGTCCGTCAGTAGATCCTTCCTCAGAGGAATCGGCCAAGGAGGGGCTGTCGCGAGGAGCACTAGTTCGGGGAACCAGGTCCGAGTGGGCCAATACAGCGCCACTAGCAAGACTCGCTCCTTGTCCTCCCGGACTTTGCACAGTGTCTGTGCGAGAAGGCTCACTGGGGGAAATGCATACTTGCGTAGGCCCCGCGGCCAGCTGTGTGCCAGTGCATCCGTGCCGAGTGTTCCCTCGGTTAGGGAGTAGAACATCTGGCAGTGAGAGGTCTCTGGAGAGGCAAACAGGTCTATGTGAGTGGCTCCGAAACGTCTCAAAATCAGCTGGACCTTCTGGGGATGGAGTCGCCATCCTTCCGGGAGCATTGCTCAAGACAGTTCGTCGGCTGTACTGTTGAGCAGGCCCGGAATGTGAACAGCACGAAGTGACCTCAGAACCTTCCGACTCCAAAGGAGGAGGTGGCGGGCGAGTTGCGACATGCGACGGGAGCGCAGACCACCTTGTCGGTTGATGTACACAACAGTCACAGTGTTGTCCGTGCGGACCAAGCGCGTGGGGACCACGGACAGCCGAAGGGCAGGACCGTTATGAATTATGCCCGTCCTCGAACGCAAACCGCAGACAGAAATGGTCTGTGGCGCGGAAAGGATCGACACATGAAAGTAAGCTGTCCTTCAGGTCGATCGCTTCTGCCACCCACTCGGGGCGAAGCACACAAAAGATGCATTTCTGTATCAACATCTGAACGGTAGCGATTGAAGGGGCCGGTCAAAACTCGCAGATCCAAAGGTTGGCCGTAACCCCACCTTCTGGGTTAAAATGACGTAAGGGATTTTAAAAGAATATCGGCTGGATTGGGACCGGCTCTATCGCAGCCTCGCCAGTAGGGACTGCGATCTCTGCCCACAGACAGGGCATGGCTTTCCTCATGTAGTGAAGCGGATACCACTGCGTGAACTTGGAGGGATGCGGGTGAACTGAAAATCGCATAGCGAGGCTGATGGGTCCGCAGAAGACAGCGAGAATGGCTGGGTACGCTGACAGGAGCCCAGAAACAGTATAAGCGGGACCCAGCGGACCACAGCCATACCCGCATTGGTTCGGCAGCGAGGGAAAAAAAAAAACAACAACAGGTACCGAACTCGGCCGGCTTGTGAGGGCCCGGAGAGGGGTGTGAGTGTGGGCAGGTGCAAGGGCTCACAGGTTCCAAGGGTTGACAGATGCCTTGTTGATGCTCTCGAACGCCCGCTGCTGCGGCTGGTGAAGGAGGAGGAGGATAAGGATGCGCAACCCTCCGCACCATCCTGGGGACCCAGAGTAAAGGAAATGCTCTTTTGTCGAGGAATTCGGGTACCGTCTCCGGCCGTGAGGCCCACATGGGGGAAAAAAATAAAACAAAAGAGTCTCCACCCGGCTCCTCCTGGGGAGGGCGTGGTGCGTTAACCTCTCCAGAAGCAGATCCTTCCATCTCGGGTCGAATGTCTCAGGGCCGATTGCTCTCCGTTTGCCGCCAGGTTTGCGGGAGGCATGGACAGTGGGGCGGCCATCCACGCCCGCTCCACGACGCGCTTGCTTAAACGGCGCTGGGAGTGGAGCGGGAGGCGGACGCGGGGGCCGCCTCGGCGACGAGCAGCCGCACGGAGGGTGGAGGCAGCAGCGGACCAGCCGGGGCAGGATGTTTCGGATCGCTCAGTTGCTCTGGGCAGCCGCGAAGAACTGCTGGGCAAAGCTCTGACTGCGTCGTCAAGAGGCCGGTAGGGACTACAGGGGCAATTGAGAACTGAACCTTGTCGGTGTCCCTCATGTCTGCCAGACACAGCCAGAGATGGCGCTCCTGGACCACAAGCGTGGACATCGCACGACCCAGAGAACTCGGGGTGACCTTCGTCGCTCAGAGCGCGAGCTACTCCAAGAAACCAATCATCCAGCCTCGAGTGTTCGGGAGAAGGAGGAGGCCTCCAGTCCAGCCCGACACTCTCGGCGGCCCGGGAAAGCATAGCTGCCATCTCCGGATCCGACTCAGGCCTCGCCACCTTCCCGGAGGGTGGCAGCGGGGCCGAATCTTCATCGGACAGCTCTCCATCCGATGCTGAGATCGACATCTGGTCGGGGGAGGTCCAATGGATACCACTGGTATGCTCTTTAAAGAGGGCCCAGTGCGTTCCATGGGTCGCACCACTGGATGGACCCAACTCAGGCGGCTTGTGAGAGGCCCGGAGAGGGGTGTGAGTGTGGGGTGCAAGGCTCAAGTGCAAGAGGAGTGATGGTCCCCAGAGGGTTGGTTCCCTGCGGTGCTTGCCATCACTGTAACCCTCAAACCGCCCACGCTACTGCTGGAAGTGGTTCTCGTCTGCCTTACGCCAGAACGAGCCCCAGATCGCGGCAGCGGCAACGGGACTGCTGTTTTTTTTTCTTCCCCCCTTGCGAGTAGTAGCGGTAGCGCAATAGCGTTATCTGGCACCGGTGTGATCAGCGGGGCTGCTGAATGCAATAATGCAAGCCAACTGTCATTGGCTTGTTTAGTTACACTCGAAGTGGATTGGTCTCTCAAAGCGAGATCCCAATTCGTCAGTCACCGACGTGACTCGGAGTGACCGACTGAAAAGGGAACCGTGTTTGTATAACAGCGCGAAGTGGCTCTCTTGTTTATACAAAAAAAAATTTACATGTAATTTATGCTCGTAGAAAAGACTTAAGTTATATTATTGTCATCTTATGTAACTGTGGGTGTTAAAGTGGATTATTATTTTTTGTCTTAGTGAGCTTTAAGAGAACATACAGTCACAACATAAAGGATTCTTCAAATAAGTTTTTCAAGTACATGTATTTATTTATTTGGTGAGTAGCCAGATAAAGACATTTGAATCAATAATTATGAGAGGCAGTATAGTTTAATTAAAGGTGCTTTTCTAGTGGTAACTAGACTTTTTATTATTGTAATAAAACAGCAAAATCTTACCTTGTTATAGTTTTGGCAAAGTATAGTCAATTAAAAATAAGTAAATTATTTCCTATCTTGGGATTGTGCATAGTTTAGATCTAATGGTAACAATTTTTTATACTTTAAATGGAAAGACATGATGTCTTTGTTTTTTTTGTCATGTTTTTGGACATGATAAGATTTAAAATTTGGATGCAGCTCAAGGGAACTGACGGATACAGCCAGAAAATAGTAGAATCCAGTCTAAATGAGTGGATAATGTTCCTTAAAGCAATGAATGAATTGCGAAGGGAATAAAACTCTTGTTTTCATTTCGTGTCAACAGACCAGTGATGTGCCAATGGAAAACACAGAGAGACAAGTAAAAGTATTCCGCATTTCACCAACCTCTTCCACCACAGCCCCTGCTGAAATGAAAGACAAGGATAGTACTGTTGTCCTGATATACCCCTTTCAAAATCAGTCCTGTTACATTTGTTAGATTGTAAAATGGCTCATGTGTTTTTGGAATTAGAGGGATATAAATATTACAAGCTATATAACTGAAATGCACTCGAACTTTAAGTATTTCATGTGAACTACAGCTTCATGAGAAAGCCAAGTATTATTATGGCATGTGAATGTGTCTATGTGTACCGTATGACCTATTCATAAAGCCTTATTAAATCAAGCCTGCATTTTTAGTTGGAAGTACTTCATTTATTTTACTTATTCAATCACTTTTGAGCTTAGAAGAAACTCCATACATAACAGAAATTCATAACATTATTTGAGGTTTCGGAATTCATTCAATACTGAATTTTACGAGATTAAAGAGTAAATCGATAATTATATAAATTGTCTGATAACAGTCTTGAGGATATTTGTCTCTCAATGACCCTAGAGTAGAATTCTAGCTTCAGTTCGCAATACAAACTAAAGGTAAACATGACATAATTGTGGCAACACACAACAATCTTCTCTATTGAAGCAGTACCTTATCTATGCTACAGATGGCAGTAAGTGCTATGTAAATGTTTGAGAAATGTGCAAAAATAGAAATAGTGGCAACAATGCAGTGGAGTGATGTAAATAAAAAAAGATAAAATCAGATTGGTTCAAAATGTGATTTAAACTAATTTAATTGTAATGTGTCTCATATTTTATTTGTATCACATTTGCAGCTCCACATGTCTCAATTCCGGCACCCATTTACACACAAAAACCCATCCATTCCATTGAGCTGACTGGTTAAAGGGGTCATATGATGCGATGTAAATTTTTCCTTTCTCTTTGAAGTGACACAAGCTCTTAGTGCATAAAGAAGATATGTAAAGTTGAAAAGACTAAAGTCTCAAAACCAAAGAAATATACTTTATAAAAGTTAAGACTCTGCCACTAAAACGGCTCGTTCTAACACGCCCCCACATATATACGTCACTATCTGGGAAGATTTGCAAAACGCCACCCAAATGTTCACGCAAAAAAAACTTTTATTCTCGCTGTAGTATTGTTGCTGCCGCCATGTCGTGAAGAAGTTGTGTGCTGCATTGTGAAAGCGAAACTACTTTGTTTGGTCTTCCAAAAGAGGACATATCCGCTTCGTTCATGCCTAGAGATGATCTGTGCTGGTCGCTAAGGGAATACATCAACTTAGTGCTGCCCTCAGATGACGCTTGCCACCGCCTCAAAACTCACGCTGGCCGCCGCAGATCACGCTGGCCCCCGTTCGGCTGTTCCACGTTAGTGTTGTTTGTCATTTTTGATCACAAATGCAGACATGGTTTTGTTGCAACGCAACACGTAAAAAGACAGTATAATTATGTCCCCACTGGATGCAACAAAGGCCTAGTTTATAATGGGTTTTAATGTTTTTTGTCTTGTCACTCCGGGACACAGCATCAACAGTATGGTGAGGGGCGTAACATTTCCGTCTCACGCTTGAGGTATTCGGCCAATCACAACGCACTGGATAGCTGGCCAATCACAGCACACCTCGCTTTTCCAGACCGATGAGCTTTGTAAAAATCGTCTCGTTTCAAAAAGGCGGGGCATAGAGGAGAAACAATAATGTACAGTATGTGGAAAATAATGTGTTTTTTTAACCTTAAACCACATAAACACATTTCATTACACCAAATACACAAAATAATGTTCTTTTTAGCAGCATCATATGACCCCTTTAATGGTGTAAACAACAGATGTTAGAGTGACCATAAAAACATATAACAAAGTATTTTTAACTATTAACTATAATTAACTATATTGTGAATAATGAGTAATACCTGATGTTAGGGAAATAATTTAAATATCGGTTATGTTATCTCTCAGATTTGAATAGCTCAATGACAGACAATTTACTGTTACATCAGAGTAACACAGCACTTAAAATGGTAGCTTTATGGGCAAAATAAAAAACACAAAAACAATCCGCAACAGATGTGGTGAATTTAGAGCTCAGAGAAAGCTCCTTTCAACCATACCTGGATCCAGTCCAACAGCAGACTTCAATATGGCGCAGTGTACAAGTTGAAAAAGAAAGAAAATAAATGGTTGTGACAAATATGAGGTCTTTGCTAGTTCTTTTCCACCATTAATTTGAATGCGAGAAATGAGTTGCCTTAGGCCAGTCAGCTTCACAGAGAGCCAAATACTGAGCAGTAACTTTAAAACAAAAAAAACATTTTTTTTATAGCTAAACACAATTTTTTAGCTGTTTAAAGAAAGAACAATGTAATCCTTCAATACAGCCTTTGTTTTTGGTCATATTATGGTCTGGACCCAAAGAGAGTAGAATCTCAGGTCAGTCCATCTCATCCAGTTGTGCATGCAACACTGACATGAGTAACCTTCGAGCGCTTCCCTGCCCAGTATTTTTCACACTTGAATAAACCATGCATTAAACTAGCCATCCAACTGTTTATAGATGACTTCATTTGGAGTGAGTATTGATAGATTTCTAGACAAGGGTTAACCTGGTTTTTGGCTGCTGGCTCATGGCCTTGTAGATGTGCCAGCTGGTTCCTTTTAAAATGCGATTTATAACTGAGACTAATAAATATAGACACATAACTGGAACACATTTTCATTTTTATTTACCAGAATATAAACCAAAAGCCTGTTTTACGTTTGGATGGATTTCAGTGTCTTCTTGGCTTCCAAACTTGTGTTTTGATCAATTGTTTTAAGCTGCATCTTCTGATGTATGAAACGTGTTAACACGGCAACCAAGTCTAGTGGTAACAGAAATAATATTCAATAAATCATAATTTTACAACGGTCTATGCAACCGCACAGTACTTGACACAAAATTAAAAAAATTAATAAATAAAATAAAAAAATGTTTTATATAAAGAAAGTAATAAAATGTGTTTGACATATCCTGCATTTAGCTAGTCTCAAACATTGGTTTGGAACTAATGAGGCCTTGTTTTTGCAACACATGGAAGGCTACTAGAAAATGTTCCCTAAACACATTAATTGTACTAGTGAGCCATGTTGTTTTGTCAAGCTGGTAAGCATTAAAGAGAAGCAAAGCATGTCTCTTAATGTTTATTAGCTGTTTAATATCCTGCTTTGAGTCTCTTTTATCATTCGGTTACATTTGATTCCTTTTTAGTCATTACATTCCAGTTTAACCCACTAGCTCCTTTTGCTCTCCATTTCTCACAATCAAGGGTAACATTAAGTCTTCTTATTCTAACTTAAGCTGTGACAATGAACCTGTGGTCAAAGGCTTGCCACCATAAAAAGTGATTTATATTGACCCTTGTCCTTCAAACCAAAACTTCTCTAATCTTTACTAGAAATGAAGTATGAATCAGACTTGCATTACTAAGTAAGGTTTCACGCCTTGTAAAGCATGTGGCAAACCTGCCAAAGTTATATGGTTTGCATGTTGCTGATGACATTCATTGGCTCTACGGGGTCATGTCTAGTCGTACCCCAACAAGTGAATTTAATTTAAGTTGCATGTTTGAACCAGAGGTGCATAACTCCATGCTGCATTCATCTCTATAAAAGCAGTTAATCAAACAGTTACTGTGAAATCTGACAGTTTCATTATTCTCTCTCCAACACTGTGTGTGTATGTGTGTAAACTGCTTGAATGAGTAGTAAACCTTTCCTTAGTGATGATACTAATTTGTATTCGATTTTAAAGGTGACATATCATGAAAATCTGACTTTTCCAGGTTTTATGTGCTATAATCAGGTCCCCGGTGCATCTACCAACCAAGGAAACATGAAAAAGATTAACCCAGTAACTTTGGTAAGCCTTTTTCTGCACGCCTCTGAGAAAACGAGCGCGTCTGATTTCGCTCCCTTGGTGACGTGGCAAAGGGATCTCATTATAATATTACGGCCCTATAATCTGTAAATTTCCACTCATGCGCTGTCATTCTGAGTTAGCAAGCGGACACCGGTTGTACCAGGTTTAAATGCCATGGCGGGAAAGGTTGAGCAAAACATGCTAACTGTTCTGTCTTTGGCTGCACAGACGAGCACAGAACACTATTTAGAGTCCCAGCCTCAGAAGAGACAACAGAGCAGTGGATTTATTGATTTATTTACTCTATATTGCTGCCGCCACACAGATCTAAAATAAACATGCAATTTATTTCCCAGCTGTTTACCTTCACAGACATAACCGACTGTTTTTGTACCTCATGTGTGTTTTTAACGTAAACTTGTGTGTGAATGAGAACTTAGTTTAGTACTCACATGCTGTGACAGCAGCTTTCTGAACGTGTGCACTCAGAAAACTGATAGCAGAAGTTTAAACTCATATGGTTTAAAACACATGATTTCAGCATGATAAACATGATAATCAGAACCAAAACAGATGTTTTTTTTAGCAGGTATGAGCTGTAATGGCACAGCTCTATTCTAGAAAAGGGGGCGGGGAGCAGCAGCTCATTTGCATTTAAAGACACAGGCCTGAAACAACAGAAGAACAGCGTGTTTCTGCTACCCCTCAAAATGGGCATTTTCAAAATTATATAATAAATGATCTGTGGAGTATTTTGAGCTGAAATTTCACAGACACATTCTGGGGACAACAGAGACTTATACATATTGTAAAAAGGGGCATAATGTGTTTCCTTTAAATTATTAAAAACGTACTGT
This sequence comes from Sinocyclocheilus anophthalmus, assembly GCA_018155175.1. Taxonomy (NCBI): domain Eukaryota; kingdom Metazoa; phylum Chordata; class Actinopteri; order Cypriniformes; family Cyprinidae; genus Sinocyclocheilus; species Sinocyclocheilus anophthalmus. The sequence continues at coordinate 18,826 of JADLZN010005277.1, forward strand.
TGGCAAATAGGTAAAACCTAGTGGTTTGAAGGATAGTGTCAAAGATTTGTAAATGTTTCAAATAACTGCACTGTGATTCTTAAATAGAGTCTTTTAATGTCATCTAATGATTCTTGTTCTAAATATGGCTGACAAGATTTGGCGTATGAACTAATGCTTCACTGAGTGATATTTTAGTGGGTGTCTTGGTAAATTGTATGATAGTCATTATTTTTTGCTCAGGGAATAAATAAATAAACAATCAAACAGGACACATTCTAATGTACAGAAAATTATTATTATGATGCTTGAAAATACCTTTTTGTCTTTGACCCTTGTACAACTTTACACGCTGAGACCAGTGCTGCAAATTATAAAATCATCATACATATGCTTTGTAAATGGCAAACAGTGATAGATGCAGTATGATTGATAAGAGACATTAATATTGACCCTTGAACGTGTCCAACAACATTCACGTTTGACACAATTCCTTAGTAATGAATATAGCAGTGTGTATTAGACAATTTAGACTCGTTGTTAATCAGGGTTCTTCCATAAATATAAAAAAAATTATCATACTTCTATTATTTGTTCTTCTCTAAATTGTGTAATTAATGAGAAGCAAGGCTGAAGGGGTTTGCTTGGTCAATAAAAAGTGTTTTCCCCCTCCAAAACTAATAAATATGAAACAGTCCAAATTCAAAACATATTTTCTTTCCTCAGGATTTGATTACTGAAGGTATTAGGGTTGTAGATATGTTCAGTACAGTCATATTCATTTCATTTTGAATATGCTGTGTTTAAACATTGAGTTATCTAGCAAAGAGACTTTGTGTCTCAGAGTGCGTTTATCACTCTATCTCAGCTGTAACCGTATCTGTACCAGATATTTCTCTGGAATGCCTTTATATTCCTTAAAGCCATTTCTTCTCCAAACAAGGACACAACATTCTTCTGCCTACTCATTGTCAAGACCACTTCATCAGGGTCATAAAAAATATGTTTAATTTTTCATCAAGCGTAAGACTTCATCAAGCGTAAGACATCTATGCATGCTTTTTCCAAAAACATATTCCCTGTTCTGATTCATGCTGGATTGATAACTTATAAGTAGTTTTACGAGGAAGTCGAGAACTATATTAGAATAAATGTGATGACACAGAGATAAAACTGAAGTTTCATATCGAAAAATACAAACAGCCTCTCCAAATATGAATTTAAGAGACAAACTACATCACTCCATCTAATGTATAACTTTGGTAAGTGTAAAAGGAATGTAGCATGTTTCCAAGGCCTTTTGATCCTCTGATTATATTTACAGTAAGATCTGATCCCCATAAATGGAAGGATGTGGATAAGAACAGAACCGAGAGATTTTAACAAACAGCACAGGGAGGAAACAAAGTAAAGAAAAAAGGAAAAAGCAATATCATGCTCCTGATATCTGAAGATAAATAACTCATCTTTGCACGAGTGATTATAAGAGAATAAAAGACGCCAGAACTTTTCAGACTTCTCCATTTTATGACTCACAAATCCGAGCTTTATTATCCTACCATTTTAATACCAGCTGATAAATATTTTGTTTCAATTGCCAGCATGTCAAGCTGTTCCTAAGCAAGCAAACAATCATGTTGTCTTTCATTCTCTTCTAATTACTCTCACTGAAAACACTTATATTGGTAAAAAGCCAAGAAAATGAAATAACAAAAAAAAAATCATTTTTCATCTCATCATGTATATTTTTCTTGTGAAGCAATAATGAATATAATTTTGCCTCTTCAGAATTCCTTCATTTAGAATCAAGTGAGATGAATGTAGCCATCTGAAGATTTATGAATTCCAGTACATGTTTGGACTGAAACAACAAGCAAAGCAACTCTCCTCGCAGGTTTAAATGATAGATTTGGCACACATTGTGAATTTGGAGTGTCCTAAAGTTTCAAATGACACAATCAAGACAGTTTGATTGTATACAGGAAAAGGAAAATACAAGAAGGGGAAGAAAACAAACTGACAAATATGTTCATCTGTTTAGATAAAGCTGAGAAAAACTATATCCTAAAATTCTGGCCATTACAATACACTGTCCTGTCTGTCGCTGGTTGGGATTTAAGGAAAATAAAAGCCTTATTGATGAGTTTGGGAGGATGGAAATCCACCTTGAAATGACCCAAGGGTATTGCCCTAGGCATAAAGTAAGAATGATTGAATATGGAGTGGTAGTGAACAGCGGAGGGGGTAGATGCGAAACCAACTTAGACAAAGAGTCCATTTTTCCAGGGTCCAGACGACCCCCACATTTCCATTCAAGATAAATAAATAAATAAATAGGAATGGAGAAAGAAACCAAATACGCCCCCTGAAAGACTCTATTGAACACACAATTAAACAATTGAAAAGACAAATTGTTACATTGTCTTTGCTCATCGATGGCAGGAGGGTTGCTGCAAAAAGTCAATTATGGGGTGATGTGAACTGTGAGGTCAAAGGTCAAACTCTGTGTCTGACCCCAAATTTGAAGGGGGTCCTCAAACCGAGGAAGTATATAACTGACCTCTTGTCTATCTCTTCATACTTCGTCCTTTTCTCGGTTTCTCTCTCTCCTTCTCTTTGTTTGGGTTCTCCTTCGACCATTTTTTTAAAGTGCCCCTTCCCTCAAAAAGCCGACTAGCTTTCTCTGGCTATGTTGAGAAGTGCTGACGAGGCATTTGTCCTGTAGTCACTCACCCATGTTTGATTTAATTGCTTTTCCAGTGCCTTGAAATGCTCTCCCTGCAATAAGCTCTCAGGGGCAAGAGAAATACATGAAATCACTGCCAAACATTTTACATCCTAACAGTTTTAGGTTCCCGTATAGCCTATAGATTTAGAGAGCATGATTAAGTGTAATCATTGGAACGGTCTTGACCAGACAAGTCCGATTAGAACCGCACTTAATGGCATCAAGTTGCCCATGGGCTGCCAAAACTCACATTATTTTGACAGTCAGTTGAGACGACAGGATGACCTACTGCGTGCTGGTGGAGGCAGCACTCCCATGAAGCTTGTGGGCTGGAAAACCCTCCCTTTTCCTGTCACATCCAGCCTGTATCCTTAAGCAAGGAACTGAACGCTGTTTTCTCTGGGAACTTTGCCACCAGGCAGGTGACCTCCCTCTTCCTGGCCTCTACTTCAATCTTAGCAGCACCTTGGCCTATCATTAATCATATGTCCACACTGGTATACCATGCATGTTAGTCAGAAATCAGAAACAGATATGAATGAATCACTAATTTTCTTATATACATTTCAAATTTGATCCACACTTTAAATTCTCTATGGCTTTTGGTTTGTACATTTGGTTACTCAGCTAACAATTTTATGTTCTAAGAGTGTTTATATATATATTGCTTAAGGATACAGGATGTTCTATATGTTATATTATATATTAAGTATATATATATATATATCATATATATATCTATATACGTTTGCAAGCATATTTGAGGACCTCTTCTAATGAAAATCAACAAACTACAGTGAGGATTGATTTATTTAACATGTATTTATTTATCCAGGCCTATGCAAAGCATAATGGGAAATGGAAAATGCACTCCCACGTTATCAGGACCCTTTCATGCTTAACATTACTATACTTACTACCGCTTATTATTCTTATTATTATTTTATGTATTATATTATTTATTAACCTCAAATTAAGCAGAATTACCATTTTAAAATACACACAATATTAAAGTTGATGTACAGTTTTTACATAATATGTCAGCAGAACAAAATAATATTGCAACTTAAAAGGTTTACGCAAATCATCAATTTGAATTCTAACTTGCATTATTTTAGTTTGGTAATAGTCCCTTGGGAAATTTCTGTTAGAGTTTGAAGTCTTCATATGTCCTTCGGATGAAACGTTAAACCGAGGTCCTGACTCTCTGTGGTCATTAAAAGGATGTCTTTCGAAAAGAGTAGAGGTGTGACCTCGGCATCCTGGCTAAATTTGCCCATTGGCCTCTGATCATTATGGCCTCCTAACAATCCCCATATCTAATGATTGGCTTCATCCCTCTGTCTCCTCTCCACCAAATAAGCTGGTGTGTGGTGGGCGTTCCAGCACAATATGGCTGCCGTCGCATCATCCAAGTGGATCCTGCACACTGCTGGTGGTTGAGGAGATACCCCCTGGCAAGGTAAAGTGCTTTGAGTGCCTAGAAAAACGCTATATAAATGTAATGAATTATTAATAATTTATTAATTATTAGAGTGTTTCACTTGACTAAATAATTAGTGTCTTAGGACTTTAAATATATGTTAATATAATTTAATTATCTTTAACATATAAAATTGCTGTTGGTCAATATGGAGTTACTTAACTGACCCGGTAGTGAGCGAACTTTACAATAACGCAGCATGAATAATGTTTATGATAAGTTGGGTGAAGTGTATCAAGCTGATAATCGCTGAAAGAGCATCAAAAATAATGTTACTATAACTTGTTTGAAGTTTGTACTTTTGTATTGGGATTAGATATAACAGCTTGTAAGATATATATATATATTATAGATATATATATATATAGATATATATATATATATATATATACAGGGGGTACGGAAAGTATTCAGACCCCCTAAATTTTTCACTCTTTGTTATATTTCACCCATTTGCTAAAATCATTTAAGTAAATTTTTTGTCCTCATTAATGTACACACAGCACACAATATTGACAGAAAAACACAGAATTTTGACATTTTTGCGATATAAAAAAGAAAAACTGAAATATCCACATGGTTCCTAAGATTCAGAACTTGCTTGACACTCGTATATATTTATTAATGGTTTTACACCTTCATTTGAGTCTAGCTGTGTTTGATTATTCTGATTGGACTTGATTAGGAAAGCCATACACCTGTCTATAGAAGACCTTACAGCTCACAGTGCATGTCAGAGCCAATGAGAATCATGAGGTCAAAGGAACAGCCTGAAGAGCTCAGAGACAGAATTGTGGCAAGGAACAGATTTGGCCAAGGTTACAAAAAAAATTCTAATGCACTTAAGGTTCCTAAGAGCACAGTGGCTTTCCAGAATCCTTAAAATGGAAGAGTTTGGGGCGACCAGAACCTCCAGAGCTGACGTCCGCGGCCAAACGGAGCTAGCGGGGGAGAAGAGCCTTGGTGAGAGAGGTAAAGAAGAACCAAAGATCAACTGTGGCTGAGCTCAGAGATGCAGTCGGGAGATGGGAGAAAGTTGTAGAAAGTCAACATCACTGCAGCCCTCCACCAGTCGGGGCTGTATGGCAGAGTGGCCCGACGGAAGCCTATCCTCAGTGCAAGACACATGAAAGCCCACAAAAAAACACCTGAAGGACTCCAAGATGGTGAGAAATAAGAGTCTCTGGTCTGATGAGACCAAGATAGAACTTTTTGGCCTTAATTCTAAGCGGTAGTTGTGGAAAAAAAAAAAAAACCAGGCACTGCTCAATCACCTGTCCAATACAGTCCCAACAGTAAAGCATGGTGGTGGCAGCATCATGCTGTGGGGGTGTTTTTCAGCTGCAGGGACAGGACGACTGGTTGCAATCGAGGGAAAGATGAATGCGGCCAAGTACAGGGATATCCTGGACGAAAACCTTTTCCAGAGTGCTCAGGACCTCAGATTGGGCTGAAGGTTTACCTTCCAACAAGTCAATGACCCTAAGCACACAGCTAAAAATACGAAGGAGTGGCTTCACAACAACTCACAACTGACTGTTCTTGAATGGCCCAGCCAGAGCCCTGACTTAAACCCAATTGAGCATCTCTGGAGAGACCTAAAAATGGCTGCCCACCAACGTTTACCATCCAACCTGACAGAACTGGAGAGGATCTGCAAGGAGGAATGGCAGAGGATCCCCAAATCCAGGTGTGAAAAACTTGTTGAATCTTTCCCAAAAAGACTCATGGCTGATTAGATCAAAAGGGTGCTTCTACAAAATACTGAGCAAAGGGTCTGAATACTAGGACCATGTGATATTTCGTTTTGTTTTTTAATAAATCTGCAAAAATGTCAACAATTCTTGTTTTTCTGTCAATATGGGGGCTGTGTGTACATTAATGAGGAAAAAAAATTAATTTAAATGATTTTAGCAAATGGCTGCAATATAACAAAGAGTGAAAAATTTAAGGAGGTCTGAATCCTTTCCGTACCCACTGTATATATAACAACAACTATTGCACATATGTCAAAACACAAAGCCATGCTGCAGTAAACAGGAGAAAGACTTGTGGGTAAAATGCGGAGGTTCTGGAAGGACAGATTATTCAGTGGTTGGAATAACTAAATGCAACACACCATGCCTTCCTCGTTAAAATGCAATGAGTTCCTGATGAGACCACATTAAGGCTGCTCTGTGAAAAAAGAAAGAAAGAAATGCATAGAACTGGACAAATTCCCATTTTGTTTACAAATGGTCACCAGTGAGGTGTTTCTCTCAGTGCCAATGGCTTAACTCTTAGTTGTAAAGAACACAATGCCAGTTACATTCTGTTCAGTTCATTGGACAATGAAGAACTGCTGTGTACATGCCACACAAATAGCCTTATCTGCAATAATCAGCAGCCACTAAATTTGAGGGCTATTAAGGGTTACAATTGCTTTAATTAAAGGCACAAATTTCACAGCTGATCTCAGCTGATTACAAAATAAACGCTACTGAATGCTTGTAGTTAGCAGTGGAAGGCAAACAGTTAATCACAATTAAATGCACTGAAATGACAGCTGATATGTCTGGCACACATTTAAGCTAACATTGCTTTGAAATGCTGTTTATGTGATGGTTTATATGTGCTAATGTTAAACAGGGTGTCCCAAGAGCCCTGTTTTGCCTCATACTGAGTAGCGTGCAAAAGAAAGAGGAGAGGCTTGAGGCTGCAGAGCTGGACAAATGTCTCTGCCCATGCATGAAGTCACAGAGCCACCACAACACATGTTTCTATGTCTGGTGAATGTCATGCATCAGCTGACCTTACTTCATTCTACTTTAGTCCTTCTTTGTGCTGGAGGTCAGAGCCATGGGTGAAAAAGCTATTGTGTTTTTGATTTGTAAGCCTTATAATTATACCGTTTAATTTATGGATCATAATGATTATTTACATGTTTTTTTATAGCCAACAGCACTGTATGTAATGGATCAGAAAGAGATTTTTGAAAGAAAAAAAAAAAAGACAAACTAATTGTGGAGGACTATTTTTTATATAAATAACCACATATACTATTTTGAAAGATTGTCCCATTAAAATTAAATTAAACAAAAAAATCCCTTGGGAATATTGAAAACACTTACAGTATATTAAAGAAGGAAATAAAACGGCAAACCAACTGAATATGATTTACAGATGAAAATATGTTTCAGTGGGAAAAAGTGTGTTCTTTGGTGGCATGAGATTCCTGTAATTATAAACAGATGGATGTCAAAATGGCTCTGAGCTCCAGCATTCCCTCCCAGTCACAAATGCATTCCCTATATTTATTAAGATGTTCTGACATGGATTTGGTAAAGACTCATTTTGCGGTGTTCCTCTTTGGAACATAAAACTGATTTGATATGAGTGCCTCCTGTGATTGAGAGATGTAGGCTAATAACTCAAAACTCTTCTAACTCATTTATTTATGATAAGCCTAGCTATCCTGACTGGTTAGTTGAATTGTATTATTGCATTGTTTAATTACTGTTGTCTGTGGCCCTATTATGACTATATACAACCCATTTTCTGAAAACCGCTATTTTACAAATAAATATTCAAAATCATAATAAATGGATGGTAAGGCTTGCAAGTGACATAAGATAAAATGCAGTCATGTTGTTATACTCCATTTGGCTTGTATTTGTAAAAAGTTATAAGTGGTTTAATGCATGCTGTCATTATTTTGTGATTATAAACAGACATAAAAATGGGAAAATGGTAATCATGTCTGTGAAGTTAGATGGTGATATCATTGCTATGTTATATATAAAAAAAGTGGGGTTGGTAGAGACTAGAGTGCTTATCAGTTGCGATGTTACTACATCACAGACAGGCTCCTAAATGGACTTTCAGAGGCAATTGGATTTTCTCTGCTTTCCTTGGCTTTGAGCTGTGAAAGAAAAGTAACAGCATGTTTGTTTTACTGCTCCTCACTTTTTCCTCTTTTCTCCTCAGTGCAAATCAATCTGTCATCCTTGCTGGCGGCTGGACAGAACATTGTGAATGTCTGAGAGGCCATCTTTTTGCTTTTTGGCAAACTTTCTGAAGGCCTGCGGTGCAGTGTGGTGGATATATTGTCTCTTTATCCTGAAAAGCCCTGGAGACGTTATGGTGGTCTACAGAAAAAGGATTCAATTGCTATGCCCAATTAAAGATGAATATTTTAAATATTGTCTCCTGCTAAGATCAACTTAAAATACATCACCCCAGTCAGCTTGAGGGTCCTGAGACCTCTTCATAGGATTCATCTGGCTTCACATTTAAGGGTTTTATGAGCATGAACGTTTAACTGTCATAATTTCCTTTTCACTATACAGATACTTTTTCCTACTCCCACATTGCTCCCGCATAAAGTAGTTGTTTGTTTATAAACATAATGGTTGCTATGATCCACCTTGGCAATCAATGTGACATAGAAAGAGTTGGCTATCATTAATTTGTAATTTGAGCCTAGTTTAAACCATAAAATTAAAGATTTACAGAGCAGCCAACCCCCAAAAGGCAGAAGGATGACACTCACTTCAACTCATTGGACAAGCCTTAACAAAGACACAAATTAAGCAACCAATTCAAGCCTAGCTGAGTATTGAGAGACGAGCAATAAACCAGAATCAGTTTCTCTATGGTAAAGCTGACTGCTTTCTCCCTCTTGAGTGATTATGGAGTGTGAACATGTTTTATAACTTGGCATTTGACATTTAAAAAAAGAATCTCTTAACCTAAATCAACAGGAGTGTAAGAAAGGGAATGACTATTTCCTTCTCTCTCTCTCTCTCTCTCTCGCGCTCTCTCTTTCTGTTTCCTCATCCCAACATGAAAGTTCAAGTTATCTGTAAATGTTAGTCATTGGCTTTGCAACACATGCAGACAAGCACTCACAGGTTGGTGTAAAATGTAGAAATGCGTTATACAGTCTTGTGAATTCCCCAGGAGCTGTCAGGACAACATTATTTTAAATGAGGCCTTAGTCTTCAATTATATTAAAGTGGGATACGTTTTGAGTAAATGAAATGGCATGCGTATTTTCAGTTTAACTGAATATAGAAGCTACTTTGGAATTCATGCAACACAGGTTTAATTAGTCCTGATGCGATTTGCTAAGTAACTTAATTAAGATTTCTTATTTTTCACTCATGGGTGTGGAACTCTACAAACGGAAGACAAAGACCTCCCATCATGCATCATCACATTCCTGCATTTAGCCATCTATTCTCCTTTAAATCAGGAAAGTTGCAGTGTTCAGGTGCTGCAGTTACTATAAGATTAGACCTTTCGTGTACCCGCATGCGCATTTTACTGATAATGATCTCTATTGTGGCTGAGGAAACCACTTTGCATAGGGTCCAATGGGCACTCAATACAACAACCACAGTTTTGCTTTGTTAGTTTAAATGTTATGTTAAGAGGCCTACTGTTGGGTCACTTTTCCACTCACAGCCATTCAATTAGCATTCATGCAGGCATCTCTCAGTGTGATATTAGCTTGATCAAGCCCCTTTCCCTCTATACCAGAGGCTATACAAACAGAAAAGGCATTCATTTATTCAGCTTAAGAGACTCCCTAAACTCCCAGAAAGGTGCTGGCTGAAAAATGCTTCAGTTGAAGGCTGTTGTGGGCTTCACGTTGTTCCTTCCGTTAAGCCAGCACTCCCTTTTCCTGACACTTTTGCTTTTTTAGCCCCATGTCTTTCAGATATGTTCACCTTCATGTAGACCATGTCTTGTTGTTTAGTTTAGCACAGATGAAGTGCAGTCTCAGCTGATATATGTTTAACCAAATTCATAGAAACATAGTCTTTCATGCTATAAGACATTATCTATAAGTGTGTTTTTGTGGAAATGCATGAAATTATGTCTAAAATCCTATGGTTGTTCTCTACAGTAGGTTAACGATACAGTAGGTATTTGATCAAATAGATCATCAAACTTAGAAAATCAAGTGTCACCATTTGAAAAATAATTTGATTACAGTAATTGTTATAATGATGCTGGCTACTGGCAAGTTATGACAAAACAGTTTGTTTTGTATAATATTTGTATCAGGCTTTTATGGCCCATCTAGTGTGATAGTGAGAATATGGAGCTCACACTTCAGGACGGGGGAAAAAAATCAGTTTTATTCAGAAGCCCAAACTTAATATGTCTACTTACATAAAATGCATATAAATATCAGTTGTCACTCTATATCTCCCAGTAATATATCTTAGTAAGATGATTTAAATACTTAGTTTATGATCAATGCTCTGTAGTTTTAATTGTTTAATAGTTCAGAACATATTGCATTGCAATAAAGTGACTAAATTGCTTTAGTCCAGTAGCCTAAATGTTGAAATATTCTTAATCGTGATAATCCTGAATAATCCGTTGAAAGTAGTACTAACAATACCAAGTATTTTTGCATTTACTTTATAAAAAAATATGAAAGATTTCACATCAAAAACACACCTGCCACAACCTTAAGGTGTACATTTTTAGAAGAAAAAAGTATGAAGAGAGGTATGTAGAGGCTTATCAAATATGATACAGTAGTCTATGCTTTATAGGATTAAAACGGTGTTATGTATAAAATTGTATGTATGTAAAAAAAAAAAAAAAACGTTGCCAGGACTGTCACCCTCTTTGTGACGATTTAATCATCTTTTAAAATTAAACTGAGAACGGAAAGATAACCTTGACTGAATGTGTTTAATAATGTACACACTGGCTGTCCTGATTCATTTTCTTAATTCTTAATTTTCTACACAGAGGAACACAAAAGTTGAGAAAACATTTTGCGCTATTCTGCATTGTCACATTTTTCTACAATCTTCGTGCAAGTTAAAACTGTGCTATGTAGAGCACATTATAATGACCGTATTGCTTTAAACTGTCTTGACAACGGGAGTTGCTGGTAATGAGTTCTGAGCTATCTTCAGACTTCATTATCTCACCAATGTGATTAGCAAAACAACTGCACAGAGGAGTTAACATGCGTCGGGCGACTTCACACCTCACGTTTTAACTTAATTTGGCTCATTGAAATACAAATGAGACCCTGCACGATACAGAGCAAATAATGTCTTATGAAATATACACCTTTAAACGCTCGCTATGTGAACAGAAATGACATATATGCCGGTTTATCAAGAAAATCAGTAGGCTAGCCTATTACAGCTAACATGTTATTCCGCACATATTGAGGAAACCGCATGGAGTTAAAAATGCACGGCAAACCACAGAGTTCCGTGGTAATACAGTTTTCCTCAGGTAGGCTACTCTTGTCGGCTTTTCAGAATATTGTAAATGTCATTATCACGAGCCTTCAGCGAGTAACTCCTCATACATTTCAATGCCTCGAATAATGTTATCGAAATGAAGTTATTAAAGACCTGTTTCCACAAAAGGAGAGTGGGAGAAACGCACGCGGGCGGGGATATTGGCTCATTCATTGGGCCATTGAATACTTTGATTGACACATGAGAAGCAAAAGGTGCAGAAAGTTTCCTATTGGTCGCCGAGGCGGTCTCAGTCTCCCCTGGTCTCGAGCGCAGCGCATTTCAAGCAACTCAGCTGTGTGAGTCAGCAACAAGCTATACGGGGCTTCAGAGCTGGAGTTTCTACAGCTTCAATACTTTCACTTCAGAGGTATTTGGCTCTCCCTCCTTATTTTGTCGACAAAGAGGACTTAATTTCACTCAAGGCTCACCGCTTTGGGGGCTGCATTGACTGGGGATCCTGACCTGGTGTTCACAATGAAGTCCTTCGCATCTTTGTTACTTTGGAGGATCATCATTTTAATAATGCCAATGGTCTCACTGGGCCAAGCATCTGAGTATGTGTATGATACCTGGAAGGCAGAGTTTTACAATGACGGCCGTATCTATGACAAGCCTCCGCAGTGTGTAGACATCCCAGATGACCTGAAGCTCTGTCACGGTGTGGGCTACAACCAGATGCTGCTGCCCAACGTACTGGAGCACGAGACTATGGCTGAGGTCAAGCAGCAGGCTGGGAGCTGGGTGCCCCTGGTGCACAAGAACTGCCACCCGGGCACTCAGGTGTTCCTGTGCTCCCTTTTTGCCCCCGTGTGTCTGGAGAGGCCCATTTACCCATGCCGCTGGCTCTGTGAAAATGTGCGTGATGGCTGCACACCCATCATGGAAGCATTTGGGTTTCCCTGGCCTGAGATGCTCACCTGCGAGAAGTTTCCGCAAGATGATGTGTGCATCAGTGCGCCCAATGCCACAGAGGCCTCCAAGCCCACTGGTAAGTCCAAATGGCTTAACATGAAAAGTTTAAGTTTGGCCTTATTCATTTTTTATCAGGTGTGATTTCACTAAAACATGAAGATATATATGTGTGGCTAATCAAAAATATGTCAAATGAATATACCTAGATGCAAATTTTGACTTGCAAAGAAAATTTGGGTGAAAAAAGTTGTAATTGTTTTGCCAATACTGATTTATTTTCTATCTGTATATTTCAGTGATGGCACTTTTTATCCTGATAAACATGTAAGGTTATACTGACTGTGTCAATGTATACTGTATACATTTAGTATTATTTTACCTATGTTACAGCCTTTCACCTTTTGCTGTGTGTGAGAAGTAACACTTTAACTTTTTAAAGGCAGTTGCAATGTTATTTCAGGGACCGGTGTCCATTTGGGGGTTTTCATATAGACTTATCACACCTTTTGTTGCCTCTCAGGCTCTTAAATACCTCATGGTTTTATCTGATTTGACAAGTGATTCAGTTTTGGGAACATTTCTATAGGTAGAAACGCGTTCCTTACAATAACATCTGTAGAGGACGCAGGGGATGTGGCTTCTAGGTAAAGCATCAGAGATGAAAAGCTGAGTTTTTGCTTGTTTAACAGCTGGTAGCAATTGATTTCAGGGTGTTAGTTGAGTTCCAGGACAACGCTGGGATGTGTGCCAACAACAGACTATTACATATCTATTTATTTGGTGTTATTTCACAACTGTGGCACCTAATTTTTGGAATAGATCATTTTCTTTAGTGCAGTTTCTCTTTGTAAAAATGACTTATTACTGTATTTATGAGTTATTTCTGTAAATGTAATGTTATTTCAATACGACACCAGTAAAAACTTTGCCAGGCTTCCCTGCTGTGCCTGTTAACACATTTTTCATAAGGGAATGCAGGAGGATAGTACTTTAGCTCAGACAAAGGGAGAGATTTGAACAGCTGCTTTCATTTACTGGTGGCACCAAAGCAGAAAATTAACATTTTCGATGGTTAGAAAATAAATAAATACATTTCCACACTCTTAGAGACTCCCATTAAAAACCTCCCCTGTAATTTAAAGCAAATTAGGTAGGTTAGTAGGTAGGTTAGAGTATATCATCTTGTAGTCATGTGGACTATTTTACCAGGTAAGTCAGGGCATCTGGCACCAGCTCCCTATGGAAACACTCAAGCCCTATAGTTGTATGTCCCAGACAAGGGAAAGTACAACTAGCTTATGTAGATGGCTCATAAATTACAAGGGAATTTCCATTTCAAAAGTTACAATGGTGTTTTAGAATGAACAGACTGTGTGCCAGAACGATGTAACACACTGAAAGAAGATACTTTTGTGACTTCAGCCATCTGCCCTAGCCTGCTGTTAGTGACGCACAGTCCTGAGTGAGAGCTCACTAGCATGATGGCTTGGAAGTTGGAATACCAGAGAGAGAAGTTAAATTAATAAGCACCCCATAGAGATCCTGTCAGCTGTTATCACATGCTATCAGCATCATGGTCGAATGAACCCAAAGCCACAGATACATTAGACCCTCCCTCACATATCAACCCACTGTAAGCTTCAAGCAGTGTCGGGTTAAAGAGAAGAAAGGTATTTCCTCTTTTCCTACTCTCTACAAGGGGTTAAGCCCTAACCATTTGTCCGCTGTTTTTTGTGATTCCATGGCAATAATGCCTGGGGAGAAAGTAACACTCACCAGGAGCCACTGAATTTTTCGAACTCCGTTTTATCTTCCGCGGGGCAGTTTAAGTTTACTGCTGCTGATGCCATCAGCCTAAAATGCTTTAAAATCATAGTTTGACCCACTGGTAGCTTGCAAGTGGGTGATCATTTAAATTACGCAGAAAAGTTGTGACATAAAAATGTTTATCTTTGGAATTCCTTGCCAGCAGCTGTCTTTACAAGCTCTTTTCACCTGAGTGCAATTTCCACAGTGATCTGTTAAATAGATGCAAATGAAAAAACAATTAGTCACCAAAAATGAAATCAAAGTCTTGTCAAATAGCGTAAATAAAGACAGACAGGGAGTCTGATCCTGTTGAAATGCAGATTATAATGATCAAGGCTTAATTTATCTGTTTCCATGACTATAGGGAGATATCTGGAGAAGAATAGTTGTCCTAATTACAGTCAGCCCATTATTGGGGTGTTGTCCTGTGCCTCCTTTTTCTAACCTGCATAACTTGTAACAATAGATTATATACAAATGTAAATAGCACAGATCATATTGGTTTACTTTAAATTACCATGTGACAGCCAGGCAAAGAACGAAACAAGCAAACATTTTTATGTCTATCTAAAAAGGTTTGATTCGAATCTTTTAGTGCTATGAGAAGAGCAGCGCAAAAAAAAAAAGTATACTAACAATTCAAAGCACAGGATGTATTGCAGGCCCTTTCAAAAAAGAGAAGAAAGCCAGGAGAAATTCCCATAGCTTACCTGACGGGTAGATAATTAGAGGAAGTTGAACAAGTTTGAATTCTCCTCCTTTTGAAAGAAAACTTAACTGTGATTGGATCCCCACTGTTAAAAGCCAAATGCAGACTTTCCAAAGAGTCGCACACAACAACAATTTGGGTCTAAATACACCAAAGTACACAAAGAAAAAAAAACATTTGGTCACAATTACTCTGGATTTTGATACCAATGGTGAATTTCTCTGACATTTCACTGACAGCATTTCCTCTGTTTTAGGATACTCCCCAGTTTGTCCTCCTTGTGACAATGAAATGAAAACGGATGTGATTCTGGAGCACATGTGCGCCAGTGAATTTGGTAAGAACATAATATCACACATGCCTACACACAGAAAAAACACCCCCCCCCACACAAACCCCCTCCCACATTGCCTGTTTTGCGCATCACCCACCCCACCCTGAAATGTCAGGACCTGCAGCCCTTCCTTCTCTCTTTGGATTCGGAAATGGAGTAAGTAGGCATACAAGAGAGCCAAGACTGATATATATTCGTTTGAAAGAACAGCCAAAACCCCATAGTCTTGACAAAAGCGTCTTCCCTATCTTTCAGCCTTCCCAGCAGCCTCATACAGATTCCGTAGTTATGTCATCTCATCTTAAATTGGTCCATAATGGAACTCCGCGTGTTATAAAATGAGGGGGGAAACTTATTCTTAGGAAGCGCCGAACCCATCGCAATTAATTGTTTTATTGATGGCTAACTGGTACTTAATATTAAACGGGTCAGATTCGTTTAGTTAACGTGAGGACACCCCCCACCCTCTCCGTGTACGTCCCACGTTTTGCGGTCCATCGCTCTTTAGTATATAGTGTGAGGTTCAGTGACCTCCACCCCCTTTCCCCACTGCGACAGACCTATCTTTATCTCCTGCCTCCCTTGGGACAGATTCAGCATTTTCGCATACGGGCTCCATTGTTCTTTTGCCTATTTCCGTTTGATGCAGTCTTCTCCATCTCCATGGAACCCCCCGAATTGTTTCATCCTTACATCCCGCTCAGTATTTCCTTCTGAGGTTTGGTCCTTGCGAGGCGCCCATGCTGTAACTAAGCTGCATGCGGTACCCTTCCGCTGCTCAGTCCCACATATTGTTGGTTTGTTTCCAAAGCCTCTCCCCCACCTGCGTGCTTGATGCTTCCTTTTTCCTTTTCCACAATGTGTGTTAGATTTTTTGTTGCTTTCTTTTCACCACTATGCCTCCGCACGGTGCTGGGCCACCAGAGCTGTAGTTTTGGCTGGTTCGGATCTCCTTCCGTCAGTGATTTAACCCCACTCCTTCCTCTTTCTTCCCGTGTTTCCTCTTCCTTCCTCCCTTCCCCCTTCTCACTTCATTCCTCTCTACATCCTCATCCCTTTTTCTCACCACCCCTCCGTTACCGTCTGTCCCTCTGTCTTCCCTTATTGGTTTTTACTATACCTCTTACCACTCTCACGCCTTGTACCTATTACCCCATTACAGAGCCCTTTTAATTTAACTGTGTAAGAGATTGGTCTTTTTTGTCTTAGATCACCCCCCTCTTGTACACCCCAGACCACACTTCCCCAACTTCCTCCAATCCCCCGAGCCCACTCAACATCAGCCCCCAACCACTCGTCTCTTCATCGTGCAGCCCCAACTCACTCCTCTGTTCCCACTTGTGACGCGTTCCATTTCCTCGCTTGATATCCCCGCTTTTCCCGCCTCAAGATTCTTCAGACAACCTCCTTCCCCCTTTCGCCCTGCCCACATTACATTCCCAAGGCTAACTTCCTTTCCCCCCTTCGCTATTTCTACTCTTACCCCCCTGCGTTTCTCCCCCATCTATACCCGCTCGCGCACTCGGCAGACCCCTCACCCCCAAGACCCGGCCCAACGTATTCCCTTCACAAAACCCACAGCCCCTACCCGGCTGCACCA
Organism: Sinocyclocheilus anophthalmus; assembly: GCA_018155175.1. NCBI lineage: Eukaryota > Metazoa > Chordata > Actinopteri > Cypriniformes > Cyprinidae > Sinocyclocheilus > Sinocyclocheilus anophthalmus. The sequence goes on from JADLZN010005277.1 coordinate 35,648, forward strand.
GCGGCATTCGCCCTTACATGCCTTTCTGACGCCGAGACCCCACCCACGACGCACGACTTGGCTTTCGCCTGTGCCACCACCTTACCAGCGTCCGTGTTTGCCATACACGGCGTACAGCTAGAAACTGCCCTCGGCCACCCCAACGATCGCCCGACTCCTGTAAGACGCCTCGCGCGACGCTTATCTGTAACACGACCACAATGACCACACTCTCAGTAATTTACCCTGACGACACCCCCCCTCAGTAACCCTACATTTGATCCCGGATCTGCCAAAGACAGGACAAGCTGAGGGAAGCGACAGGGTCTCACGTCGTGCAAAAATCTTGCTTTAATGAGGTACAGTTAAATGCCCCTCATGGAGGTTCGTTTACCTCCCATCGAAGCGTTCCCCCTATACTTCTTGCACTATCTATACAAACCGCTCTGGACTAACGGAACCAGACAAACACCCTAAAAGATTTTGGGCAACTACCAGAATTGACAGCCAAAACAGCTCACATCGCCAGACACAAAGGAGACCACCGAACAACAGTCCACCCAAACCTAGCAACTTCCATTGTACTAAAACCAAACCCACTTGCCATTCTATTTTTTTTTTTTTTATCTTCTTTCCGGACACCAAAAACCAGTCATAATCTGCCATATTAGAACACTTTAAGTTGGCTGTCAAATCAATTGGTCAGTGATGCACAATTGTCAGCTTTCCGGTAGTTACAATGTATGTGTAGCACCAGGTTATTACACACTGGAAGCTCATCCCAAGGAAAATGTGCAATGTTGTGCAATTGTTCAGACAACACAACTCTCTACGAGTTTATCAGCACTCATAACTTCTGGAACTTGTTCTCCAGCGATGACAAGAGCGAAGACACCGGTCAAAGTCAGGGGGGACGACGACGGTTTAAAGGTTTTTAAAGCATGGTTATTTGATCACAGATGATGTGAAGACTTTCACAGTTTGTATAACAAACATGATTCAAGGTCATTTGAAACGATACCTGATTGTGGACGCACACGATTCGAGATATGCTCTCTTTGGGTATATATTTATCAAATATTTACCAAGCTTTCAGCATGAATTACTTATGTTGGAACATCTGATGAGTGAAAAACACATTATGCTTCGGGTTTGTTGTAGGAATCTGATTACCAACTGTGCTTGGAAATGGTGGATGCTTCATGTTTTTGTAGTAGTTGTATGAATGCACGCAATTATGTTGCGGTTCATGAGCACAATAATGTGCTTACTATCCTACCCAATCTGTGTAGACTTTGAGAGTGGTATGCTATGTCACCATGATGTTGAATTGTCAATTGAGGGACATTAGAAAGGCTCTCCAATGGCTGATTTTATATGGAGGCTTTATTTTGCGCTGAACTTTCGGACCACTGGATTACAGGAGAACAAGGGGAGAAACCAAAAACCCATTTATAGCTTGAACATGATTTTATTGTTCGGAAAGGCAAAGAACAGGGGGTGGTTACACCGTATTAGCTGTAAAGAAATCTGAAGGTATTCCAACTGTACCCATTCCCTGAATTTGTAAGGCTACATAACAAATAAGGATGCAAACGGAGGTCACAGTTGGGGAAAGCGGGATTTGAACTAGTAAAGTGGAGTGGGAGGTAGGCAAGATCTTCTAGCCTGACTTCTTTGATCATTCTTTGAACCTTCAGACCATTTTTATGTTCATCAACACACTAAGTCTTTTTAGACTCAGATCAAGCGGTAATCCCTTTCCATAGTGCACTAATAAATACTGGGAAACAGGCGTATTCGCCAGAGCATTAGAAGTGAGAGGTGTGAGATAGGATGTGTGTATGGCTGCGGACAAAACAAATTTCATAATGTAACAAAAACTCTTTGAATTCAGTATAACTGTAATATAGGCTAACTATAGCTGCTCTCCTGACTTAAACGGGTGCTCATGGGGGAAACTTTTAACTTTCATTGGCAATGATCAGATATAGATTTCATTGCTTCCAGCTGTAGAGGATATTTGTAGTCAAGGGTTCAAGAGGATATGATGAAAGATTAGTTTCACTGGGGTACTGCTCAAACGACAGCCAAGGAGACTAAATCAGGTTGGTTAAAGCAGAAGTAGCAGTAATCTCCAATACGGATGTCTGCTATTTCCACTGGGCGGCTTCAGGATCGGCTGCTAATTGGACCAAATTCTTCGAAGTTCACTGGTGGGTCCAATGATGAGAACGTGAAGTGAACGTGCTAAGATGTTACGTTCTTGTATAACAGCCATGACAGTAACCAGCCATTGCAGTTATATATGGCAGGCCCCGTGGGAGTTGACTCGTGTGAAGGTTTATAGAGATTAAAAGATTAACAGGTTTAAAGAGAGTTACGACAGATCAGACAGATAAGGGGTCATATGATTTTGTTAAAAAGAACATTATTTGGTGTATTTGTTGTAATGAAATGGGTTTATGCGGTTTAAGGTTAAAAAAACACATTATTTTTCACATACTGTACATTATTGTTTCTCCTCTATGCCCCGCCTTTCTGAAACGCGTCAATTTTTACAAAGCTCATCGGTCTGAAAAAGCGAAGTGTGCTGTGATTGGCCAGCTATCCAGTTTGTTGTGATTGGCTGAATACCTCAAGTATGTGATGGAAATGTTATGCCTCTACCATGTATTGTGATGCCCTATCAGGCCGGAGCGACGATTCAAAAACAAACATGAAAACCCATTATAAACGAGACATTCGCTGCATCCAGTGGGGACATAATAATGGATTATAATGACTAATACTGTCTCTTTACGCGTTGCGTTGCATCGTGCCGCGTAAACATAAAACCATATCTGCATTTGTGATCGGAGAAATGACAAACAACAAGCCGTAATCTACACTGCCCAAAACTCGCGTTTTAATCGTCAGTGGCAAATTCTTTAAATACAAAAAACTGACTTACAGTGTGTGAGTCAGAAACACCGGCATTGTAGTCTACTCTACCAGGAAAAGTTAAACAGTCCTCCATAAAAGGCTGCACACATCTGATAAATTTGGTTTGAAGGTGTCTGGGAACAGTTGTGGTAAATACCAACCCCCCCCCCTTAACCCCTCCAGAAAAGATCACTTACCATTGGATTTTCACCGACTGAGCCTAAGCTGACGCCCCCCCCAGAAATTGCGAAGGCCCCACCCCCCACCACCCCTGACGTGAATATAGAAACTAACAAAGATTGTTTTGCTTTCACGACGAGGAAACAGTGTCGGCACATGCGGTCGCTAGAGTGAGCAGAGAGGCGGGTGGCTAGAGTGGAGAACGGGAGGAGGGCTAGAGTGAGCGGAGGCCGGTGGGCTTGAGAACGGCGCGGCTGGCAAATTCGACGAAGGAGCATCCGGCGGGCTTGCGGCAACCACATGTGATGACCCCCGGGCTGAACCGCTTGTCAACGCGTGGTGTGAAAAGCCGAATTCGGCGACCATAGCCGAAGTTGATGTATTTCCTCAGCGACCAGCACGGTTCAGCTCTAGGCATGATGAAGCGGATAACGTCCTCTTTTGGAAGGCCAAACAAAGTTTTTTCGCTTTCACAACGAAGCACACAGTGTTTTTATGACATGGCTGCAGCGTCAACAATACTGCAGTGAGAATAAAAGTTACGCCTTCGTTCTTTGCGTGAACATTTGGGCGGCGTTATGCAATCTTCCCACATAGTGAAGTGATATGTGGGGGCGTGTTAGAACGAGCGTTTTAGGAGGTGTGGCTGACTCTTAACTTTTATAAAAAAAATATCTCTTTGGATTTGAGAATTTAATCTTTGCAACTTTACAGATCTTCTTTATGCACCCAAGAGCTTGTAACACTCCAAAGAGAAAGGAAAAATTTAAAATCTCATAATATTACCCCTTTATAGACAAAATCTAAGATGTGGAGTTAAGATTAAAAAAAGAGGAAGTGGTCCAAAAGGTGGCATTGACATGAATTTACCATGTAAAATCAAGAGTCGGTCTTATATGATGGAGAAGGTACATCATTTATGAAATCTTTGCAGAGGTTTTACCAAACGTTTTATGTCAATATTCTAGACCAGATCAAGTTATTAGACGTTGTTTATTTAATGTATAGGTGGATATAGAATTTTTTTTAATTATTGATAAGTCACTATTAGATATTTATTGTCATGCTCATTTCCACTATGTTTACAGTTCTAAATTACCTTTAAGCAAATAATAATGCTCACTTAAATGATCTTTAAAAAACCACTAAGTACATTTGTCGAGAATTAAGCTTAGCAAATCTCAAAAGAATATCTGTTGCATATTGCACTTTGTTGTAATGCCTCAATTCACTTCTACGCATTTAAAAAAGATTGATTTGATTTAGGCATGTATTTATTTTAATGATTGGTATTTACATGCTATTTATACATCTAATAAATTTACACACAGAATAGTAAAAACAAATATAATATATTATATATATATTATATATTTATATTTCGGCATTATCAGAGGATTTATCCAAAGCCGACGTACAAATGATGACAACAGAAGCAAGCAATTTGAAAACTAAAAACAGATTCCAAAAACTAAAAGCTAAAACTGATAACTACTACCTATACACATTGTAAAAATAAAGAGAGATTAAATAAAAATGACAAAGCATACAACAAATTCAAAACTTAAATTTAATTGAAAACAAAAAAATAAAGCTAAAAACAATTCAAAATATTAAAGAACAAAAGGTATGAGTAAAATAATGATTCTAACATAACACTAAGACAAACACCAAAAAAAAAAACAAACTCATGTGATGTACAACCACACACACACACACATCTATAGATATATAATATATATACCAAAACAAACACAATTATAAATTCAGTATATATATATTATTTCATTTCCATTTTGTATGTTGAGGTACTGAAATAACTCAAATTAAATAACTAAAAACTTAATAAAATACCTATACAGACATAATATATTCAGACATAATTTAACTAAAATTAAAACAAATAACAAATACACATAATACAAATCAAATGTCAGTAGTTTATCAGTAATCCTAAAAAATAAAAACTGCCAAACACACATGCTAAAAAACAACAACATACTTTCACATAGTAAGAAATGGTTATAAAAAAACTGAAACAGAAGTGAAACAAGTAGTAGGAAAGAGGATAAATAAAAAGCGATACTTATCCTTTGCCCCTGCCCGGTGGAGTCGCACGGTAGAATCGATGGTCTTTACACTCTTCAGTCTTCACACGAGGAAGTCTTCACACGACGGCTGTCACGGTAAACTAAGCTTTTTTATACCCTTCTAACAAAATACTAAATTAATTCAGATGGACACACTTTCCTTATTTTCTCCACAACAAATGGCCAAGCAAGTGCAGACACTGACAAGATACGCGATACAGAACTAGGGATGCAGCGATTAACCGGTTTCTCAATTAACCGCGCTTTAAAACGTCACGGTTAATTAATCGTAAAGTTTCCGCTAAACCGAGTGTTTCTGTTACACGGAACGGAACTGTTGCAGCTTATGCAAAACGAAAACAAAGTTACACTAGCGGTGCACCAGCTTAAAATGACGTGCTTAACAGAGGCTACTACATGCATTAGATTAACTGTGACAGAGGGACCAAACAGCGAAGCTTTATTTCCACCAGAGAAATGCTTGTCGATAGTGTGGGACCATTTTGAGTACACCAAGAATGACCAGGGTGTCATTTAAATATTGCTGTAAAAAACTGCTGCTAAAGAGCGAATACATAAGGGATAATGCACGGCTAGCTGTACATTGAACGATTTTAATGCACGACGTGAAGATAAGAACCACCTGACGCGAAGCTACAGCTCGTTAGCTCAGCATTCTGCCCGCTTCAGATCAGAAAGAGATGAAATAGTGCTGTAAGATCACATTTATTTGAATTAATGAATTATAACATTTAGCTACTTGAATTAATTATTAGAGAGAGAGAAAGATAGAGGTGACAGTTGCCTGTGTGAATTAGCCTACCTGCGTCTGTGCATCTCTCCATTCAATCTATTTTATTAATAAAAGTCACGAGGCAGCATTCTCAAGAAATTGTGTCCTCCTGAATGTTTGTACACGTGCACAGCGTGATCTCCGATCTCACAAACCAAAATAATAGACATGATTTTCTCAGGCCACATGTAAAATCATATGAATTATTATAAAGATTATTAAAAAGAATACATGACAGTTGATTACAATAATAGTTCAATTTATTCCTGTCATTAGTAACAGTTTCCACTGTGGGACAAATAAAGTATATTAGTCATATATTTATAATAGGCTACTTCATTAACTTTGTCATTTACTATCCCTGTTGTAGTATTATAAGTAAAAACCAACAATATTTTTTTTCACCATGTTTCCAAATTCTCTACCCCAGGTCCAAAAGAAATGCAAAGAATGTACAAACTGAAAACATTAAATACTTTTGCGATCTATTTCCATTTGTTATTTTCAAAAGAGAAATACTGTCATGGATGTTTACAGAGCAGAGGTCACCTTTTTTAATTCCAATGGGAGAGATGGACTTTTGTTTGTCTTTTCTATTATTATTTTTTGCTGTATTGTTGGTTACTGTGTTATTTCTGTTTCAAAAGCCAGCAATAAATAACTCTTTAATATCTCAAGAGTGTTCATGTGATATTATGTTGGGAAATAAATAAATGCATAATAATCGTAATAATCGAATCGTAAAACTGTGATTATTCCTCAGACAATAATCGTACCAACAAAATCTATAATCGTTGCATCCCTATACAGAACGAGACCTGTCTCCACACAGTAAACAAAAACCTATAAAATATATCAGACATTTTTTGTTAATGAGACTTAACTTAAAAATAATTATCAGAATTATTGTTATCAGTGCATCCTTGGTTACTTTTGGTGCTTGATGAATGTTTTTTTGATGATGATTTTTTTTTTCCAGTGGAGTAATAGTTAAATGAGGAACATTTCACCTACAGCCAAGAAAAATTCTGACCTTTGACTAATTGCCCCAAGCTTATAAGAGAGGTATTCAAAGGAACAAAACCTAGTATCTAGTTATGTCTAGAGGGGCAGAGAGCAGTCAATTTGGGACATTCTTGCCCCCTGGGAAAAGAATACGGCTATGAGAGTGGTTTTGGTTTGCAAGGATATTGATGTTTTTTCTTGAACTTGACGGAATTCATGACAGAGAGACCAGTATCATTATGGCTTTGCCCTGAGACCATTGGCAGAGAAGACAGGACTGATATTGATTACACATTCTCATTTGTATTTTTTCTCCTCCATTCCTTCATCTCTCTTTATGCCCCCTGCATTACTTAGCAGTCTAATCTCTCTTTTATGGCCTTGGACGTTTGGGCACTGCCAGTGATACCCCTTGCAACCCAAACCCTTCTTGGCCTCTCTGAACCCAGCACGTGGCCTGAGAGATTAGATTACTTTGTGTAGATGAGAGAGCGGTGCACTGTCCAGGGATACGATGCAAGATTGAACAAAGCTTTGCAATATCATAGACCACAACAGATGCAGTAGGTGGGAGCAGTGTTTAAAAACAGTGTGGGGGCTCAAAATCTACATGTCATTATGGAAATAAACATAAGGGCCTACTTTGAAGAAATACCGAAAACTATTATTTACTGGCAAGATGATGTAATCTTCAGTCTCCTCTCCACCCACTGGAGAAAATTCAGAAAGCTGATCGCAATTCTCTATCCATATTCTCAACCTTATCCATATCTCTGTTTTTTTTTCAGCCATAAAGACCAAGATCAAAGAGGTCAAACAGGAGAACACGGATCGCAAGGTGATCCTGCAGAAGAGGAAAAAAATCCTAAAGCCGGGCACTTTGAAGAAGAAGGACCTGAAGAAACTCACTCTGTACCTGAAGAACGGCGCCGACTGCCCCTGCACGCAGCTAGAAAATCTCGGAAACACATACCTTATCATGGGACGCAAGGTGGACAAACAGTACATTCTCACCGGCATTCACAAGTGGGACAAATCCAGCAAGGAGTTAAAAAAGACCATGAAAAAACTCAAAAGCCACAAGTGCCCTGCTTTTGAGAATGTCTTCAAATAAACATTCTCAGAGCTCCCACTTACTTTATGAACTTGCACATCCAGGCAACCCAAAATATTGTTTTATTTGTGTTATTCATGTACTATATATATATTTCTCATGTATAGGTCAAACACTTGAGGTGTTTTTTCTTGGATCTGTGCTGTTTAAGACTGAAAAGATCATGAATGATACAGTAGACAAACTCTCCACCACAACCAACGGATCACTTTTGTATATATCCAAACTGGTGATAATATGTTGTAAAATGATCATAATTCACCTACAATTGATTGTTGACTTTTCTTTTAAATTTGTCTAAGAAAAATACTACAACAGATTTCCATTTCAACGCATAATTCTCTGCCAAACATTTTTGCACACACTGTGAAAGTACCATATAAGCCATTTCTTTAGGCATATAGACCAATTTGGAGTAGACGCCACATTTGTCACTTGCAGCTGCACGAACATTGTTGTGGCAGAAAAACACTGGTAACAAGTGGAGGGAAATGGGTAAAATCCATGGAATAAGACAAAAAAAATGTATTGTTGTGGCTTTGGATGTCAGAATCGACTTGCAAATCATTTTTATAGAATACTGTCGTCAAAGAGGCCATTTGAAGTTAAACGCAGACGTTTAAACGGACAGACTATACTATATGAAACCTGCTATGATTACCCTACTTTTAAAGCATAAATTTGATTTAAACAGTAGGTCTACATAATATTCACATATGCAGTTCATAGGGGACATATTGTATAGCTCCGCAGTTACAGCATGAAATAGCCTACTATTTAAAGTAAACCTATAACATTTACCTATTTCAAGGCCAATTCTGACCTTTTTTCCGCAAATGCAAGTTTATATCTTCTAGTTCGGACTTTATAACTCAATTTAACTCAACAATTGCGAGTTTGTCAATTCTGAGGAAAAAATAGTCTGAAGTGTGGGATTATAAACTCATGATTCTGAGCCGAGGGGAAAAGAGAGAATGACGAGTTGATTTTTCTTATCAGAATTGTGAGATATAATCTTGGAATTGAGAGAAAAATGTCAGAATTACCTTTTTTATTCTTTTATTCCATGGCTTCCATAGACTGCTACTTTAAAACGGTCATTTTTTGCCACCAGATAGGCTCCGCCCACAAAAACCGTCATCACTGTTTGCAAACACTGAAATTGGTCTATCGAGTCTACTATAAGTTGCTAGAGTTACTCCAAGTTCAATAGACAACATTACTTTACAGGGTGCATCGGTCACAGTCCTTTATGTGACCTGTACCAATCAGTCATCAAAAAGAGGTCTGCTTTGCTTAATTACTGGCAAGATATATATGCATAACATTTATTGCACTGCTAAAGCCATGTATATGACAAATTGAACTGCCCAGACCCCTATAACTTATCCATGAGTTGATTATGGATTCTGTTTGATGGTAGAATATTGTATACATAGGCCTATACTTTATCTGCTGTAGAACAAGCTGTTTTCTGACTAGTAAAATTATTATAAAAGAACAGTACTCAATAGCATATAACGTCAACAATACTGATAGAAATGTTCATTTCTGCAGGACATTTTTCCATGTAATCTCACAACTCGCTACTGTTAGTGTATAACGCTGTTTGCGTTGCAGGTGAAAGGAGGTTTTATTAATTGTAACGTAACACAAGACTCTTGACATTTTAGCCCACAGCTTTGTCTGAAATGCATGTCACCAATCATTTAAGAATGTATAGTGTGCATTGCATAACGTGTCTCTTGATTTTTTTTCCATAAAATTATCTTGTGGTGTAGCACTATTAGTTTCAATGTTTCTCTATTCCCATTTTTTATGTTGGCAATCAATTTGTACATAAAATTCTAGCACAAATATCAAATAAAGACTATAAAAATGTTAATGTCTTTTGCACACCATGTTATTTACAGTCTTTATTAAACTAGTAGTTCAAAGTTTTAGTTTTGAAACACATTTGTGGTGGTCATTTACAGTCATTGTCCCATACAGAGAATTGATATTGTTAATATGTACAGAACATCCTGACCAGTATAGTCACACCATTACAAAACACTAGTATTATTTATCCTAGAATTCAGTTTGCACATTTAGAACATTTAGATTATTTTGAGTTTATTTTGCTTAGTTGATATCAGTTGATCTGTGAACTTGGTTCACTATGATGTATGAGGGACTTTTCATAATGAGGGTTTATGCCTTGATAGGTAGCAGCTGAAAAGTTCAGGCCAAACACACAGACTGGTATAATTACAGAGAAAAGAATACATGTACGATGGCCAAGGTAAATTATTCATAAAGTGAAATTACTTTAATATGCTTTTTTAATATATAATAAATGGCAGCATTCATTCGTACTGCTTGTTTTTCAAGCATGTTAATCCTCTCTAGAATGTTGCAACAGTCTTATATCAACAATGAGCACAAGTTCAATAAACGGCAATTTCACTGCCATGCTTCAGATGATTTATGGGCCATGCTCTATGTATAAAAAAAAAAAAAAGACTGTCAGAGTTAATCAAACTGTCTGCATCTCTCAGACATGACTGCCAGATACAGCTAATTGTTGTTTTTATGCTCCATTTTACCTTTGTGGTGTTTTGAGAAGAATCCCAACCCAGGCATGCTTTTCTTATTTGTTTCAATATGGTTATGATATGAAACGCAAACTCTAACAAATCTCTTATGGTTCAGCTGTCAAACTGATTTCACAGAGTTGGTTTTGGATGATGGCATATCCATACCAACTATACACAGCCAAATACATAATGCGATGTGTTTTAATTGTGATAATGGTTCACCTTTCGGCATTCGTGTGTTCTGAAAATTAAAAAGTAAACATTTTAAAAGTCTTTCTTGTTGGTCTAGGTTAGCACTCTATTTTGCTGTGTATCTCAATAGAAAAACATTCAAGAATGAAAAATGCAGGAGTAATACCAAGACCAATCTTTGGACATATGGTTTTAGTAAATGACCTAGTATTGCAAAATGTATTTCAGATGTGGTTTCATCCCCGTCATAGTTACTGCAGCTGTCTTCAAAAGCCTGGAAAGAGTCAGGATAGAGCTTTGCCTTATTAGGAAACGATCTATGATTAAAACTCACTCTCTGTTTTCAAAGGTCAGACAACACCTTCTGCTTTTAATTAGTGTTTGTTAACAGACCATATTTGCATACTTTAAGTGGGGTTTATTAGGGTTTACAATTGTAATACATCAGTGAGATGAGTTTGAATAATAATAAATGCTATGAAAATATGGACAAACATCATGGTTTTGATAAAGAAAAATATGTGGGCAAATAAATTAGATGCACAATCCATAACAGGTTGTGTAACATGTTTAAAATTCATTCTCATCTAAATTATTAGTATTATGATAAACTGCCTTGTTGTTATACGCATATAAAATTATACAATTCGCCATACAAAAAGCTCAACACACCATAAAATAGATGCAAAGTACCTTGCAGTTCAATTTCTGCCATTTTGTCATGCATTTTAATTAATGATGCTTGATAGATGTTTAATGTTCCATTGTTATGCTTTAAAATTGTGTCCCATAGGAATTTATCTGTTTAAACAGTGTTTAACATTAAAATTGTGTCATATAGTGAAGCAAGGCTAATGGAACTGAAAACTTAAAAAATATAAAATGTAAACACTTTTTAGGTCGTTGCTATGCTCCTGCTTGTACTGTGTTCATTTACAAAACCAAAATGATCTTTAAAAGGTTTTGAGGTGCTTTCATGAGACAGTCTGAAGATGATTGTTTAGATTCCTTACAGATATTATGTTATGATTACTCTCTGTAAAATGCTTGCATCAAAGAATGCTAAGGTGCTTTGCATCTCCCAGTCACCTCTACCTCCAATTGGTCTTTGACTCCTCTCTTACTTACATAGGAATTTGCTTCATAATGTCCAGGAATAGATAACGGCCAACCTCTTGATTAAATAAATGCTGATAAAGCTGGAAAAAGCCTCTGCAATTTTTAAAGGCAAAATATAAACTGTAAGTGCTACTTATCTTCATGCAGTTGCCAAGACGGATCTATCACAGTGTTCTGGTGCTATGTGGGAGGTCTGATCTTTCCAGCAACTCTGATATTTGATAAGTGGACACACTCATCTGACCTGACTGAATTCCTGGAATTATAGTAGATGTGAAGGTTTTGGTCATGCCTTGGCACAGTTGGCCTGACTAGAGAAAGAAAAGGGGGAAAAAAAATGTTCCCTTGTGTATATCATTCAAATTTCTATGACAAGAATTCAACATATTTGTTAAATCAAATTATGTAGACCAGGGGTCACCAAACTCTGTCCTGGAGGGCCGGTGTCCTGCAGAGTTTAGCTCCAACCCTAATCAAACACGCCTGAACCAGCTAATCAAGCTCTTACTAGGTATACTTCAAACTTCTAGTCAGGTGTGTTTGAGGCAAGTTGGAGCTAAACTCTGCAGGACACCGGCCCCCCAGGACCGAGTTTGGTGACCCCTTATGTAGACAATCTTTGGAGCCAAGGAACAGATGAGCAATGATAGTTTTGTGGTAAAGCACATGAAACAAAGGTAAAGAACCCATGGCAAGCAAACTATGAAGATGCCAACAAAATGTCAATCTTAAAAGTGGTGCTATTTCTGTGGCATACATACATTTTATTACTAATTCCTGACATGAATAAATATTAATGTAAATCGTGAAAAATATCTCTAAAATTGCCATTAATCTATTATCTAGTGAAAAATATTTTAGTCAATTACTTTAATGTTAAACATTCATTGTTGCTTGATAGGAATAAAATATATATCCAAAATTGCATACTGATGATTTTTAAACAGAATGATTTGGGGGGAAAATCTTTACTTTTCAATGTAGGTCACTTACTAATAATATAAAAACTGAATATCAACATATCAATCGTGTAATATAACATTCAAATCTTCATAAAAAATACATTTGATACTTAAAAATTAGACACCTAATTTGTAAAAACACCTTAAATCCTATAGATTGTGGGAAAATATCTATTTAATATTTTTTTAGTGGTTCAGGATGTTCCATTATTTGCTACAGTTCTCATATGAAAGACTCTAGTCTCTTGTTGCTGGAAAAAAGGACGCAATCTGGCAAACCCAGGGTTTTATTTAACAGGTTCCTGTGTACTGACATAGAGTTTGCAAGAAAAATAAAAAATTAAATTTCCTCAGTGCAGGATTTTCAGTTGAAAGTTTCAGTTTTCTGTGTTGCTATTGTTGAATTCTTTTGGGTATACCAAAACCCTAAAGGGAACATGAATGTAGAAGTAATTTATAGCCTGAAACGTTCACCTTTAAGCCTCCCAAAAACCAGACATGGAATGAAGGTTAAGGGGTTGAACTCTCTTGAAATTAGCCATAAACATTACGTTAAGTAATGAAGTGCTAAGTGACCAGGGAAATGAAAATGGTAGCATTAGTGCAGAGACATAAATGTACAGGTTAGCTGAATGTTTTATTGAAACTAAAGCTTTCAGTCTGAGGGAAATGTGCCGTAATTGTACATTACAAAATATGCCATATAATTATGGTTTGCCAGAACAAAACATGATCATACAAAAGCAGCTTTATCTAGGTTTAAATATATCACTGACATCCTTGCCATTCTTTCTAACTCCCTTCTGGCTTCAAGGTGTTTCCTGACGGGACTAAGATGAACACAAGTGCGCAAAGCTGTCCCGGACCCCTCACACACCGAGAAGAGGGGGTGCTGAGAGAGAACCCGAAAGAGTGTAAGGGTGGGGGTGTGGGAGGACAGGGTTTGCCAGCTAAGCAGCTCAGGCAGCTATTGTTGGTGCACCTGGCCACAAGACTCATTTCTAATTTATAAAGCGCCTCCCAGAGCTGCCAAGGGGAGCTTTACTCCTGAGGCACCTCAGACCACTATTGTTTATTATTCTCCCCCAGCTCCCACTTACAACTGACTGCAGAACGTTGACCAGAAACACACTTGTGGCTCGATTTTTCATTTTAGTGTGGAGCTTGGGAGGTGAGTCATGGTTAGAATGTGTTTTATACCAGGCATATACAGCACACACATTTATTCATATTGTAAACACACTTACTCGGACTCCAGCGCACACAGAGCCATAAATGTACATGCACTACAAACTGCTCATTCCATAACTCAATCATCATTAGTTTGTGCGTATAGTGCCAGTAAAGTAACAGCACTTTCTCAAGAATCACTATAGTAATGTGCAGATTTGTTTAGGTGCAAAATGATGGACAGATCCTTTTACATAGCTTTTTTTGGTCACACAGAGGACTATGTATCTTCATAACTGTCAAAATTAATGGATCACTTCTCTGATTTAAATATTGAAAATACCTGTTTTGCCGGGACACAAGAAATTTAAATGTTTACTTTAAATAATTGAATGCATTATACCCATTAAGTTTCACATGTTTTTTCTTTCTTAGTAAAATGCCAATTTAAAGGAATAGATTACTCAAAAATTCATTTAGTCATTCTAAACCTGTATGACTTTCTTTCTTCCATGGAACAGAAAAGGAGAAAAACCCAAAACAAGTCCATATAACTGCTTTTCTGCTGTATATTTTAAGTGTTCTGATTCTGAAGATGTTTTGTGTGAGAAACACTGAACTTTAAATCATAATTCACTGATAAATTTCACCACAGCTCTCAAATCTCATTCATGCACATGAATATTTATTTGGTTTTTTTTTCTCTTTTTTTTTTGCATCAAAAAGTTGCCAGACCAAGATTGATGTTTATAATTCCTTACATTGTTGGTTCTTGTCAGTCCCTGGTAATTTTAACACATAATTGTATCACAAACAACATCATGGTTGTCCTGGTTAACATCTCTTTTTGTGTTAATCAGAAGAAAGTAAGTCATATAGGTTTAAATTGATGTCATGATTTTTGGGTGAACTATCCCTTTATAAGGTCAGCTATGCTGTAATTTATGAATTACACTTTGCTTGCCTCTTCTTTTCATTGTGTATGCAAAGTTCCAGCAGTATACTCAAACCAGGACATGATGAAACAGGATTTCTTAAAGGGGTCATATGATGCTGCTAAAAAGAACAATTATTTTGTGTATTTGGTGTAACAAAATGTGTTTATGCGGTTTAAGGTTAAAAAAAACCATTATTTTCCACATAATGAACATTATAGTTTCTCCTCTATGCCCCACCTTTCCGAAACGCGTCGATTTTTACAAAGTATCGGTTTGAAAAGCGAGGTGTGCTGTGATTGGCCAGCTATCCAGTGCGTTGTGATTGACGGAATACCTCAAGCATGTGACGGAAATGTTACGCCCCTCACCATACTGTGATGATGCCCTGTCCAGCCGGAGCGATGATTCAAAAACATTAAAACCCATTATAAACAAGGCATTCGTAGCATCCAGTGGGGACATAATTACGGATTATAATGACCTATACTGTCTTTTTACGCGTTGCGTTGCAATGCGAGAGTGGTAAACATAAAACAATGTCTGCATTTGTGATCAAAGAAATGACAAACAACAAGCCCTACTCTACAATGCCCAAAAAAACTTGCTTTAAATATAAAAAAAAAATATAAAAACTCTTTAAATATAAAAACGTACTTACAATCTTTGAGTCAGAACAGAACAGCCGGCATTGTAGTCTAATCTACCAGAATCAGGAAACAGTCCTCAATAAAATGCGCTGGACACATCTGAATATTTGGGTTGTAGGGTTCTGGAACCAGTGTTGTAAATAACGTAACCACTGATTTCTAATGTGTCCCATTTTGGAAGGACAAACAAAAAGTCGTTTTGCTTTAAACACCGATAAGCAGCGTCACACCCGGCGGCCTACAGTGAGCAGAGGCCGGCCCCCGGGGGCTAGCATGGGAACGGCTGGAGGGTTTCGAAGTGAGCGGGTGATTGGCGGCGGGCTTGAGAACGGTGCGGCTGGCGATTTCGATGAAGGAGCGCCCGGAAGGACATGTGACGACTCCGGGCTGGACTTCGCTTCGTCCACGTTGAAAGCCGATCTGGCGATCCACAGCGTGAAATTGATGTATCACTTCTGTGACCAGCACGGATCAGCTCCAGGCCTGACGAAGCGATATCGTCCTCTTTGGAAGACCAAACAAAGTAGTTTAACTTTCACAACGAAACACACAGCTCTTAATGACCGATTGGCGGCGGCAACAACAAAACTGCAGCGAGAATAAAAGTTAAGCCTTCTGTCTTTGCGTGAACATTTGGGTGGCGTTATGCAAATCTTCCCACATCGTGACGTAGATATGTGGGGGCGTGTTAGAACGAGCTGTTTTAGGTAGGCGTGGTTGACTTTTAACTTTTATAAAGAATATATCTTTGGATGTGAGACTTTAGTCTTTGCAACTTTACAGATCTTCTTTATGCACCAAGAGCTTGTAACACTCCAAAGAGAAAGGAAAATTTTTAATCAATCATATGACACTTGAAAAAAAATTATAGTGAAGAAGTGAAGCTTATGTGAAGCACCCAAAAAATTACCTTCTCATTAAGGAATGGACTGAGATTATATTCAAGCTAATGAGCTCCAACTAGAGTCATACCTGCACTTTTCTCCTGGACAATGTTTCTTTGTGCTCGACTTGGAGATGGAGAACTATCATCTTTCCAAGTGCCTATGGCTAGTCAGACAGGGAGAGAGAGAAAGAGAGAGACTAAGAAAAGATACCCATCTCAGAAGACCTTATTTTTTTTCTAAATTTGACAGAACATTAGCTTACTTTAAACAAACAAACAATAATAATAAAACAAAAATAAAAAATGGAAAGGGAGAAGGACAGGAACAGATAATGCTAGGGAGATTTTATCTGTTGGAGAATCCAAATTTCCCCAAAGTTTGCCAGGACTCCCACAATAGTGTCTGTCTCAAGTCTCCCCCTGTTGGAGAAAAGTGGAGAGTCACATGCAGATAGCCTGTAGAAAATGAAGTTTGACCTTTGATAAATCCTTTGCAATTTGTGTGCAAGGAGTTCACTCTTCCATCTGTTTATGTACGTTAAAGAGAAAAACACTTTATTAAACATTATGCAAAATAGAAGTTTTCTTAACCTCTGTATGTCTGTCTGTCTGTCTGTCAAAAAGGCAAAAAAAGGTGAGATCAAGATCCTCATCCATCATTTTTTCCATCAGTTTTTTAAAATCTATTTTATCTATCTATTTTCTATCTATTTTATCAATAGCTCCACGATACTGAGTGAACAATTATCATTTATCCCTTAATATTGCTCTTAAAAGCCAAGCGCATCCTCACTACAGAGTTCATTGTGCACTTTTACGCTTGGTCTTTCTATAGAATATTCTTTCAGAATTGCAGTAATGCATTCCCCATTGAGAAAAAAACATTACTGCAATTAAATTGTGGAACAAAATTCCCTTTTGTCAACGTTCATATTTTCTACAACAGAATGTACTGAAACTACTGTATAGATACTGTAAATCTATCTGTGAACAGAAACGTCTATTTAAATTAGTGATGCATCAAAAATGTTTCTACACCCCTATGATGATTGTTAATTGCAGATTACTTATACTGTTGTAAATTGTATATTCAAAAGTCAACCAGGCCAGGAACAAACTTGCTTTACTTGGAAAAAGAAAATTGTCTTGTCTGGCATGACAGGAAAGGCAGTCATTGTTCACTATGATTCACTTATTGTGATCTCCAGTGTGCAAGTAGGTGAGACATTGTTAAACATTTACACCCTAACCTGATACTCCGTCTGGAAGGAAGATGGGGACTTCTCGTTGCTTCGAGCTCAAGTATGTGATGAAGAGGGATTCCAAGACTAACAGCACAGTCACTGGCTATTCTCCATTCCTCTGGGCAAGGCTGGCTCCCATCATGCACTTCTCTGCCAGCACCTCATTGGCTCTGACTGCCTTCTCTAATTGCAAGCACCACGCATTCCCAGAATGCCTCACTCAGTTTTCCTGCGCATATTTTTTCCCCTTAGATTTGATGTATTTATGAAATGAAGTACAAAGAGGGAAGCCCTATATACTTTGTTGTGGTACTCCACAATAACTACTCTCTTCCTTACAGTTTTCCTGCTCTCATCCCCAGAGTGCCACCTAAGATAAAAAATAAAAATAGTTAGTCATAACATTCTGTAGTCAATCAATATTTTCCAGACCACCACAAGAGGGAGACAAAATCGTTTGCAACAGCCCACTTTGATAGAGCCCTGATTTTTTTTTATCATTTAGATGAGAACATGCTTATGTAAATTACAGTTTACAAGTAACATTTTAATAGAGGCATTAAAATGATAATTTGTAAATAGTATTTGATCTCTTTACACGCATTCTGTAGCCAGCACATCCTCATTTGTGTAGTTTGATAGATGCTGTATTTGCTTTCGGGCACATTGATCTGTGGGTGTTTGTGGGCAGATAATATGAATAGCCTTGGTCCTCTCTACCCACAGTGTTCTCAAATCTCTTGTGCTCTTTTTAACTTGATAGAGACAATGATGAGAGATACTGCTATAAGAAAGTATAGTTTGTCTGTATACTAACACACAGTATTGTTGCTGCACAGTACATCACACAAAACATTTGTATATGGCATGTTTGGGGCTATCAATAAGGTTAGAGGAGGATTTTTGCTTCATTTGCAGGCTCTGCAAGCATTTTTTCCTCATTTAAAACAAATAGGTTGCTTAACTCCCTGTTGCGTACCAATAAAAGCAGACCGCATTTATGCATAAATGCAAAATAAATGCATTTATTTTATTGTTTTAAAAGTACAGCATAGAATCCCCCTCAATAAATCATAAGGGAATAATTTAGGGTTTAATCTGACTAAATGAGTGGAGAAGTCTGATATTTCATTGGAAGGTCGAAATATGATATTTTGTAAAGGTAAAAAAAAAAGAAGAAGCCCCAAACACATGTATGGGTGAATCAGTCACAATAAGATCAATTACATGCATTTAGAAAACAGATTGTAATTTATTATTAATTTAATTTATATTTCTTGGGGACTTTAGGGTTTTTTCACATTAAATTGTATGTCTTGTGGCAATACGTTTGTGTATTTTTACATGTACAGATTGGCCCCATTCACTTCCATTGTACAGTAAGTGCCTCACTATAACCCAGATTTGAGCATTTTACAAGAAAAGGAAAGACAAATAGAAATGAATGATTGTAATCAATATCATGCCACAAGTGCTGTTGAACTGATCTTTACTTGTGAACTCTGAATATTCCTCTAAATAAGTGCTCAACCCCAAGAATACAACAGAATGTCTAGAAGCATTTAAAGTCAGCAAAAAGACAAAGGAAGAAATGAGTGCTCTTTTTAACAGTAAGGCACAGCAGGATCGTGTATCTATAATTAACCGTGATGTCCGCTCCACTGCTGACTGGCACAGAGCGCTACAGGCTGTCCTTGCCCTTTACAACCCTCAGCATCACCAGCGGTGGCACACAAGAGCTTGCGGCTTTTTACAAGTTTCAAAGTTTCACAAGGGCCTGATTCTGATACACTGCTGGTATACACTTGGACAGGGTTCACCACCTGGCAGTTACCACACACACACACACACACACACACACAAAACACATCTCCACACCACATCTCCTCACAGCATTTCCTTGGGCGTATTCATTCATCCTTACTTATAACAATTTAAAAATACCTGCCATAAGTGACTGACAGCCCAGCAGAATCAACCATGCATTGATAAGACAGCTTACCTTTAAATTGAAAACTGAATTTATTTCACTTCAGACTCCAGGTTGAGGCTGCCTTCATGTGCTTATCTTAGACTAGCTTCCCTTATCCAGACGTTAACCATTCGAAAGGAAACAGCAAAATTGGTCTGGGTTTAGCCTAAAACCACTTCAAGCATCACCAAGAATGAGGTCTTGACACCTGCAGGTACATCACCGAACATGACATCACTGTGACAGTTTTAGCCTGAGGTTATAGCACTCACCTTTCTCAGCTGTATATAAATAAAGTGCTTTGTATAACGGTTCTTGACATTTCCACAGGCATGTATATATATATAGAGGATATACAGTAATATATAGCTATCAGAACGGGTGTTGGGGGACCCATATTGACCAATTGTTTTCATGCTGTGGAAAAGCACGATCCAATATGTCGTAGCAGAGATCTACATTAGAATATAGAAGCCTGTTTCCGCCACAGAATATAAAAAGGTAATTGCGACTTTTTATCTCAAAGTTCAGACTTCTTTCTCAGAATTGTGAGAAAAAACAAGTTCGGGAAGGGAGATTATAACACATTCATTTCATTCTTTATTTCTTTCGTTCCTGCGGCAGAAACAAGCTTCCCCAAGAAACACCTTTGTGCTTTTGCAAATAGTGAAAATTACATAAATTTTGTAGATGCGTCTTTATTGGAATGCTTATTTACGTTCTAACTGAACAGTCTGCTAATCGCAGTATATTATGTTAATTTACAAAGCATGAAGGATAAAACTGGGATCAAATCCATTGCTGTATCAAATTCTGTCACAATGCTGTCCCATCTGATGACCCTGTTACAGCAATTTCCCCAGTGGACCGATAGCCCATCAGTTCCCATCCCACATTTCTCCTCTTTTTCTTTTCTCTTTGTGTTTGTGTTGGGGGACTGGAGTTGCCTAAGGAAGAAGCTGTGATATCACTGTAGGTGACCTTGGTTCCCCATCAGCCACAGCCGTATGGAAACTGGTATGTGCGTATGCATGCATGTGTGAAAACGTGTGTGCATGTGTGCTCAGGCAGAAAGCTGTGCAGTGGCTGTGAAGCAGAACATTAGCTTAACTTTTGAGGTGCATTTGCCTAAAGCCTGAATGAAAGAGCAAACCTGCAGTCTTCACATGTTTTCTTCTCTTTCCTTGATCTTATCAAGAAGGCTGTAACCTGTGTCATAAAAACTTTTAAAACTGACATAAATGCCATGCGTACTGAGCTTAGCAACCACATTGTCAGTGTAAAGAGCAAAACCTCTATTTTCATGTAAGAAATATGACCTGAAAATCATCCAAGTTAACCTATTATGCTACAATATATTAAATGCTGGCAACTGTTTTTATTTTTGTTTAATTATGTTATAGTCCCTTAATCCTGCTTAACGTCTTTTTTTGAAAATAATAATAATAATACATTTAAAATGAGCAAATAAATAATAGATTACATTTAATCAAATTAATTGCTCAAAACCAGATTTTCCTGAGTAAAAATGCACTCTAAAAAAATCTGTAAAAAACAGGGCACAACTGTATTAATATGAAGGAATTCTTTTTTCATATTGAGTGTTTTACTTGTTGTTTGTATTTATGCTTGGTGTTTTACAGTAATGTCCATCCTGCCAGAAGTATTTTTTTTGACAAGAAGGATGCGGGCGAGAGGGGGAGGAGGAAGAGATTTAATGACCCCCAGATGACAAAATTAAAAAAGTACAAGAGACAGGGTCGTGGGTGTCATCTGTAAAGGACCCCAGGCTGTGTCTAAAGTGTATGTCCTGACATGTCACATTTGGATCTGGCAGGGGCATGAACAAACTCATTTTGGCTCAAAGAAACTGTTTCTCACTCTGGCTGCAGAACATGGAACAGATGCAGGATGAAATACAAATAAAAATACATGACTAGCTAAGTTTGCAGAATTGTATGTTATCTGCTTTCACATATATTGGATATTTATTTTATCCTAATTTATGAGCCACATTGTCCCACATTCTCTATTTGCTATTTAAAAAGAGTTTTTAATTGCTTCAGCCATTTAGGCCTTCTCAAACCGCAATGCTGTCTAAATCTGCCATGAATGCTTTGATTGCCTTTGTGATTTATTATGCTGGTATGAGATGGTCATTGAACAGTGAAAGTCACGCAGTAACCAGCAGCTTCTGCTTTTGAATTCTAGATGCCTGTTTACCCAGAATTCCTGTAGAGAATGTAAATGAGCTGATGGGAATTTGAATGTAGCTATGAGACTAAGAGTGGAATAAGAAAGGAAGAATAGAATGTGCAATCCACAGGAGATTTTTCTTCAAGGCATTCACCAGAATCTCAGAATAGAGAAGTAGGCTTAGAACTCAGATTTAGCCTTTTAGCTGTAATAAAGGAATCTATTGTATGATTGGGTTGGTATAAATAAGAACCTTCTATTATTATATTTAACATAGTGGATTTGTATTGCTAAGTTTTCTGGTTTAGACTGAACTGAACATGAACAAACCTAAATATCATCTTTTAAAAGTAATGCCTAAGCCTTTTTATTTTTGGAAAAATCGTATTTTTTATGTTTTAAGATATGCAGTTTCGATATTCAATATAAGATATTCAATTTCAGTTCTTTTAGTAGGCCAGACATCAAAGATTCACTAAATTATTTTTTTAGCTGTTCTGATGAATTTTAATTTAAAAAGAAAATTCACCCTGAAAAGAAAATTCTGCCATCATCTACTCATACAAATTCATGACTTTAAGAATATACAATTAAGCTCGAAAATATGAAATTTGCAAGCTGAGACAAATCTTGTGGTCAGACTAAAACTTCTGCATAGAAACCAGTGAAGAATCCCGATGTTCATATTCAGATAAAAGCATCTGCTATAGCGCATAAATGTAAATGTAAAATTTGAGCTTGTGATTTTGCAAAGCTCTTGCCATTTGTGTGTGCAATATGTGTCAGACAGTTGAACAGTCTATCTGAGACCACAGCAACAACAGCTGGTCAGTTGCAAACAGCTTTGTGCTCTTAATATGTCCTCAAATGAATCCTCAAGACATTTGTCCTTTCCCCATTCAGATAGTTGTCTGTGGTCTGCCTTTTAAATGGTCACACCATTTATTCAAACAGAAGCATCGATGACGAAAATGGCAAGAAATAAAGTCCACATATATCAGGTGCCTATACCATATGTGAGAACTAGCACACTATGGGGAGATTGAAAATACATTTTATTTATAGGCCACACACAATTTATTCTTGTCCTCACACCATTTATTCTTCTGTCATACTTTTGCCTACATTATACACCTCACAAGTTTGGAGCACAGATTCGCAAACCTTGTTTAAGTGAGGTTGTGAAGCTTGTTGAGTGAACGCTCACACGTTTTCAGAGTGTGACAGCTCATGTAACACTGGCCTAAGTCTGGATTGGCTTGTTACCAGACATGGTGACCTGAAAATGAGATTTGATGCTGAGTGACTCTACAGACACAGGAAGTGAGTGGAGCGATTTTCACTCGTTCATGTAAACCCAAGTATAAAGCAATCTTTCAGGCATTTATGGTTTAATAAACCATGTAGACAAGAAACACTAATGACAGAATACCGTTCATAGAGATAATTACATCAACAATGAATGGATGTCATGAAATAAACAACGCTGAGCAGAATGAACAAAATCAATTGGGCATGTTTATGGGTCTAATGGGTCTATTATGTCACAATATGAATCATTTTCCTTTAGAATTTTAATTTGACTTGAAAAGGTGTGTGGCAAAAGGGAATATTTGCTGTTTTGCAAAGGATCTCAAAGTCAAGTTTAGCCTAAGGCCACATCCTCTTTAGTGACATCCTGATGATCTGCTCCCCACACAGCCTGGCATCACTTCAAATCATAATCAAAATTCACTCGAAGGTCAATGGCTTTTTCAGAGTAAAGCAGTATGTTTTCTTTAGAACCTTTTCAAGGTAAACATTTACATACGAAAATGCAGGCCATGCATTAGTTTTTAAACCTGTTATCAGATATAAAAAGTACTTCATTCATAGACCCACGATGAAAAAAAACATGTTCAATAAAAAAAAGCAAAAACAACAACAAACAACCTTGCAGCAGTAGTTCCCAGAAATTCACCATAAAAATACAGTGATGATGACAGGAGGCTAAAAAAATGAAATTGCAAAATAACTGCAACAGGGTGATCAGCAAATAAATAAATAGGTGAACATTTTGATTTATTAAATTAAATATTGATTTGAATGGATTTTTAATTATCTTACCTAAATATTATCTTAAATCTTCTGCTAATCAATAGTCCACTTCAATGAAAAACAACAACAACAACAACAAATCAAAAGAAAAGGGAGATATAGGCCTGCAATACGCACACTTGCAATCTTTGCACTTTGTTTACTTACATGTATTTCCTTTATTTGGCCCAAGTGTTCAAGTGAGGATGAAGACCACAACCATGCTTGTAAAATATGTTATTACTCAGTGGGACACACTTCTATAACATTGTGGTGTAAAAAAATTTAGTACAATTTATTTTAGTACAAGATTTATCTACACATTTTGATTGTCAATACTTTGCCCTTAAAAAATAATAAAAAAAAAAATTAAAAAAAACATTTAATATAATCTCAGGGGCCTGAGCATTGGAATTTTTTTCAGCAAGGACAGTCGTGCACACTACTTCATGCCAATGGCCCAATACATTTACATTTACATTTACATTTAATCATTTAGGCAGACGCTTTTATACAAAGCGACTTACAATTGGGGGATACATAAAGCGATTCTTCTTAAAGAGGCAGACAGACACAAGAAGTGGTTGTAATACCAAGTTTCTAGACATTGTTCAAATAAGTAAAAGCTAGAAAGAGAAGGAATAAATAAGAGATAATTTTTTATTTTTTTATGATGATGAAGAAGTCAAGTAGCTTCGAAAGAGATGAATTTTCAGCTGTCGCTTGAAAATTGTCAGGGATTCAGCATTCCGGATAGGGGTGGGAAGATCGTTCCACCAGCCAGGAATGGTGAACGAGAATGTTCTGGAAAGTGATTTTGAGCCTCTCTGTGATGGTACCAAGAAGTGTCGCTCACTAGCGGATATCAGACTTCTGAAGGGGATGTAAATTCGTTGTAGTGAGTGGAAGTAGGCGGGTGCTGAGCCTGTGGCTGTTCGATATGCAAGCATCAATGTCTTGAACTAGATGCGAGCCGCAACCGGTAGCCAGTACAAGGAGATAAAGAGAGGTGTAACATAGGCTCTTTTGGGCTCATTGAAGACCATTCGTGCCGCTGCATTCTGAATCATTTATAGAGGTTTGATTGCACATGATGGAAGTCAAGCCAGAAGAGCATTGCAGCAGTCCAGCCTAGAGATGACAAGGGCCTGGACAAGAAGTTGTGCAGCATGCTCCGTTAGAAAGGGCATGATCTTTCTGATGTTGTGCAATGCAAACCTGCAAGATCGAACAGTCTTTGCAGTGTGGTCTTGAAGGTCAGCTGGTCATCAAAGATTACACCAAGATTTCTGACCGAAGTTGATGGGGTAAATGTAGGAGAACCTAGCGGGATGGAAAAATCATACTGTAGAGTTAGAGTGGCAGGGAAGACAAGAAGCTCAGTCCTTGCCAGGTTGAGCTGTAAGTGATATTCTTTCATCCATGCCGAGATGTCTGCCAGGCAGCCTGAGATCCGTGCAGCTACCGTTGGATCATCTGGTTGAAATGAAAGATAGAGCTGTGCTTCATCAGCATAGCAATGGTAGGAGAAAACATGTGCCTGTATGATGGGTCCCAGTGATGTTGTGTATATGGAGAAGAGGAGGGGTCAAAGAACTGATCCCTGAGGAAACCCAGTGACAAGTTGATGTGCTTTGGATACCTCCCCCCCCCAAGACACCCTGAAAGACCTACCAGTGAGATAGGATTCAAACAAGCGAAGTGGAATCCCTGTGATGCCCATTGAAGAGAGGGCAGACAGGAGGATCTGATGATTGACAGTGTCAAAAGCAGCAGAAAGATCCAGCAGAATAAGGACTGATGATTTGGAATCAGCTTTTGCAATCCGCAAGGCTTCTGTGACTGACAGTAGCGCAGTCTCAGTAGAATGGCCACTCCTGAAACCTGACTGGTTAGGATCCAGTTGGTTGTTCTGTGAAAGAAAAAAGAAACAATGAGATTGGTTGAAAAAAACTCTTTCGAGGGTTTTCGCTATGAATGGGAGGAGAGAGACAGGTCTGTAGCTATCTGTAAGTGAAGTGTTTAATGTAGTTTTTTAGCAGTAGGGTTACCCGAGCCTGCTTGAATGCATTGGGGAAGGTGCCTGTGAGGAGAGATGTATTGATGATGTGTGTGAGTGTTGGTAAAAGTGTAGGAGAGATTGCTTGGAGGAGGTGTGAGGGGATTGGGTCTAGAGGGCATGTTGTAGGATGGCTGGAGAGCAGAAGTTGATACTTCTGTCTCAGTGAGGGGACAGAAAGAGAAGATGGGAGTTTTTGCAGTGGGTGTGGTTGGTTTGAAGTCATGTGTGTGTGGGGCTGAGAGTTGACTACTGATTGTTCTGGTTTTGTCTGAAGAATGTGGCAAAATCATCAGCTGTTATAGAAGAGGTAGGAGGTGGTGGAGGGGGACAGAGGAGAGAATGAAATGTTTTGAAGAGATTACGTGTGTCAGAAGCACTGTTGACCTTGTTGGGAAAATATGAAGACTTGGCAGTATGGACTTCAGCAGAGAAAAATGAAAGCAAAGACTGACACATACTCAGGTCTGACAGATCTTTTGATTTGCACCATTTTCTCTCAACTGCCCTGAGTTTGGTCCGATGTTCACAAAGAACATCGGATAACCAGGAGTTAGAAGGGGCAACCCGTGCTGGCCTGGAGGAGAGAGGACAAATACCATCTAGACAAGAGGTTAAAGTAGAGCAAAAAGTGTCAGTTGCTGCATTCACATCCAGAGATGAGAAATGGGTAGGTGAGGGAAGAGAGAAGGATAATACAGAGGATGTGCACTAATGCAAATGTGGGTATTGAACAAGCCCACTAACATTTTATTTGCCAAAACTGTTACTAAACCCATTTGTTATAGCTAACTACCCTATACTGATAATGAGCTCCATGCAGCGGATAACTGGACTTTCAAGAATAAGGACTATAACTGGTAACAGACGGCGGTACCCATGCAAAAATAAAACACCATCAACACGTGATAAGATTATAAATAATGCTAATGCCATAGTTCACTAAAGAAAGCAAAATGTATTGAAGACTCCTATTAAACTTGGTTAACCGTTTTGAAAGAACAAAATGTCTTGCTGGTTTTATATACTGTATATTATATTTTAAAACAAACTTTCACTTAACACCACAGCTTTTATCAGCTGTATAGCTCTCGTTCTGACGGCACCATTCACTGCAGAGGATCCATTGGTTGAGCAAGAGATGTGTTACATTTCCTCAAATTTGTTCCAATAAAGAAACAAACTAACCTGCATCTTGGATGTCTTGAGCATGATACATTTTATGGGTTAACTATTCCTTTAACTATGAACTATAAATAACATACAATGTGGCATAAAACAGGTGCACGACGATTTAAAAGACGTAATTGTACCGTTTTTCTTTAGGTGACTCGTATTTACTTAATAAAGCATAATTGTAACTAAAACAAACAAACAAAAAACAAACATCTGTTGCCTTGTTGAATGTTGACTTAATTCACGTTCATCTTTCAGTTTCATATTATCTTTGCGCTTTCTCATTTGTGCACTATTGTCTTATTATCTATCCCAACTTGTATAGCCACTACTGCAGGAAAAAACTACTCCAGCCATCCAGCCAATGGAGGACGGCGGGGCGGAGAACGCTCTGCAATTGAACTGAAGGACCGCAGGCAGCTGTACACGAGCATCCTCTATTCTCCACACGCGCCCACATCACACAGTCAATGGATTACACCTTCTCTCTCCAAGTGCAACACCATCTGACCGTGTACCCAACGCACTTATACGAGGACTACAGCTTAGAGTTACAGGTATGTTGATGATAAAAATGAAGCCAAAGTCTCAGCTAGTTTGTTTAGCGGTGATGAGCGCGGCTCCAAACTAACCCTTCAGTCGACACTGTTGGAGATACTTGTCAAACGCATGAGCAACATTATAAAACCGGATTATATGGTGGTGTTGTACTTTCTCAGATTTGATGCTGCTGTGACGTACGAAAAGCCCGTTTTAGCGCGAGCGATGAATGTTGAACGCGTGCTGTGATGTTTACATGATAAGGGACACAGGAATTCTAATTACATTTCATAGTATCACACTTGGTGTTTAATTTGAGAGACCTCAACAGTAACATTTTCGTGTGATCTTTGTTGTTCCAAGAAGCAATGATGACCCCGAAAAAGGTACATTTCGGTGGCACGAGGCACTGTTGACAGATTGCTCTCGGTTTCGTCAATCTCACAGCTGTTTCATTTACTGCAAACGATCAATTATGTATCACTGTACAGTCCTGAGAACCTGTATTTACCTGTAACATATGTGAGTACCTGTATTTATTTGTGTCAATTTTCAGTCAAATGCGCTTTGGTCGTCGTTTTCACCTGTTGTGATCTGTGTAATTTCCTGAGACAGTAGTGCTAACCCTTGAACATATTAGGATTTAGTGTAGTGCCCTGGGCAATTGATGAATTATTACCTGTCATATCTAGCCACAGGAACGACCGTTTGATTTAGACTTATAATATGAAATTTGCAGTCCTATGTACCAGGAAACAACATTTTGCAAAGTAAGTTAGATTAGTATCACAAGTATTATTTATTTTCAGAATTCTTGTTGACTGAATGATCTTGCTTAAGTAGGTTTTCTCTACATCTAGGGTACATGTTGTTCTGTACAGTGCATTGAATAAACAAAGAAAAGAAGCGGAATGTTTCATAAATTCATTTTTACAGTCTTTGTAAGTTTAGTGGACACTCTCCATAAAATCACTATGCCCACATAAGTAATCAAAGTTATTTTAATGCATGTTTTTTCATAATGAATTTTGCAATATTAACCCGGTTATTTTCCTGTTTATTACTGTGAAGCTGATTTGACACAATCTTTATTGTATAAAGTGTTATATAAATAAGTGTGACTTGACTTGCTTTGAGGAACTGAAGAGCAACCGTTTGTACTCATTTTATTTTTCTAATCATTGTTATTAACATAATAATACATATGCAATCAAAATTTTTTTTTTTTGTTTTCCTTTTTTTTTTTTTTAAACCCCATATATTTAACAATTTGTTTAAGCAGCACCTGAAACTTATAGGGACAGACTCGTTTTAAATGCTTAAACGTTAAGCCTTTGAAATGAGTCTGCCCCTTTAAAGTTTCTCCTCCAGGTGCTGCTTAGATCATCTTTGTGCGGAACAATGGTAGTTTTAATATTCTCTTTCATATTCCTTGGAATGCAAATACATGACACAAAAGCAGATGTCTTTTTTTGTAATAAGTGGCTTACCTCTTCTTTAACCCTGGATATGTACTTTGTCCACCCAAGACTTCAGATGACATTTGCTGTAGTTGGTGAAGAGCCAAATCTCATTCTTTTAGTTTAAACTTGTCTATTTGTCTATATTAAATTCTAGAATTATCATTTAGGAGTATAGATGAAAAATACATAAGTTTTTATTTTTAGCCATTCATTAGTGTACCGTCTAACAAGCTGGGCTAATAAACAGTTGTTAGGAGAGAGCAGAGTGAGAGTAAGATGTTAATTATTAATGTTTCCTTGACACTGTTTTTCTTGTGCAGAGAAAAGAGGCTCATCTTTAATTTCTATTATTATGGCGTGTTTATGAATTAAGATTCTCTGCCTGCTAGCTAGCCAGTGGAAAACCGTACAACGAGAGAAAGGAATGCCAGATATAACAGCATCACTGTTCATTCATTATAGATGCATCATGGTCTGAACTGTCCCGCTGTAGTGTGGTTTTCAGTGATAAGGGAGTAGAACAACTTCAAAGTTTGCTCATTTGAACATTATTTCCTGTCAACATTCACACGCGAGCCTCCCTGCCTCATGCCATGTTTTTCAAATTAAGCCATTTTCTCAGTATTAGGGGCAGTGAAATTGGTTGGTATGTTTAAATTGTCAGAGGAAATCATCCGTGCACCACAAGGTGGCTCTGTTAGTGTAGAATCACCTCAGAATTACCTCTGGTTGGATCCTGACTCCACTGACTCCTGTGAAAGGCCTGCCATATTACAGTTGCACTTTCTGTTGAGGTTCATCTTTGTGGACTGTCCTATTCACATCAGAATTTGTGATAAAATCGCAATAATTGAGATTTCAAAAGAGCTGATGTTCAGATCATGCTGTATATAGCACATATCTTTTATAATAAAGAGCAGTTGAACTCTTTGAGACATACTTTTTTATTCTCTTATTCTAACATAAAAAGAAAAGACAAAAGTGCCATCTCCATAACCACAGCATCATAATTCGTCTCTCAGGACTTCTGAGGCAGAAGTGACAGCCCATTGCCTTTCCAAAACTGTGTTTCCATTGGGAGGGACAAAGCCCACACTTATGGAGAGGAACATGCCTTGCCAAAGCCCAGGGATATGATATGATATTATCTTTCACTATCTCCATTTCTGCTCACAGGAATTAAGTAGTAAAGCTGAGGTTTCGACTCCCAGGCCAGCAATATTTCTACAGCAAGACTTACAGCAATACTAGCAATCGTCAATGCACCATGAATACATATGCTGACTGAAAACCTCCTAAAATGGCAGACATGTTTTTATTTATTGAAAATATGGTGTTATCCAGTCATTTATTTGATAAAATAAGGTTGAAAAATTCAGTTGTTGTCCAAACATACCTCTTACATCAAATCTTATTATATTATTTATCAACAGTATAAGGGTTATTAGCTTTGAAGGAGTGAGGAAGGTTGATTCTCTGTGTCCTTTATTTGAACCCTTCCTTCATTTTATCAGATGTTGTTGGAGTCCGTGGGGTCCTAGTGTGATTGAATCGAATTTATAATAAGTGGTCCACATAAAAAGCCCTATTCTAGTGTAAGACATGTTTGTCGTGTGGTTTCACACTGAGGGTGTATATTGTAAACAGAAAGCACCCTGCAGATATTAAAGGTGCAAAGGTAGCTCCAAATTAAATGGCACATTTCATAACCGATGGCGACGTTCAAGGTCGATTTTTGTGTTTACACCCAGTGAATGCATTGTCGGTTTGAGAACCTTGTAGTACATGTTCTGAACTCTTTTCCAGTGAATAAGTAAGTATTGCAAAACATGATTTGTGTACAATTAAATCAAAAAGTTAAATTTTTACCTTGCTATGTCCTCTTGCTTTGGCCTAGGCTGATTCATAATTCAGGTATGAAAGAGCCGAGTACTCTTCCACCTCAGTTCATTACAGCATGGGAAATTGTTGTTTACATATTAGGTTGTGAACTGGATAAAGATTCAGGTTCTATACGATGTATACTTTTCCGGGTTTTAATTGCTATAATCAGGTCCCCGGTGCATCTGCCAACCAAGGAAACGTGAAAAAGATTAACCCAGTAACTTTGTTTTGGTAAGCCTTTTTCTGCAAGCGTCTGAGAAAACCAGCGCGTCTGATTTCGCTCCCTTGGAGACATGGCAAAGGGATCTCATTATAATATTACCGCCCCTTAATCTGTAAGTTTACACCAACGGTGCCGTCATTTTGATTTTGCAAGCAACAACTGTGTACCAGCTCTAATGCCATGACAAAAGTTTGAGCAAAACATGCTAACTCTTCTGTCTTTGGCTGCACAGACGAGCACAGAACACTATTAGAGTACCAGCTTCAGAGGAGACAACAGAGAAGTGGATTTATTGATTTATTTAATGTACAGTATATTGCTGCTGCCACACAGATCTAAAATAAACAAGCAATTTATTTCCCAGCTATTTACCTTCACAGACATAACCAACTGTTTTTGTAACTCATGTGTGTTTTTAACATAAACTTGTGTGTGAATGAGAACTTAGTTTAGTACTCACATGCTGTGACAGCAGCTTTCTGTCCATGTGCTTCAGATGTGTGCACTCAGAAAAACTTATATCTGAAGTTTAAACTCGTATGGTTTAAAACGCATGATTTCAGCGCGATAAACATGATAATCAGAACCAAAACAGATGTTTTTAGCAGATAGGAGCTGTAAAGCCGTATTCTGGAAAAGGGGGCGGGGAGCAGCAGCTCTTTTGCATTTAAAGAAACAGGCCCGAAAAACAGCTTGTTTCTGCTTCCACTCAAAATAGGCATTTTCAAAATTATATAATAAATGATCTGTGGAGTATTTTGAGCTGAAACTTCACAGACACATTCTGGGGACACCAGAGACTTATATTACATATTGTAAAAAGGGGTATAATATGTCACCTTTAAAAAAATTCACGTTTAATTCAGTGTTACTTGCCATTTCTTTGTTAAATCTGTTAAATGTTTCCAATTTCCCATGTGATATTGTTTCGACACGATTTTTTTATGTCTGGAAGATGCTTCATATCAACATATCCGACGCTGAGGGGCAGATGACTGTGGACAAACAAATGTTTGTGTTCAGGATCAATAGATTCAACTGATGATTGCTGTTCTCATAAATACCTCATACGCTATATATAGATAATATATATATATATATAGATATATATATATATATATATATATCTGATATATTATATATATTATAACCTGTCTCTGGAACTCCATGATGGGCCAGGACGTGAAAAATAAACTCTCGTAAACCACTGTCTTCGAAGGAAGACCAGTTTTTTACTATACAGCAGGGGTTTCAGGCTGAGGAACCTAGTTCAGTGTTCTAACTTACCACTATCCAAAGCTAATTTAAATGGATAGTTTTAATTGCAATTTCTAGCTGTAAAAAATTTTAAGCTTGTCATATCTAAAAAATATATATTCATTACAAAAATGCACATGGCGTTTAAAGATTTTCATGAATTTACATTTCCAGGTCTTCAAATCACACTTTTAAAATGAATTAAAATTTAAATGATTTAAAGTCCTCTCGATGTCCCCTAGTGGGCCCCATCCCACTGGTTGAGAACCACTGCCTATAGTATAGGGAAGCAGTGATATTCGAATTCTGGTTGATACAATAAGCTGATAATTATTTTTGTGTACCATTTATTTCCTTTTTTTCACAAAATTTATTTGAGATCATTGGCAGACACCCTGCAGCACTGCCACGGACCCCCAAATTCTCATGCATTTTTTATTTATTTTTTTGCTCATATGATGCCCATCTGAATGTTGCATGTCTTCCAATTAAAGTGATAGAACAGGATAATGATGTTTGACCTTCAGCTAGCCACAGGGAAGAAGCAATGAGCAATGTTTTTGCTTTGAGAAATAAAATGAAATAACATTGAAGAAGTAGCAAGTTTGCAAAGGTGAGAAGGGAAATAAGTGCTTAAAATGTCATGTAATCAGTTCTATTGTAAGTTGATTTCAAATAGGCCTAGCTCACCAACACCACATTTAAATTAGTTAGATGCTGGGTTATTGTAGCATGACCAAATTATTACATAAAGCCATCTTAATTTACTCCATGATAATCACCCACCGTGACAAATTTATTATCTGCTGTCAGGAGCAGGTCGCTTTCCTTCATCACACTACAGTAAATTCTATCACATCTCCTTGCTCCTCTGCAGATGACATCAGATGTTTTCCCCATCCCCTGGACACATAACACCACTGTCTTCTGTAGGATGGTGGAAAAAGCATTTTGTACTATATCCACATAACAGCCCATGTCCATGATGCATCCAAAATCATGAGTCTGGCAAAGAGAGATACTTTGTTCTTTTGCATTGAAACATCTGCTGTGTAAAAGAATCTCCTCTGTCACTTTATTTTGTAAACCACTGGGGGGAGTGGACTTGACCCACCCAGCCTTTGGCTTATGACCAGGGTGTGAATTACGGGGGGTTCGGGGGGGTCTGACCCCCCTTCTCAATTCAAGATATGAGGGTAAATAAATAAATAGTCTGCGAAAATCGGCACGATTGTAAATGTTACACTTTTTTTTATACAACAGTTCAATAAAAACAAAAAGTTTATTTTGTGTTACATTTTTGACACAATATTATCAGTATTGTCTGTTTTTGTGCAGTTTTGCCAGCAAAAATATTATCTATAAAGCCACAGCAGAACTGTTGTGCGTTTCTGATCAACACACAGCAGTGATTCATTACTGAATGAATCCACGTTTCTGAATGAATCGATTGAGCCAATGATTCAGTGAGCCATACATAAAGACAGTCACTTGCTTCGTTTTCGGAATGTTTCATATTTAGAGTATAGTTTCTTTCTTTCTTAAAATATTCGTATTTCAAAATGTCTTTTTGTTTTTATGTTGAATTAAATTATATATTTCTTTCTAAAGCTACTTTTTTTGTAATGTCTATTGAGGGCTTTTCTAATTTAACACAATAATGACTTTAAATTATCTTTAATTAATCAGCATATGAAGTGCCAATCAATTTTATTAATAAGATTAATTCAATTAATGAATCGCCTTATTATGTAATTAATTGGATTAAAAAAAAAATTCTTGACAGCCCTTTAAAGCATAAATAAATTACACAATAAATTCATGTTAATTTACACCAGACACCCCACCCCACGCCCCATGTGCTCTGACCCCCATCACGGTGTAATTCGCACACTGCTTATGATGCCGTTTGTGGAGTTGGTCCATAAGCACTCCAAGGGTAGATTCAAAGCCCTGTCAGGAACACTAAACAATTATGTGAATACAACACAACATTAGAAAGATTAGCAGATGAGAACAGGCAGAACATGCTGAGCAGTGCAAGGCTCTCTTTTCTTTCTTTTACATTATTTATCTTATTTTCTTGAGACATATCTTCTTCTGTCAGTCCTGTTTACGCAGTATGAGGAGCTACTCAGGATGTGTTATTTTGATTAGGCAGAGGGGAACAAATCTTGTTTCTTGCCCTGAAGTTTTGTTTACTTTTGGCTGCTTATAGACCTACTAAAGGGATGTTTTGATACTGAACTTATAAAATTATGGTTTTGATATGGTACTCTTTTTAAGTCCAACATTTAAATTCAGATTTAAAGTGATCTTATAATGTGTGCAATTCAGTAACACTCCTGAGATGTGTACATCTCATTTTACCTCTGTGCTTTCTAGGGATGTAACAATTAACTGCGAGCCGGTTGAAAATTGATTAAAATATGTGACGATTCAAATCGGTTGAGATCCTAAACAAATCGCGATTCATTTAGGTGTAGGGGAACTTACTGTCTTTAGAAAAGATTAGATGGTATTTTTTCTTTTCATCTTGCCTTGTTATAATGCATCTTAAAGGGGTCAATGTTGCTTTTTAAAAAAGATACATTTTTTGTAACAGAATATGTTGACATGCTTAATGTTCAAAAAACACATTATTTTTCAAAATACTGTACATTATTGTAGGTCCTCTCTGCCCAGCCTCTCTCAAAACGCTTAGTTTTCTACAAAGTCCCTCCTTCCGACAAGCGTAGTCTGCTCTGATTGGCCAGCTGACCCAGTGCATTGTGATTGGCCGAACACTGCAAGCACTCGGAAGTGTAACACCCCTTACCATAATCGTGAGCTTCAGCTTTCAAAATAAATGTAAAGACAGAGCCCGAAAGGGGAACCGAGTCTAGTGACAGACACAGTGATGAATATGTGTTGCAGTACACAAGCCACGGTTAAGACAGC
Source organism: Sinocyclocheilus anophthalmus (assembly GCA_018155175.1). NCBI lineage: Eukaryota > Metazoa > Chordata > Actinopteri > Cypriniformes > Cyprinidae > Sinocyclocheilus > Sinocyclocheilus anophthalmus. The sequence continues at coordinate 71,257 of JADLZN010005277.1, forward strand.
TGACTCCACTGTGACCCGGTCTCCTCTCTCTCTCTCTCCTCTCTCTCTCTCTCTCTCACACACTCACTCCACACACACACACACCCACACACCCACATACTTAAGCTAATAACAAAACAGTAGCGGATTCAGAAGCACCAGATTGTCATAGAAAAGTCAGAATTACCTCCTCTCCTAGGTTCACGAAACGGTCATCCATAAAATTGCTGTTCTGTTGTAAGTAATCTTAAAGATTCCTAAATGCATCTACTTTTGGAAGGCCAAATAAAGTGCTTTTGCTTTCACCTAGAGAAACACAGTGTCTCTCTGACATGCTGCTTCACACTAACTGCGGTTACTGAAACCACGGCCTCTTTCATTGCGTGCACATTTGGGCCACGTTATGCAAATATTTCCACATAGTGACATAGATATGTGGGGGCGTGTTAGAACGAGCAGTTTTAGGGGGGCGTGGCAGAGTCTTAAACTTGTAAAGAATATCTCTTTGTTTGAGACTTTAGTCTTTGCAACTCAGGGATCTTATCTATGCACAATCAGCTTGTAACACTCCAAAGAGAAAGGAAAACTTGAAATCGCATCATATGACCCCTTAAGTTTCACTAAGTGCAGCGCTCCTTTGTTTACAGTGGAAACCAAGGAAAATGTGCTTTAAGCACCACGCGGATCAGTCATAGCGTTGGCTGTTCTGTTTATGCAGATATTGTATTATAGTTTCACAAAAATGAAGTCAACACATTGTTTTGCTGCCAAATTTGAAAATTATAAATATAATGTAGTTAAAAAAGGGTGTCTATGTTGCATTGCAGTGGTTGCCTCTAATTTTTAAATGGAAAGAGCAGAGACAAAACCTTATTTTGTTTATATGAAGATATTTATTCTATTTGTGTTACTTATTTATTTGATTCGGGGCTTATTTTAACATTTCAATTTAGTTTTGTTATATTACTTCCGAGGAATATTTAGGGAATTTGTGGGCATTTAGCAGACGCCTTGGGTCAAAGCGATTTACCAAATGAGGACATGAAGCAATAATTTAAGGGACACAAATAATTTATAATTTTTCTTAAATTTCATTTTGTTAAAAAAATTATAATAATAATCGTGAATCGAATCGTGAAATCGAAATCGTGAATCGAATCGTGAGTTGAATGAATCGTTACATCCCTAGTGATTTCATGATATTTTTTTTCGTATTTTCCACATTGCTTGGAAGCTTTTGTCTTAATTTTGGCCAATATGGCGTTGAGTGTGTGTAATGCAGCCTTATGAAGCAGAAAGACTGTTATGTTTGTGAGTTGGATATTTTAATCTAAAGTTTTTGGAGTTTAGATAAAAAGTTTGTTTTAAGCAGTAAGTAATTTTGGGGAAAATTTGATTCGTTTTAACCCCCACTTCATACACTTCTTTTTTATGAGAATCATAAAAGTCTATATATATACTATAAATATATAATATATATATATATATATATATATATATATGGGGTCAGTAATTTTTTTTCCTTAATATCAATAATCATTTAAATTAATTAAGATTTAATTAAAATTATTTAATTTAATAATAATTATCTGCAATATTGAGATGCATTACACTGATCAGAAGTGCCACTGAAGACATTTATAATGTTTAAACATTAATAATGTCATGGTTTCCACAAAAATATTAAGCGGCACAACTGTTTTCAGCATTGATATATAAGAAAGGTTCTTGAGCAACACATCAGCATACGTAGAATGACTTTCTGACGAGGATTCTAGACTGGAGAAATGGCCTGATGGAAAATTCAGCTGTGCCATTCACAGGAAGAATTGCATTGTAAAAATACATATTTAGAAAAAATAATTGTATTGTTATTTTACTCGTATTACTGTTTTTACTGTTTTTTTTATCAAATAAATGCAACATTGGTAAGCATAAGATATATAAAAAATATTTTTTAAAAACTTGCCAAGCCCAAACTTTTGAATAGTAGTGTGTCATTAGTCAATATTATTAGTAGTCATTGAATCATTTAAATTATTAAAGTGATAAAACCAATTGATAATCGGCACAGTCAGTTTTAACAAGCAAAACAGCAGTTTGGAGTTGCTGTAACTTAATGAATACCATCCTCCTCAAGACCCATCATGCATCAGTTTGTTAAAATCCACTCTTGCATATTAAGACTGATATGAAAAGTTTTCATACTCACAATGATTACAACACACTCATTGATAACTATATCTTTGCTCACTATATCATTTTTTTTTGCATTAAGGTAATAATGCAAAACCATGAGAGTTGTTCCTCAATGGCAGCTACCTGCTGCCTATGGTAATTCTTCTTATTAGTATAGAGGACACACAGATGCTCTCCCTGTGATTCTCTGTGCATTGGGATGTGTTGCCTAAGAATGCTAATGAGCTCAAGTAGGACATGACAACATTACTCAGCAACCAGCACTGTCTGTTTGTTGTGTGTGTGTGTGTGTGTGTGTGGCACGCCTGTTAAGCACCCAGCAGGGATTGGAAAACGGTAGACTTGTTAATATCTGCTTTGTGGTTGCAGCCTTTTGAGCCTTGTTAGGTAATGGCACAAAATAGCCAAATGCAATATAATAGTCAACTGAAATTGAATATTTTTGGACTGAAGCGGTTTTTATTTTGAGCTCTTCATCCCTCATCGCCGCGAAAAGGCCCTTGTCCCAAATGGCACCCTAAACCCTCATGGTCTTCCTCTGAGTCTGCACTTTCGGGACGTAGGGTAGAAGTCTGCTGCGGAGCTTGCCCCGGTGCGGGCTCGGCAGAAGTGCGTATCGAGGGCACATAGCGGCCGCAAAGGAGGCGCTTGTTAGCACCCATCTGAAAGCTAAAATATTTAATGGGACACCCTATGGTCTCGTGGACTTAACAGACACACGCACGTGGCGGCCATTGTAAGTCCACAAGACCGAAAGTGCACATGAAGTGAAGTGTTCCATTTGGGACAGGGCCAAAATAGTGGTTGGAGGGGCGTGGTTAAGCATATTCTGCCCAAGCCGTCACTCTGACGACCATTCCGATGTGGAAGCAAATGATCAGATTTTGATTAAAGATTACCAAGACAATTTTTTTCAGAGGATTAACTTGCACAGATTACTTGTTGACCTTAAGACTAGCAATGTGCGCTAAAATAAATATTGTAAATCTGGATTCCATGCGGACTTTAAGCAATATCACATGAGTAAGTGTGCTGTTGTTCTGAATATCACTTTTTTGGGCTTGACTGAGGTCAAAGAAGCCAAAGCACCAAGCTGGAATAGAGTTTGTGAGTGGCGTGACAGTGATTTCCTGATTTTTTTTTTTAAAGAGTGAGTGAGATCTGAAAGTGTTTCTGCAGTGTCGGGACTTTCTTCAGCTGAAGTGACAGTAGAAGAACTTTAAGCAGCTGGCATCCAGCTCAGTATCTCCCCGCACTAATTACAGCACACCTTTGACAGCCAGAACATTGTCAGGGCCGCCCACTGCACTGCCCTCACTGCACTTCCTGCTGCAGCCCACATGTATGCTTCTCACTCTGGACACACATGCACAGTATTTCTCTAAATTATATTTTGTCCTCTTAGGTTTAATGCAGTCGTCTTTGAGTGATGGACATAAGATGCTCACTCGGCTTTGCATAGTCTTTGGATGATGATTTGGTTAAAGACTACATGGAACAGCATTAACAAATACAGTTCAGTGGAAAATGTAATAAAACGTACACTACTGTGCAAAAGGTAAATTATATAACGAATACGGTGTTATAATAAGTATTAATATAGCAGGCGTGAGCGGAGACTTTTTTTAAATCCCAGTATGCTGAGGATAAGACCCCACCCCCCCCCCAAACACACACACAAAAAATGGCTATGACAACAACGTGGAAGTTTAAGTGATTTACAATTGTATGCCACATTTCCTACCTTAATTGTAATTAAATATATCTCCAATCCTGCTCTATCTTTGTCAGGGGTTTTGTATCCATTATTCGAAATGCCAGAATCATCCATTATTTTCAGGAATCATTTGATGAATAGAAAGCTACAAAGATCAGCATTTATCTGACAAAAAATAAAATATGAGAACAAAAAATAATATCATATGTATATATATGTATGTGTATAGTAGTGTATAATAATATATAGAATATATATATATNAAATTCAACTTATTTTTCCCTTAAAATGATCCATTTTCTCAGTTTAAACATTTGATATGTCATCTATGTTGTATTCTGAATAAAAATATTGAAATTTGATCCATACATGCATTATGTTTTATTCACAATTTGTACCCCCCCCCCCCCCCCAGTTTGTCCCAACTTTTTGAATAGGGTTTGTAGGTATTGTGTATATGAAGGGGAGGGAACGGAGAAAAGTATACACATGGCAAGGTTTTCATTTTATTTTAAATAAATAGAATAGGATAGAATAGAATAGGTAAGTGCTAGTAGTAATTGGTCAGGTGCTGGCAAAAAGAGATGTGTCTTTAGACGTTTTTTGAAAATGGCTAAAGACTCAGCTGCTCGAATTGAAATAGGCAGGTCGTTCCACCAGCTGGGAACAGTCCAACAAAACAGTCGTGAGAGTAATTTTGTGCCTATTTGGGATGGCACCACAAGGTGTCATTCACTTGCTGAACGCAAGCTTCTGGAGGGTGCATAAGTCTGAACCAGCAAGTTTAGGTATATTGTGAAGAGCCAGTAGTTTTCTTGTAGGCAAACATCAGTACCTTGAATTTGATACTCGCAGCTATTGGCAGCCAGTGCAAACTGATGAAGAGAGGTGTGACGTGAGCTTTCTTCGGTGTGGAAGAAGTCAATCGTCAGACAGGCGGGCAATGTGAACAAGCTACCGTCGGATCATCTGGTGGAATTTGAAGTAGCGTTGACTAGGGATGGGTATCGTTAAGGTTTTAACGGTATTACTACTCTTACCGATACTGCTTATCGATTCGGTACTTTAACGGTATTCTATCGGTAAGTTATATATATATATATATATATACCGTGGGTACGGAAAGTATTCAGACCCCATTAAATTTTTCACTCTTTTTTATATTTCAGCCATTTTCTAAAATCATTTAAGTAAATTTTTTTAACTCATTAATGTACACACAGCACCCCACATTGACAGAAAAACACAGAATTGTTGTAATTTTTGCAGATTTATTAAAAAAGAAAAACTGAAAATATCACATGGTCCTAAGTATTCAGACCCTTTGCTCAGTATTTAGTAGAAGCGCCCTTTTGATCTAATACAGCCATGAGTCTTTTTGGGAAAGATGCAACAAGTTTTTCACACCTGGATTTGGGGATCCTCTGCCATTCCTCCTTGCAGATCCTCTCCTGTTCTGTCAGGTTGGATGGTAAACGTTGGTGGACAGCCATTTTTTAGGTCTCTCCAGAGATGCTCAAATGGGTTCTCAGGGCTTGGCTGGGCCATTCAAGAACAGTCACAGAGTTATTTGTGAAGCCACTCCTTCGTTATTTTAAATGTGTGCTTATGGTCATTGTCTTGTTGGAAGGTAAACCTTCGGACCAGTCTGAGGTCCTGAGCACTCTGGAGAAGGTTTTCGTCCAGGATATCCCTGTACTTGGCCGCATTCATCTTTCCCTCGATTGCAGGGGATCTTTTTTAATAAATCTTGGTGAGCATAAGAGAATTCTTTAAAAAACATTAAACATCTTACTGTTCAAAAACTTTTGACTGGTATGTTAGCCTATAGTTTGAAGTTTAAGATATTAATAATTAATAAGGTGAGTCAGATGTTTATTTGACAGTGATTTCACACTTGTTTGTATGAAGGCTAAATACAAAAAAAGAGTGAACATTAATTTATTTGTACCATTTTTATTTCTAAAATATTATATAGTTTTACAGGAGTAGGTTTCATAGATTTGGCAAATACATTTTTCATAAGTTTGTAGGTACAGACAGCTGTTGTGGGTGTTCTTGGCAGTTTTTATGAGCCTTTTTTTAATAGTGTTCTTATCTATATCGGAATTATATCATATCGACTGAAATTAAGAAATATATTGTGATATAAATTTTGGCCATATCGTCCGGCCATATGTAAGACTGGAACCATGGAGTGCGGTTCCTGGATGCCCATCTATGAGGGGGGACAGAAGGGATCTGGTGGGTTGAACTGGTCACTTAACGAAGGCTAGACAGGATTCCAGCATATGTTGATGAGTCTTGAGGGATTTGGAAGGCTAGACAGTCTCAGGGCTCAGTAACCGAGAGCAGGGCCAGTTCTCAGTTGAGTGGCTGCTTTGAAGCCAGATTGGTGTATCCCGGAGGGGTTGTTGGGCAAGAAACATAGAGAGTTGGTTGACCAAAACTCACTCAAGTGTCTTTGCAATGAATGGAAGTAGGGATACCGGTCTGTAGTTTTCTAAAGTGCGGATTAGAGAGGGTTTTCTAAGCAGTGGTTTAACGAGCCTGACGTAAAGGCTGGGAAATGTACTTGTGTGACGAGAGGTGTTGACAATGTGAGTAAGTGCAGGTATAACTGAAAAAGAAATGGCCTAAAGTAGGTGAGTGGGGATAGGTTCAAGCGGACAGGTAGTAGGATGATCGGAAAGGATAAGTTTGGAAATAAAAACGTCTGCCTCCGAGAGTGGAGAGAAGGAGGAGGAGAGTGTGTGTATAGTATGAAGTTTTTGAAAAGAAAGAGGAGAAGTTTCTGAAACGTGTGCGAGACGTTCAGAAACAATTGTTACTTTGGTGCGGTAGTATGGTTGTTTAGCCAGTGGAGACATTGCAGAGAGGAAGAAGAAGGAGTGACTGCTGCACACTATGGTAATTGAATTTTTTGATGTGGGCCATCCTCTCTGCAGCAATGAGCTAGAGCGATGTCACGGTGAAATTGGACAGCCCAGGGTGCCGAGGGTGTGGTGCATGGGTTCTGGATAATGGGTGCTGCTGGATTGAAAAAGTTGTCTAAGCAAGATGCTTAAAGTGGAGTAGGGATGTATAACGGTATGAAGTTCTTATCCCCGGTTCTATTGACCAAAATATCACGTTATCATATTATCACTTGCGATTGTTAAACTGCGCTGGCAGATGTTAAAAGTACCAACACATAAATCACTTTCAAGTTTTTATCATTTAACACCAACAAATCAACAAATAAAATTAGTTTTTGTTTGCATAACTAAAACAACAACATTGCCAGTGATGTTCAGATTTTAAATGACAACTTGGCTGACAACAGTTTAATAGCATTTTGAAATATCTAATGTAAATGTTGAAATAAAGCTTTGAAAGTTTAATAAAGAGGTAAACCTCACATTTTCAGCCTTTAAATAAAGAAAAGATAAAAGTCAAAATGATAATTGATTAATAAACGATTATATGTATTTGATCTGCTCCATAAATAATTCAAGATAACTTATCTGAATTGTTTAAATATGTAGAATCCACATAAGCTTGTTTTTCATCAACAGGTCAAAATTTACAGTAGGGCATGCAAATTCGGTCCGTTTTTTTGGCCAGACAGAAACTGCTCACAGGCTGAATGTAAATATAAGTCTTTGTAAATCCACTCACTGACAGCAGGTGGCGCTTAGGGAAAAGCTGAATTAGAGCTGTTTCCGTAACCTCCGTGGACAAAGCAGTATTGCGTTTAAGAACACTTCCTTTAGGTATTACAAGGAGCGAAGATGAAAACAAAATGCCATCGAATAATTTCTGAAGACAGTCAGAACCTTCAGAGGTACATTCATATAATTAATTAATTCATATATTCATTTGTATAATTCCCTTAGCACTCTTTTAAAACCTCCCAGCTTTTCCGCCCTGTTTTCACTCAAAACAAAACTACTCTGATGCTGTGCGCATGCGAGATTGTTACTTAAAACTGTGCTTTATGCTGGACAGTATTTATTTATCGCGAGTTGTTCAAATCACGGTAATCTAATACGGTTTTAATGATAATTAAAAGATGAAACGGTAATACTAACCGTGGGGAATTTTATCACAATTTATCATCAAACCGGTAATCATTACATCCCTATAGTGGAGCAAAGAGTGTCAGTAGCAGTGTTAGTGTCCAGTGCTGAAAACTGAGAGGGTGGAGGAAGTGAGGATGATACCAGAGAGGATAGGTTAGAGGGAGAGTGTAAGTGTAGGTTACGCCAAAAGGTGACCTGCAGAGAGTGTCTGTTGTGTCCAGAGTCAGTCTGAGGTTAGAAGTGACGAGGAAGATGTACAGTAATTAGCAATTATTCTAATTGATTTGGTTGAAAATATTTTAATGTTGAACTTGAAAACAGTTTTTTTTTTTAACAAAAACTGTTTCAAATAAATGCTGTTCGGTAACATTTAAGTTTAGGTATGGGGTAGGATTAATGGATCTAAAGTATGGTTATGCAGAATAAGGCATTAATATGTGCTTTATAAGTACTAATAAACAGCTAATATGCTATGCATGCTAAGCAGCTAGTGAGAATTGATCCTTAAAATAAAGTGTTACCTGCTGTTTTTTTTATTTTTTTTAAATTTCAATAAAAGTTTGAAGGTCCTTGGCAGTCTGAAAATAAACTTTCTTGTTTATATCAGCAGGGAAGTTCGAGTCAAGTTATTTTTATTTGTATGGTGCTTTTTGCATTTTGTTCTGTAATCCATGTTGTTTGACAGCAGCTGAGGCAAAAAATGTTTTTGATTAAAGATTAAAAGCTTTTGAATAACATGCACTGATAAACTGTGCACACTAAAGCAGAGACATCTTATTTAGAAAGGAAATAGGCTAAATTTGTATCATGTTGTATTTTAATCACATTCACATGGCAAATAAGTGAGGGGGAAAATTCTTCAACTCTGTCAGCCCCATTCCTCTCTCTAAGCAGGCCTCAGACTGATTAATAATGCAGTCTTTATTAGATGTGTGCGGTATGTACAGTGGGGCAAAAAAGTATTTAGTCAGCCACCAATTGTGCAAGTTCTCCCACTTAAAAAGATGAGAGAGGAATGTAATTTTCATCATAGGTATACCTAAACTAGGAGAGACAAAATGAGAAAAAAAATCCAGAAAATCACATTGTAGGATTTTTAAAGAATTAATTGGTAAATTCCTCGGTAAAATAAGTATTTGGTCACCTACAAACAAGCAAGATTTCTGGCTCTCCCAGACCTGTAACTTCTTCTTTAAGAGGCTCCTCTGTACTCCACTCGTTACCTGTATTAATAGCATCTGTTTGAACTCATTATCAGTATAAAAGACACCTGACCACAACCTCAAACAGTCACACTCCAAAACTCCACCATGGCCAAGACCAAAGAACTGTCAAAGAACACCAGAAACAAAATTGTAGACATGCACCAGGCTGGGAAGACTGAATCTGCAATAGGTAAGCAGCTTGGTGTGAAGAAATCAACTGTGGGAGCAATTATTAGAAAATGGAAGAAATACAAGACCACTGATAATCTCCCTCGATATGGGGCTCCACGCAAGATCTCACCCCATGGGGTCAAAATGATCCCAGAACCACACGGGGGGAACTAGTGAATGACCTGTAGAGAGCTGGGACCAAAGTAACAAAGGCTGCCATCAGTAACACACTGTGCCGCCAGGGATCAAATCCTGCAGTGCCAGACGTGTCACCCTGCTTAAGCCAGTACATGTACAGGCCCATCTGAAGTTTGCTAGAGAACATTTGGATGATCCAGAAGAGGATTGGGAGAATGTCATATGGTCAGATGAAACAAAAATATTACTTTTTGGTAAAAACTCAACTTGAGAAAGAATGCTGAGTTGCATCCAAAAAACACCATACCTACTGTAAAGCATGGGGGTGGAAACATCATGCTATGGGGCTGTTTTTCTGCAAAGGGACCAGGACGAATGATCCGTGTAAACGAAAGAATGAATAGGGCCATGTATCGTGCGATTGATAGGTGAAAACCTCCTTCCATCAGCTAGGGCATTGAAGATGAAACGTGGCTGTTTCTTTCAGCATGACAATGATCCCAAAGACACTGCCCGGGCAACGAAGGAGTGGATTCGTAAGAAGCATTTCAAGGTCCTGAAGTGACCTAGCCAGTCTCCAGATCTCAACCCAATAGAAAATCTATGGAGGGAACTGAAACTCCATGTTGCCCAGCGACAACCCCAAAACATTACTGCTCTAGAGGAAATCTGCATGGAGGAATGGACCAAAATACCAGCAACAATGTGTGAAAACCTTGTGAAGACTTACAAAAAACGTTTTAGACCTCTGTCATTGCCAACAAAGGGTAAATAACAAAGTATTGAGATTAAATTTTATTATTGACCAAATACTTATTTTCCACAATAATTTGCAAATAAATTATTTAAAAACCCTACAATGTGATTTTCTGTATTTTTTCTCTCTCATTTTGTCTCTCATATTTGAGGAATACCTATGATGAAAATTACAGGACTATCTCATCTTTTTAAGTGGGAGAACTTGCACAATTGGTGGCTGACTAAATATTTTTTCCCCACTGTATATTTATACAGTATGTGTTCATCAGAGCGATAGAGCTTGGGCTCCAGTGATGGCATTTTGCCTATTTTGTTCTGCTGAATTGTATGCACGGTTTCCTCAGAGAGGGAGAGTGAGCTCCTCTCCCCACACCATCTTTCTATTTTGTCCTGTTAATGTTCTCGATCTGTTCCTTCCAATATCTGCAGCACTCGGGTTATCCATATATATATATATATAAATATAATATATATATATATATAGATTATATATATATAGATCTTATATATATATACCTCATCTCTACAAACTTATGCTGCTGGAACACCTATCTGATGCCCAGAGCAGCTTCAACTGTGCAAATTTCTTATCTTGAATTCAGCACGTCTACAGACCTTTGTTGTTGCCTTTCCTCTGATGATGGGTAAACTGAGGTCACAAACAAAAGGAAGCTGAAAAACCACGCGCAGTATCCTTAATGTGTGTAGTATCCTTAATGTTGGTGTATGGTTTTGCAGATGCATCACAAGTTGCAACAGCAAAGTACTTTCAACATTGTCCCTCAAAGTATGAGAACAGAGTGTCATATCAGAATGAAGAAAAAGAAACTGATCACTAGTGAAGATTTACATGAGCTATAAATCTGATGCAGATTTGGAATTAGCAACAGCCTGAGATAGATTTGAGCCACTGAATGAAAGATTATAATAATTTAATTTGAGTAGCTTGAATATGGTAATGGTGTAATATCTAATATGTATGCATGAATGAATTTAACAAACCAACTCTATTTGGAAACTATTCAGTAGGTTTATTTATTCTGTCTTCGAGAAGTTGCAGTCATTAGCATTTGCAAATCAGGCCATGCTAAAAATGTGAATCCCATTGTCTTAATCTGGCTTTCAACAAGAGCTGCTGCACACACACAAAAAAACATGGTTACAAGAGAGGAACCAGCAACACCAAAGCAAAAATCACCCACCATCAATTAGTGATTATATTCCATTCCACTTTTGCAATTTGAGCTAAAGAAACTAATTGATTTCCAGGCTTTGTAGATTTGAAATACGTTATTGAAATGCACATTGATGGACATTCGCATTTAAAGCAAAGGTCAGCCCTTGTGCTGGGCTAGGTGCCCGTGTGTAGTGATTCCCCCTTCGGGTGATCCCACATGTGTATTCGTCCACAGTACGGCTCCCCTCACGATAAGCCCGTGTCTTTCCCTGGCAGTCGTTCACTGCCATCTCTGCTGCGTAGTTATCTCACCCCAGGCGGGTTGAGTCTACCGCAGGGACTTCCATATGTAGTACTGCCCTGGGCCAGTCCATATGGGTAATTCCACATGATACCTCCTATATGCGGTATGTGGCTTCCGTAGCGTCCCAACTGGGTACGCTTTCCCAGTGTTATCCAATGTACCACTGTATGGAACAGCAGTGGCGGACACCTCTGCCTAGCCGCTGTCCTATCTTCCGCCCCAGCTGGTGTGGGGGGACTTGCCGGCTTCCGCAGGGCACTGGAGGGAGTCAGCAATAGTGGCGTTTTCCATACGGATCCCAATTCGTCAGTCACTACTGACGTAACGTAGAATGTGACTAACTGAAAGGGAACGCCTAGGTTACTTGTGTAACCCTCGTTCACTGAAGGAGGGAACAGAGACGTCACGCCCCGTCGCCACAGCTCCTGTACCACCACCGCTGAGTGGCCGGGTCACCGACTCGGCTCCTCAGCGAAAACATGATGGAGCGTTTGCACGCGCTCTACTTTTATACCCGCGCTGCGGGGCGGGGTGCGAGATCCCAATTCGTCAGTCACGACTGACGTAACGTCTCCGTTCCCTCCTTCAGGGAACGAGGGTTACACAAGTAACCTAGACATTCTGTAATCAGCTGTAAATCTCCATCACGTGCGTGCTTTCACATGGAGCAACATTTACTACACAGAGCAGTAGATCACTGACAAGCTGCACTAAGCTATGTTCATATATGATCGTGGTTTAGTGTGGCTTATCAGTGAACAACGGCTCTCTGATTAATGAGTCCATGTGAAAGCACGCACGTGATGGACATTTAAAGCTGATTACAGAACTGGCTTTACTAAGAAGATGCGCATTAAATGTCGCATGCGATTTATCGTGCAGCCCTAGTATTAATGATAATTAAAATATGAAACGGTAATACTAACCGTGGGGAATTTTATCATGACTTATAGTCAAACCGGTAACCGTTTCATCCCTATCTGCAACCTAAAGAATGCCTTCTTCGCAGACACTATATTGAGATCGAAAGGCATCAAAGCATGTCTGAATCCAATGTATTCATTGTTTCCAGTAAACTAAGATGCCTGGTCATTTTTTTTAAGCCAGCATAGATTGATAATATCCCAAAATCCTGTGTGGGTGGGAAGGCATGTGTAAGCGCAACTGTGTGCCCTTAAGCAAAGATGGCAGCAAGCATGACGCATCCTTCCACATGTGCCTTTGAGATGAATAGAGATGCTAACAGACAGCTCTTCCCAGGTATTACAGACCTCTTTGGCCTGAACCCAGTTTCCTTTGGAGATTTCTTCACATAAAACTGCTGTCTGTTAAATCAATGACTAACTGTGTAGCATGGCAGCTGATTTCAAACACAGTCTGTCTGTAGTCATTGTCTCCACACCAGTGCAACTGTTAGTAATTGGTAGTAATAAAGACACACTAATTGGTCTATGAGGCAGAGTGTGCAAAAGGGCAACTACAGAGTGATCAGTTTCTTCATTACCCAGGACACACACAAATAAAATGTAAAAAAATTCTAATCCAAGTAAAGCTTTTTAAGTCTACGATTTGCCAAAAGTAAAACTTATAGTCCGAGAGTAGTGATCCAAAGTCCGATTCATTTCCGCGAACTGGTTCTTTTCGGACAGATCGGCTCATTGAACCGATTCAGAACTGGCTCAACCGGTTACTTCCTGAGAATAGAACGATTCGTTCAAGAACCGAACATCACTATCTGAGAGCATTTAGTTATTGCAAAATGTCTCCTACTGTTCCTTCATCTCTTTATTACTTTTTCCCTCCACCTGTATCTGGCTGCAACCATCAAATTACTAATATGGGAATTTTAGGCCCTTGATTTGTTCTCTTATCATCCACAAAGCACATGGTATGTAAAGTTAACTTTGTGTAAATATATTTTATTTTTTGTGCTTTGCAGTGAATTGCCATTTAAATGCATTTATTTTTATATTTTATCACATGAAAGTCATATGAATGTTTTTATCTTGTGCTCTAAAACCCCTGCAGTCTGTTTATAAGCCGTTCTGGGAGTGAAATGCGGCTCCAATAGAGGCATGTCATGTCCTCATGCTGGTTCGGTGGTTTGATATGTGTGACGCATGCTGAAATAATTAAAGTGACAGAAACAACATGTCTTCATGAATAATTAATGTAACACATGTTTTCATGACACTGTTTTTCTCAAAAGTATGTCTAAAATAGCAGTGCAGTACTTTTGACTTGTCATTTTTCCAATTTATAGTGTTTAGTGATGGAAGTGTATAATAAAGTGCTGAAATATAATAATGTGGTTTTTTTTCAGATGAAGTCAACAGAGGTAGATCAAGGCCTTTTCACAGACAGTTACTGCAAAGTGTGCAGCGCTCAGCTCATCTCAGAGTCACAGAGAGTGGCACATTATGAGGTGAGACCTGCTTTGTCTACATCCTGTCTGCTTGTACGTACAAATCTCTCTCTTCCCTTTTGTTTCCTTGATGTTAGTCATTTTAGATGTTGTTATCCAATGTGTAGTTATCATAGGGACAATACCCCTAGAGCAATCAGAGTGTCTTCAAGGACACAGTGACAATATAGTAACAACTAGTAAATATAGCAATAAATATAGCTAGTACTAGCCTACTTTCTGGACATCTTCCACAATTACTCATAGGAGGTTCTGTGTGCACGTCCTCTGATCTGTGTGGTGAGGAATAGCAGCCTAGCTGTATTACAGAGTTTTTCCCCCGTGGTCACTGAACGGAGAGTTATATGGCCACTCTTCAACAGAGCTGTAACCTGAACGGGCCTAGAGGGGAACATAATGTATTTGCCTAGGCAGGCATGGAGTACAACAAGAAGATAGTGTGCTGGTCAGTGTAAAATATTTATTCTGGGTTTGTTTTGTTTGTCCGTGCCGAGTGTGTTATTGGCTGTCCCATGACAACTGAGCCATTTTCCGAGCACCTTTGAGCCATCTAATAATTTTGTTTACAAATGTCACGCGTGTGTGAATTTGATTGCATTGAATCTTATTTAATATAACTTCTGACTGTCATATCAAGCTAAGCTCTGGCACTAAAAAAAAAACAACTTTTCAGTTGATTTCAGTTCCAAAATTTTGGCAACTGAAAATATTTAGCCGAAACAGAAAAAAAAAGTTTTTGCTTGGGCTGAAGTATTTTTGGAGGGTCAGTTATTGACAGAAACACTTGCTGCTTTTTTCAATTATGTGTTTCGATTGTCTGCAAAAACATGGATAAGCTACATCATGTAAACATGTCAGCAGTGTGGATGTACTTCATCATGAACAAAAATGAGGCAAGAGTAGCAGTATGTATATTTTGTTTGGCTAAAATATCAAGAGGTGGCTTGTTGCCAAAAAATTTTTTTTTACTATAACTGGTTAATCACCTGTGAACAACACCCAGAACAGTTCAATGACCCAAAATTTAATGACCAAAACTTTATTTTTGGTTTCAGTTTCTGGCTAAATTAATATTTAAATTTTTTTCCCCATGTAATTTCCATTTAATAAATAAAATAATTTTGGCGCATCACTACTTTAGTCTTTTCAGTGGAAAAAGGCTATCTGTGGTGCATCTGAGGCTGCTTGGTAAATTACTAAAAGCTGCTAAAAAGCTCAAATCTTTTTGCTGATTTTTGCAAACCACCACAGGCATTAAATGAAAAATGCTGTCATGCTCCTAATGTGGAAAGACTTGCAGTGGGCACAGTAATTTTTTGTGGAGACCCAGATATGTGGAGAAGAGTTTTTGTCTCTCTTGCTCTGTTTCACCTCAGAAAAGCTCCAAAGTGTATCAGATGGAAGCTCAAATATCCAGACTCTGTCTTATTAATTAAGCATTTTATTACAGTATTTATAAAAGGCTTTGAAAAGTTCTAGGCAATATACAAAAGAAGTGGAGAATAACTGTTTATTTGCATCTTTGTAAATATCACATGTGATGCTCATGGCAGCTAAAGGGAAAGAAAAAAACAAACAGATCATATCATGATTTTCATAAAGTATGGAGTAACAGCATGCTTATGAAATTCAATATAAAAAATGAACATAAAGGGTCTCAAGCACACTCTAATTGTAATCAATAAGCTGAAACGTAATACAAGTGACAAAAACGTTCATTTTATTTACGGAATTTATTTGGAATCCCTATAGTCTACTCAATCCTTTCTGTCATTTCAAAAGAAACTTACAATGTGTTTTTTTGAACTAATTAGGGTCTTTGTCACAATTTTAGCATTTGATTTAATTTAGAAACAAAATAGTGTGTATTTGCATTGAAATTGTCCTGAAGCTCATTTTATTGGGAAGGGATCTGGACTGTAGAGGCTGTAGAGTAGAAAAATCTACAGGGGCTTTTGCGCTCAGGACATGGTTTTAGAAATTATGCTGAGGGCACAATTTTTCCTCCGCGATGAGCTCTTAATCCTCACTCCTGAAACATCAAAGACTGAAAGACAGAGAGCCAAAGACAGAGAGAGTGAGACAGATTGGAAGAGCGAGAGAAAATCCAGATATTTGAGCTGAACTGTTTAACAGCAGCTGTATTAAAAGGAACATTAATAATGCAGAAAGACAATCGTGGACCGGAATAGGACTTCCAGCAATCGGTTTCATTTTATAGTCCTCAAGACAGTGATCCAGGGTCTCTATTTATGCTCTCAAGGTTATTCCATACCTTTTCATATGGATTACCAAAGACTGTGAGAATATCATATGTACAGGTGTGATAAATGTTATTGTTAAGCTCCAGGCAAACATCTTCTTAATGTTATATCCAAGAATATTGCTGTGCTGTTTTGATTGCTAACACCATGCTTAAAGCCAAGGGGACTTTTTTTTCTCAATATTTCTGTTACTGACATCAGGTATGCATTACCTAAAGCAAACAGAAGTTATCTGGTGTATTTTAAGCAGTAAGCAAGGTCTGTGGCCTGTGTCTCCTATTGAGTGTATTCTCTCTGGTGCCCCTGTGCTATTTGATTTCTTTTTGTTGTCTTGCTCTCTTTCTGTCTGTTTGTGTGCCCTTGGCTTATGCATTTCCTTCATGCAATTCCAAACAGAATTCTCTAATCTCACATATGTATGAGCCGCATAGCGGAGAGTGGGAAGACTGCAGGCTTTTATTTACGTTTGGTCATGGTGATATTATCAGCGTTCAAGGACAAACTGCCCTCTCATTGTCCTGGACCCTCCTCTACAAGATTGGAATGGTCCATGTGAGTTTGATTCTAATGAGACTCCTGATTCACACTGAGGACTAAAGGACAAAAATCTCAGGTGAACTTTTCTTGTTTCATTAATTAATGTGCATAATTCTACTTGTACAGGGATCAGTCACAACAATGTATTGCTTGGAATTTGATTGATTCTTTCCCTCAACCTGACACAAAACATCTCGGTTACGTATGGTACGGATCTTCGAGCCAATGCACATTGGCATGCGATTATTGCATCCAGCTGCCGCTGATCACAGCGTGAGTATAGGCAGCAGATGCAGCGCATATTCAGGTTTTCGCTGAGGAGCCGAGCCGGTGACCCGGCCGCTCAGCGGTGGTACAGGAGCTGTGGCGACGGGACGTGACGTCTCTGTTCCCTCCTTCAGGGAACGAGGGTTACCATACGTAACCGAGACGTTCCCTTTCAGTCGGTCACTTTCAACGTCACGTCGGATGACCGACGAATTGGGATCCTACCAAAAGGCCACAGCTACTGCCCCTTCCAGTGTCCTGTGGAAGCCACCTGCGCCCCTACTTTTTGGCGTAGGCCAGGGCTTGCACAAGAGGACCAGCTACTGCTACTATGGCACTACCCAATGAGTAAGACTGGATAACACTGGGAAACGTACCCGTTCTACTTGGAACAGGAACGTTACGGTAGCTCCAACCTTCCCAAAGAAGGGTTCGGAAGCAAATACACATATGAACATTCCTTAGGTGCATATGGAAGAATGGAGGTGATTGTAACCCTCTTGGAATGGCAGAAGTCTGCCGGGGAAACACGGGATTGAGGCTATACCGTGGACTTTACACATATGGGATCCACTTAGGTCTTACATATGGAACCCAGCCATCTACCGGTTCTCGAAGATTCAACGAGTGAAGGCCTGGCGCCGGACGCTCCGCCACGTCTGGCTGCCGAGGGGACGGAGGAGCTCAACAGGGTCTACTATATGGACTCTCTGGAGTGGTTTTAGCAAGCCGACCCGAAGCCGGGGCCTCTCAGTGCTTCTACTCGTTTGAGGTGAGAACACAGGAGGCTCCACACGAAGGCTATAGAATCTAGCGAACGTGTTAGGGGTCGTCCAGCCCGCAGCTCTACAGACATCCGCCAGCGAGGCGCCACGAGCGCCAGCGCCCAGGAGCTCGGACAGCACCTCATCTGACGTGACGTCGAGAGTGACCGACTGAAAGGGAACTAGACCTATGCAAATTGTCATTGACAATGTCATTGTTTAACCTAATTTCTTTTTAAACTCATTTTACCATGTTTAATACATTCTGCAGAATTAGTGTCAATTTTCCAGTAAAATTAGGACAGAAAATGGGGAAAAATTGTAAGAGTGAATAATTGACTGTAATTTTTTGTATGTTTAAGAATGTTTTTCTGTGATCTTTTAAATCAGATTTTTGAATGTTGTGTGTATATACCATTCAAAAATCAGTACTATTTTATTGAAAGAAAGACTTTTATTCAGTTAAAATGCATTATATGGATCAAAAGTGGCACATTTATAATGTTACAAAAGATTTTTATTTATTATATAAATGCTGTTCTTTTGAACTTTTGATTCAGATGTGGGGAATGGCACCAGAGCAAGAACAATGTCTCATGTTTCACAATCATATTTTAGCCAGTCACACTGTTTTTCAAACATTGATAATAAAAACATTATCTTGAGCACCCAATCAGCATATTAGAATGATTTCTGTAGGATCATGTGACACTGAAGACTGGAGTAATGGCTGCTGAAAATTCAGCTTTGCAACACAGAAATAACTTACATTTTGAAAAATATTAAAACAGAAAACAGTTATTTTAAATCAGGGGTGTCAAACTCAGTTCCTGGAGGGCCACATCCCTACATAGTTTAGTTCCAACCCTGCTCCAACACACATACCACGTAGTTTTCAAATAAGCCTTAATGTCTTGATTAGCTGGATCAGGTGTGTTTAATTAGGGTTGCATCTCAGCTGTGGCAGGTCTGTTGGCCCTTCTCAGAACTTGAGTTGACACCCTGTTCTTAAATTATAATAGTACCTATTAACATATTTAAAATGTTTCTGTTTTTACTGTATTTTCAATCAAATGCAGGCTGGTCAGCATAAAGAGACCTCTTTCAAAAACATTTAAAAAATCTTACCAACCGTTGAACAGTAACTGTATATTAATTATGACTGTATAAATAAGCCTGTAAGCCTCCTCCTGCTGCACGGGGAAAAAAAATAGTGATATTGTAAAAAATATTTTAATATCCCAAAATGTGGCTTTATATCATGCAATGTGACGTTATTTCTTATTTTAGACTTTTTGTCATTGTTCTGGTGGAAACCAATTTCCACACAACTAGAGTAAGTGTGATCCAAAACAAGCAAACAAATCAGCCAGACAAAATGTCATCGGTTAAATGCCCTCATGCTATAGGATATAGGCTGCTTTACACATGCATGAGAATCTTGTATTGTGAGCTAAACTTGTCGCTGAGCTGTGAAAGTATGACTTTGAATCACGAAGCTCTATTAAACACATCTACTGTTATTATCTAAGTGAGGATCAGTAATGTCTTTAAATATGGCTCTAAATTTGGCTTCCTCAATTAGTTACAGTTGACTAAATCAGGATGTTCTTGTTGGCCTAACAGCCATTAGAGTCATATAAAGAGAAGAAATAATTTCTCTGCAAGACGCTTCCTAAGATAGTGCTAACAAGTGAGAATAAAATTGGGATGCATGAGGCCAGATCTTTGGGTTCTCATCCCAGCGTGTCTTTCAAATGCAACATCAAATTTGTTTTTCAAATGAAAAAGGCACCAGTAATTGTATTTCTTTAAAGTTAGTCATAATTTGTGGAGTAGCTCATATTGCACAGCTACAGTATAATTAATCATTGTCTGCTGATTTGACAATTTTCTTTCATAGTTAAGAGCAAAGGCAGTTATATAAAGGATGTCTAGATAATTTTATTAGTAGTTTTTTAATGCATTTTTCAGAGGTTATGCAGTTACATTGTCCAGTGTTTTAATGCTTATTTTGTCAGGTTAAACCAGCCATAACAGTGAGGGATTCACTGCTTGCAATGTGAAGACAAAATGGCTTTAGTGAGATCTTGGGCATATATTGAAATAAAGAGTAAAAACGTCACACAAAATACACTAAATGTTGCATTTAACCTTTGATAATGTTCTTTTTTTTTTTCTTATGAGTGTAAAGATTTTTTTGTTCTTATTTTTAATTGCCATGAAATTCCTAACCAGTTAACATAACACCGTATTGAAGACACAAAGCATAATACATTCATTGAGGAAGGCAATAGATGGTTTTAAATCTTGCTGCAGGGGATTTTTATGCTTTGAGGATCTTACAGATTATCTGGCAGAACTGAAGCCGTAGCATAATTCTTCATTGTCTCTACTGATACTTTCTTTAGCTCTTAGAAGTGGGGAGGAGTGGCAAACAAATTGGAAGAAGATGGAGTTAATGGACAGAACAAAGGCTTGTGATGCTCTGATGAAATATGGATGAGGGCCTGTCAGAAAAAACATGAAAACATATCATGTGAAGAGTCCTTGGGTCTAACAGAAAGTCTTTCATACCCAAGACAAAGACTGATTGCTAATGAACTCACTTTTCCACACTTTGATCCCCATTTAGATTCACAATGCACCACGTTTTCAGAACGTCAAGTCAAGTCTTACCGTTTGATGCTCAGGATTTTTACTACCAGTAAAGTATTTGGTTTGTCTTGTATTCATACTAATAGCATTTAGTTTCTTCATCCTATTTTTTTATATTGAAATTGAAATGGGGGTGTTACATGCTTAGTGGGTTGAAGTTAAATTAACGATGTGTGTGTGAAGAGTGTAAGCAGTGCGGTTGTGTTACACAAGCTGAGGGGAGAACACGTGGACACATAGAGGACGGCGCCAAGGAGCCATGGCAAACAGGGAGATTTTGTTGGTTTCCTCCCTTACCTTGAGTTCACCCCGGCCCCCGCCCCACGCCCCCGTGCCCCAACACGGCCGCCGCATCGAGGGTAAGAAAGATCGTCACTTATTTCCTTTTAGAGAGAGGAAGGCGGCTCATTCATTCAACATTTTCTTTAACATTAAATGACGTGGAGAACAGCATATTCTGAGCAAACATGCTCAGTTTCATGTATATAGTTTATGTTTAGGAGCGGTAGTCAAATAAGAGGTTACAAAAAAAAAGGTGATGGTAGAAATTAGAGTTTCTGCTGTTCTTTCTTCTTTTTCGTCTGGTCGTTCTTTAATTTGTTACAACAACGGAATACTAGCATGGCAACTTCTGACCAAAAAGAGGGGCAATTATAATAGGTGTATGAATTTCTGATGCTCATGAGGGGGGGGAGGATAATTAGAATTAGAAAATTCTAAACGGGGGTTGTCAGCTCTGGTCCACTTTCCTGCAGAGTTTAGCTCCCCTAATTCGGTTGAGAACCCATATTTTAGAATTTGAGGTGGTCTCAAACTCGCTTGAGCATCAGAAATAGTAACATCACTTATAAAGTTTCAATTTTTTTACACAGTGTTTAAAAACCGCCTGCTACTAAAACCATAAAAAAACAATTCACAATAAACATTTCTGTAAATTTTTAAATTTTTTACATTACTTCAAGGCATTTTTTTCAGTTGTACTTAAAGTTCATAGCGGTGCTGGGATATTTTCGACAAAACCACCGTCAGCGTAGTGAATATGATGGGGTTATATGAGGTTTTGGCATGAATCTAAAATCCCACTCAGTTTCCTGGCATTCTGTGATAGTCTTCCTGTTCCCAAAACTGGGTCTGAACATGTTCTAGTGACTAAGCAACCAGAGGCCAAATAGTGAGGATGCATATAGTGCTTTGGAATAGAATATGCAGTGGATCTGTGGCATGTTAATAACCCAGTTTACTTGATGCAGATGACTAATTAAAATTTGTAGCTGAAAATATATTTTTTTCAGCACCATCTGTTTTGATTTTTATTTATTTTTTTTAAATATTTTGCTATATCATTAGAAGAATCATTTATAGGCATTTGTATTTGAATGGCCGATTTGATTTTAAACTCTTAAAACTATTTCATAGAAATGTGCATAATCATTATCTCACTGGTTAGTTCTAGGAGTCAAAACTTGCCAAACTCACAATAAACCAGTATTGACAAAACCCCAGAACAACATATGAGCAGCTCACAGCATGAGCAGGATTTAATATATTGAATAAATTAGGCTTTTCCTTATAAACCATTTTTCCTTTGAATTATGTTGTCAGATTGAAACGCTATAAGACAAAATTGACTCGGTTGCCCCTTGTGGCCTATTTACTTTGACTGGTTTTAATTTGTACGCACCTTATGGCACACATGCTGCTGTTATCTCTAAAGGTGGCAGTCTGCTTTTTCCTTGATGAAGCCCTTCAGGAAAAAGAGCATACTCTCCAACAATTACACTACTTGTTTAAAAAGGTAAATTAGCAACATGGGTATCAGCATCAATCAACGATACATATGTTTGAGCAAAGATAAAATGATGTTAGGTAAAATTGAGTCTGGTTCAAGTGAATAAACTTGCATGCAGGAATCCTTCCCTCAGTATTGACAGGGTCATCTACTCTTTAACTCACTTTTGATAAGAAAGTAAAGTAAACCCTGATGGGGGGGGAGGGGGGGGGGGGGGGGGGGGGGGGGGGGGGGAGGGTGGGGGGGTACATGTCTCAGCAAACAGTCCTTTACCACTGGAGTGTGGGTCCTTTTACAGTAATGAGTCTTGAAAGCTTTCTCCATTTGCCAGTTATTTCCCCCCTGTGCTTACCCATGAGTAGAGCTTGATGTTTTCCTCTGGCCAAATGACAGTGGGGTTTGGAACATCATGTGCTTTTTGTGCTTAAAGCTAAATTGTGGCCCTCTAAATCTATCGCTGTGACAGTTCAACCCCAATCTGAGTTTACTTCACCCTTTGAGACTAGTTTTGTCTACCTCCATGTAATTACCATACCCTAAGAACTGGAGTCAAGAGTACTTAAAAATACACTTCGGGTCAGATTAGTCCACAAGTGTAATTTCTTCAAAAACAAGCCCACTGTTTGTTGCCGAGGAATGTGGTTGTGGAGTGCTTATTTATTTATAATTAAACAAATGAATTGTGATCACATCTGACGATTTATTTGGGGTTAACAGTTTATCTCCAACATGATAAACACACAAGCATTTATAATATGTATTTGTGCAAATTTGATATTAAAGTGCTTGGCCTGACAATAATATAATGCTATTTTTTAAATTAAATATTACAGTTAAAAAATGTGGAGGTTGGTATGATTTAAATGAATAAATCTCTTTTATTTATTTATTTATTTAGAGAAAATCAGTTTATAGCACCTGACTATTACAACACTGACAGACAGGAATGGATACAGACAAATTTGCATATCTATTGCATGCTGGTGTTCTAGGAAACTGCGAAATTATGGATAGAATTGTTGCTGAAGAGGTTGAAGAGAAATATGTTTCTATTTGCACGCTCTCCAGGTGCTGAAGCAGCAGCATTCTCAGTAAATCTTGAGATCCATCTGTCCCTTTCGATCTCTCTCTGTCTCATTTCATATTTACTCTCTTGAGGGGAGAAATAGGAGGACCAGGCTAATAAGATTTTCTCTGGCAATCTTCAAACACAAGGTGACAGATCGTATTTTTGAACCACATTCATCTGTAGGCAGTCAGGTCTGTTTCATCCAGGTGAATGTGTCTTTTTTTTTTGAGAGTCTAAGAAAAGCAGACAGAAAATCTTTCACTTCTTCAAGAGGAAATGAGTGGCTTTCAATGCATATTATTCCAGTTCCACTATCTGTCCTTCATTTCCACACTTTGCCTCTTTCCTTTGTGTTGAGGATGAAGTTCAATTACCCTCTTGTCAAACAACATAATTTTCAGGTAAACTGAGTGGTGAATTGATTTGGCCCACTCTCTGAAAGCTGTGCCGCCAAACCCAAGTAATTGATGGGTTTGTGATTTGTGGCTCCAGAGTAATTATTTATTGGCCTGTCCATGAGATGGGCACTGCCATTCGCTTCTCACTCAGTCCCTGCTCCAGTGCTCATCTTTCTTTGGTAATTTTTTTAAATACTTTTTCTTCACACTTAATAGATTTTCTAGTCTGTCCCAGGATTGTAAACTTACAGTAAATAGACAAACCATAAGATGTAAAAACGTATCGTATAAGTCTAATGGTACTGATCTTTCACTTTGATTTATTACAGACGTCTTATTCTCTTATAATACTCTGATTGCAGAATAATCTGATTGTTAAGAATAATAAACACATATTTAAATAATAATTTATTTCCTCCCCATTCATCTTTTTCAGAGCCGGAAACATGCAAACAAAGTTCGTCTGTATTATATGTTGCATCCAGTAGATGGGGGATGTCCGGCTAAGAAGCTCAGAACAGATGACGTGAGTATATCTCATCCTATTCTTTTTATTTTTTTCACAAATGACACCTCTATATTGAGTTCATAAATGACTTGCTCTGTAACATTCTTTGAAAAGATCAACGTGGTGATTGTTTTTTCTTTTAATGAGCTTTTCTAGCCATTGCTCTCCATAGCCAATCTTTTTCATAATAATATGCTTCATGAACCCCAACCGTTAAAAAGCACTTCATTTTATGTAAACAATTAATTTAATATCCTGAATCTGTGTAGGTATGATGCAAATTTCTTTTGAAATCATAGTAAATAAATTAGAATTACAAATAAGAAACCTGCATCCACGGACAGTTTGGCAGTTATTAATGTATCACAATTCCTGTCATGGAGTGATATATGTAGTGTGATATTAGTGATTGCTATAGAATATCAGTGTGCACTATAGTTTCTGTATGACAGGATTTGTATTCTAGGTGGTATTTAGCAGAGATTTTTTATTTTGATCAAGGGGATGTTCATGTAGGATGCGTTCTTGCATTTACAAATACATAGCTGGAGTACAATGGAATGAAAATGTGTCGTTCATTGCAGAAGATGCTAAAAAAAACAGCAAGACAGTCAAAAGACACCTGTCTGACACTGTCTTTACACAGAAACACCTCTTCATCATCTAAAGTAACTTTTGTTGCGTGGACTTTTATTTGTTTATAGCTGGGATTATTTGATTGTGTTTAAGAGTGAAATCATAACTAGTTCCCCTAAAATCAAGTGTATTGCAGACCCCTGGAAGAGCTCTGGCAACCCCAGGTTGGCAAACCTGCTTTACAGTATGTTTGTTAGTGTTTAAGTGAATACCTAAGAGTGACTGGTGCCCTATTTAAGGATGATTGTAGAGGTGAATCTAGGGTTGTAGTATGTGAGTCCAACATTTCATCACAAGGAGACAGCAGCTTGATGTGTGTGAAATGTTTTGATCCATCTGGTTTTGTACTGCATTGTCACTTTTCACCTATTACACTCAGTTAATAGGTGATCTTGTGTGCATTCAAGCTTGGGTTTGAGAATGGAGCAGGCTTTAAACGAAGGCCAATTAAATTCAAGAAATAAACAAGAAAGTTCAAGAAAGTCTAACTAATTTCTGAACTTCAGCCATCTTCTGAGATGAGTCTCGCTGAGATGATAGTCTGTCTGCTCTGCTTCTCTCAGTAGGATAAAGTAGGCTTCTGCTTTATGGCCGTGTTTGATGGGCTCTTCACACAACGAGAGGGGTTCACAAACATAAGGTTGTGTGAATGTTGCTGGGATCTGCCTTTTTGCGCTCTCGGCTGGGCAGAGAAAGTCTATGATGCTTGTGGTTTTTGCAGATGTTACATGTTCTTTAGACAGCTTCCAAACAGACCAACAAAGCTCTCACCGCAGGAGACCAAATGCACATCTAAATGTTTATGTGAGAGTCAGAGGATGCGAAATCATAGCCATCTGCTATAGGATATGGTTAGAATTAAATGATATTGAGCACTGTGTATGTTTTATTGATATTCTGTATGGTCAGAGTAATTGTATACATCATTAGACAAGCTATTGAGGTGAGGACACTGGCAGAGAATTGCAGTAATGAAGTTGATTAGTATACGATTATTGTGTAGGGAACCGCCACCTTCAGTGGCCAGATTTCAAAAGACTATGTGCTGCTTCTGAGTTCTTCGACTGAACTTTAACACTTAGCTTGTATCACATCGATAGTAGCAATGAACAGACATTCAAATAGTCATCGATCGCTATGTGTCCATGTGTCATCTGTCAATAGGCTCTGCAGACAAACTAGACTTTGTGGAAGTTGGACAGCAAATTTTAATTAGCCATTACCCACTGAAAGTGATGTTAATGAGGTAGAAATATGGCCATGTCTTGTCAATGAGTATAGATCATAGGCCAAAACTGGCATTTTTTCAGAAAGATGAGAAAGACAGTATGAAAATAAAAGTGGCTACATTTAAGAGACAAGTTAGGGCACTTTCAGACTAGGGTTGTGACGGTGAGGACATTTTCCCACCGGTTAATCGACGTGTGACAACACCGGTAATACCGGTATCACCGCGGGGGCGTTCCCTCTTTTCCTCACTTTCCTTCGCTTTTAAATAGCTTGTAAAAGCGGTGTGCCCATTTTACTTTCACTTTAAAATAGCGGCAATTCGGAGTAAAGCAATTGTTCGTTTTTAGTTCGTTTGAATTTTCCCTCTTTTCCTCGCTTTTCTTTCGCTTTTAAATAGCTTAAAAGCACTGTGTGCATTTTACTTTCACTTTTGAATTAGTGGCAGTTCGGCGTCAATTGCTTGAATGCAACAACAAAATACAACGTCAAACTCACTTTAGTCTATATATAAAACATAGAACTTTTATTAACAAAACAAATAAAAATACACAATGCTAAAGGTCAGGCTATGCCTAATATAAAATAACAAAAAACTTACATAAAGTTTAAATAGGTATACAAAACTGGAAATAAATAAACATGTATAATATATAACCAAATAAATAAGAAACATAGAACGTTTATTAGCTAAATGAATGTCAAATAAAATAAATAAATGAAACAAAGTTTAAATAAAGTACAAATCAGCAAACACTGTGGAACCAATTAAAAATGAAATGAATGTTTAAAAAAAACTTCCAAAATCACCTTGCCATAAACGGCAAAAGTCAACAGACTTTTCAAAATCCAAAACACTGCCAAACAGGCGCTTTTGCATCTAGTTCTGAAACTAAATCATCCGCGATCGTCTTGTCTGTCTTGTGAGTTCTCGTCTCACCTCTCGTCACTCTTCTTGTCAGTCAGCTCGACTCACTCTCCTCGCTGGATAAATTAAATCTGATCTGTGATGTGACTGTCGTTTAGCACGCTGCATTGAGCAGACGCATTCAGTTTTTAAGTGTAGTGTCTGTTCTTTTACTGAACTAAATGGTTTTTATTTTTATAAAAAATCACAACGACGGTGGGGGTCGCTGCCCGGTCTGCAAGCTGAGGTCCAAAGTCGGGTTGCGGCTTAACACCGTATCACCAGTCAACACGCTATCGCGCAAGCCATCTTCAGACCTGTAGATTATTTGCTTTTTAACAAATAAATTCCGATTTTTGTAACATGTTGTCACAAAAATCATATATGAAAGTATTATTATATATTAGATGCTTCCAGGACAAGTATTATGCAAAAGTCAGCATAACTGTGGTCTTTCACTCGTTGTTGAGATTCCACGATTTTTTGTTTTAATATGACACTGCTTTTCATTATTTGAACTGAATTGCTTAAACAAAAAACACTTATTTGGGTAAGTACTTTTCTTGTTGTTACTGAATGTCGGTTTCTATTGGCCGGTTTTTTAAATGAGTTTAACAAAAACACGTTTTTTTATCCACTCAAGATTACTTGTTTACATTAATACTGATTTCTCCTCAAATAAATGCTGACGCTCCTTGATCGGAAACACGTGATTTTTACAAGCTCAGTGATCGGGCAATCTAAAAGCGAGGTGTGCTAGCTTGATTGGCCACTATCCAGTGCGTTGGTGAGATTGGCCTGAATACCTCAGCTGTTGATGGGATAATGTTACTCCCTACCATATTGTGTGCCCTTCCGGCCGGAGCGATCGATCAAAACATTAAAACCCATATAAACAAGTGTATTTGTTGCATTCTCATGGGGACAGTACTTTACGATTGAAATGACTTATACTGTCTTTTTTACGCGTTGCGTTGCATCGCGCCGCGTAAACAAAACAATGTCTGCATTTGTGATCGGAGGAATGTCAAACAAGCGCTACTCTACACTGCTCTAAAAACTCGCGTTTGAATCGTCAGTGACATTCTTTAAATAGAAAAACGTACTTACAGGCTGTGAGTCAGAACACCGACATGGTAGTCTTCTCTACCAGGATCAGGAAACAGTCCACCAAAAAATGCGCTGCACACATCTGAATAATTTGGGTTGAACTGTTCCGGAACAGTGTTGTATATACAACTTAACCACTGATTTCTGGTTGTGTCCTTTTTTGGAAGGCCAAACAAATTAGTTTCACTTTCGCATGAAACACACAGCGTCTTCACAACAAGGCGGTGGCAGCAACAATAAAGTTACACATTCTTTCTTTGCGTGAACATTTGTGCAACGTTATGCAAATCTTCCCACATAGCGACGTAGATATATGGGGGCATGTGTTTAACAGGCGTTTTAAGGAGTGGCGTGGACCAGTCTTAACTTTATAAGAATATCGCTTGGGTTTGAGTCTTTAGTCTTTGCAACTTCAGGGATCTTATCTATGCACAATGAGTTTGTAACACTCCAAAGAGAAAGAAAACTTGAAATCGCATCATATGACCCTTTTAGTTGTCCGGATCCAAAATGATTAATTCATATGTTCCTCAAAATTTCCGACAAACAATACCCAATAAATAGAAAATCTTGTTGGTTGGTTCATAATGGACAACGTGAAAGAAGGTGGTGGCAAGCGGTCAAAGGGTAAACAGAAGATGCACAGCCTGGTGGCCAGGGACACGCTGTGGGGGGGAGCGCAGGGGCAGCCGGGGCCACGGGTTAGGGAGGGTGATGGAGGGTGTGGGGGAGAGGGGGGAGAGACTGAACTGTTCTTTTAAGCTGAGTTGAAGTACGTGAATGTGAATGTTTAGGTAAGTTTTCCCACTTAAATATTGAGATAATCCTCTTACTCTCTCTTAGCAACTTACCAGATTAATGTACTTCTGCCACATCAATGATACAAATTAGGGTGCAAGATGCATGGAAGTTTTGGTGATTACCTTTCTCTGTCATTACCGATACGAACGTGATAGAGAAAAACTAAAAAGCCGAAGCGGTTCGGTCAAAATCAGCACTTGTTCACAGCGGCCGAGGGCAGTCGTAGAGGGAACTGAAACAATATTTTTCACACATAGCTCTTTCTGATATTTATAGATCAATGAACTCGTACTGCTCGCTATAGTTGTGTGAATGCTGTTGTAATGTTTTTGGCTCCTCAGCAAGAAAATAAAACAACTGAAAGTTTTGTGCCGGGAATTTTACTTCATCAGAAAAACCTTAGACATTATAGATTACTTTATACATTATAATTACATTATACATTACCTTAGACATTTAGACAAAACCTTATTTTCAACATTACAATGTTGTGTGAACATTTTTTTTCAAGCCATTCTTAAACACACACACACACACACATGCAAAAGCTACACTTTTACAACAGTTTAAATGTTAAGGGGAATGTTGAAATGTTAATAATTAAAAGTAAGTAATTTTATTATGTTGTCAACTAGTCCAACTGTACCTGTCAGTCAGTGTTACACACATGTGCTGCTTGCATTTTCTTTAGATTCATTTTTCCCTCTCTGTTTCCCCAGAGCATAGGGTTGTGTAAGAGTAAACTGGCCATTGACCAATGGAGAAGTAAAATTCACCTGCATTAAGAGTCAGTAAGCAGCCAATTTCTAACAAGCTGTCCTCTGCTCTCTCAACACCTAATAAAGTGGCAGCAGATCGTACACGAGATCACTAGTCACATCCATCTGCTTAACACAAATCAGCTGTCTGCGGCAGCTACTAATAGCTACATGGTCCCCTGAGGACACTTTAAAAATCTCTCCCCAAGTCTCCAGCACTGTAACTCAATGCAAGGGCTGTGGCAGAGGATACAATTAGCGGCCTGGGACAACTTCTGCACTGATCGAATAGCCCTTCGGATACTTACTCCTATTTAATTAGCGGTGATTAAATCAACCCCTGCTGGGGCTTGTGTTTCCAGGGGAGAGCAGGGCAGATGGAGAGCGTGTGGAGGACCAGAACGAAAGAAGAGAGAAGAAAGTGAGCTGGAACTCGAGCCTGGATCCTCAACTTTTGTTCTAGTCTTTGTTTCACTCAGTTAATGACAGATCAGTGACTGTGTGTGGAATGTCCAGACAGCCTGAGAGTGATACAGCAGTTTTCTCTTTATATTTACAGTTCAGTTTATGTTTCTTTCTTGGGTATCAGCAGAACTATTGGGATGTATGCACAGATAAAGCTTTGTTAAAACCTGCTCAGCTGCTGCCTTCATACATTATTGCCAACGGGGAAAAAAAGATAGTCGTCCTACATTTAAAAACAATTGTTGATATCACGTTCGAGTTCATGAGTTCGCCTACCAATGTATGAGAGGAACACAGCTTTCACTCTCAACCAAACTAACATTACTAGCCAATCAGAAATTTTTGCTCTTATAAACACAAGACGCGCATAATAGTATCCAATTGCAGAGTCGCAGCTGATGAATGGAAAAGAAGCCTGAAAGAACACATTGAAAAAGCTGCGAGGCGCAATGGTCAAAGATTTCCATCTAGCATAATATTTACATAGAAAAGCTATTAAAAAAGCAGCGGAGCTTTGTAAACAGCTCAGAGTAATCATGTCATCTCCATAAGAACGATATGATTGCCAGAACGAATTTACCAGTTTTTTTGAAAAGGTCCTGTTCACACATGATCTCTTAACGGTAATTTACCAGTAAAGACTGTATGTGTAAAAGGGGCTAAACTCTTCCTCTGCATATGCAGTGAGTTTGGGTTGCTTAACGTTCATCTGAGAAAACTCACTTGATTTATAATGTAAATCATTTAAACCTATGCCAACACAGGAGAATACATCAACATATTTCTAAATATGCGATGTATGGTACGTCGTGATTTCAAAATAAACGTTTCTGACTTTG
This sequence comes from Sinocyclocheilus anophthalmus, assembly GCA_018155175.1. NCBI lineage: Eukaryota > Metazoa > Chordata > Actinopteri > Cypriniformes > Cyprinidae > Sinocyclocheilus > Sinocyclocheilus anophthalmus. Next base: position 102,392 of record JADLZN010005277.1, read on the forward strand.
CATGTTGCCAAATATTAAAATTAAATGGATTTAAACGTCGTTGAAACACATGAAACATCACCAGGCCATTGGCGCCCTCTGCAGGTATTTGTTATACTATAGGCATATTACATTTAACACAAAAAATTGGTATTTAACAGTGTCATGTGACGGTGTTGTTCAATAAAACCATTTACTTGGTTTTGATACTTTATTTGAGGCCAATTATTATTGCCTCATCGTTACTTTATATATAAATATAGTCATATTAAAGTCTGTTTTTCACTTAGTTCTATTTGTATTACTAAAAAAACATCAGATTACTCCCTTGTCAAAATAATCAGTAGACTTCTTGATTAGCAAAATAATCATTAGTTAAGCCCTAGATTAGTTAAACCATTTCAAAATACAACTGCATTGTTTTACTTTTTGTGCTTAAAATACAAATATTTTGTCATTTGAAAATTTCTATATATTTTCTCGTTCTAGTGAACCAAGTATCTGCATTTTGTCTCACCTTGTGAGCTAAGTGTATTGTCACAACCCTAGTGTCTATAAGCGTGATAAAGCTCATAATTTTCCAAGTGTATGATATAGCCTAGCTTTCATTCTTCAGGTCAGCATCTCCAATTCATGAAAAACCATAACCAAAAAAGCAAGTCGTAACTTTGCCAATAGTATCCTTTCAAATGTTAAATTTGCCATTGCATTGTCATTGCATTCTCTGTACGTGTTGCACTTTATTTATCAGATCTGATTTTAGTCCTTGAAAACCAAAAAAGTAGTGCAATCCTTGAACAGCCTTGAAATTTTATTTTGCAGTGTCTGTATGAACACTGTTTAAGTTACCATTTGTTGGACCATTTTAATGTTTTTGTTGTTGTTATTTACACTGAACTGTAGTTTCCTGTAGTAAACTGTCTTTGTATATTTCCTATTTTATATTTATTTCCTAATATTTAATTTACCATTATTTCTTTTGAACAAAGCAATTTCAGAAATTTCATGTTTTAGATTGTATGTCATCTTGTACCCTGTCAAGGACAAAGCTAACCAGCTAAACTTGATATCAAAGCATCCTAAATGTTACATGTGTTTGCACCATATTGTAGTGAGTAAACATTCTTGGTATTGCTGTTTCAAATATCTCACCATAATCTGTAGTCTGAGCCTGTCAATGGCTAATGGCAATGGCAGATACGTTATTAGTTAGTTTCAAGGAAAATCATTTTCAAATAATGTTCTTTTTTTTTTTTTTGTATATATATATATATATATAAATATAGATATATATGTTCATTTCTTTTTTTTGTATTTTCAGTTTTCTTTTTAATTTTAGTTTAAGTTTTAGCAATTGTGTTATGTGCTCTATTGTATTTTTTTTGTATTAATTTTTCTTTTACCTAATATATCTATTTAGTACTGTTTTATTTTAGTTAACAAAAAATATTTTAATAGTAGTTAACAATATCAACACTTGCTGATTTGACTCTTTATCACTAGCCATAGTTTTGGGAAAGATTTTTGTTGACAATCCAGAAAATTTTCTGCAGACCACAGACCATTTTATTTTGAAAAAACGCTGCTCTATCTGCTCGTTAAATCATGACGTAACGAATACTGTATCTGGGTTCAAGCCTTTACTTTGTTTCAAATAAGAATATGTACTATTCTTAACGTTTATGAGTACTATTCATTTATAGCACAACTTTAAGCTAAGCGTTTAAAAACTAGAGGTGTGCATTATCTGAGTATTAGAACAGCCGGTGAAATCTGAGATTTCACTATGAAGATAAAGATTAGGATCGTGATTCTTCCATACTACAGCAGAAAGTGAGTGTATATTAGCAGTGTTTGTTGTTTTGTTTTGGGGTCTGATGGAGCGCTTGGGCACAGAAACGGTGATGTGTGACTTGACAAGCAGATACTGATGTACCGCCAGGGTTGGGGAGTAACGGTATACTTGTAATGGCGTTATGTAATCAGGATACAAAAATCTAGTAACTGTAATCTGTTACAGTTACATCAAAAAACAAAGTATTCAGATTACAGTTACATTTTGTAAAACGTTGGAATACTAATATCAGGATTTTGTTTACATAATAACGCTATATGTAGTGCCGCTTCATCATACAGTAGTTCCTGGCTCTGTTGACACACATGTTGACTCACGTGAGCCACCTGCTGGTGCGTGTGCAAATAACACCCGTCTACAATTATTCTCCTCAAACGCGGGATGAGATGCTGCTACAGTTAATTATGATGCTTCCTGCTGAGAAAAACGTTTTCATGTCTGGAAATTTCAGTTATTGTGTCTTCAAAAAGGATAAAGGAAATAACATAGTTGTACAGAGTAAGCTGTGCATGAAGACTCTTGCTTTATCAAAGGCTAATCAAACAACTTGAACATTTGCAGGTACGACTAGCATGCAAATCTTCATGTTAGCTAAAATTTAGTGTTTGTTAGTGATTTAAAATTCCATGGTGTGCATGACTGCAGTTGTGTGTAAGTTTTCTAGCGGAAAATGAGCTGTAAAATGTAGAAATTAACACGAGAGTCCCCACACCACGGATCAGTCAATGAAATAAAGAAAGATAATAGCATTTAACATACATTTCGACATGTAGGCTTATTTTAAAATAGACATATGTATATGGTGTACATTTTTTAATGTTGTGTATAAACTATATTTATTTTTACTACATGTTAAAGAAACAAAATAAAAACTGTAATACTAAACTGTATAGTCACTAGTTGTCTGCATAGCCTTTTATATAAAAATATATATGGGCTTTAATATCTAGATGGTGAAACAAGACACGATTTTAAATAGTTTCAAATATAGTTTCAGTTTTTACTAGGGCTGCACGATAAATCGCATGCGATATTTAATGCGCATCTTGTCAGAAAGCCGGTTCTGTAATCAGCGGTAAATCTCCATCACGTGCGGGCTTTCACATTAAATACACAGAGCCATTGTTCAGCCCTAGTTTTTACTATAGTTTTTATTAGTTTTAATTTTAAAATCATAGTTAAATAAAAGTACTTAGATATTGCTTTTTAACTTTATTTACATATGTAACTTGAAGTAATCCAAAAGTAATCAGATTACATTACTTTTATATTGTGGTACTTGGATTACGGTACTGAATACTCTTTTGATTAAGTAATTTGTAACGGAATACATTTTAAAAGTAACCCTCCCAACCCTGTGTACCGCTGAGCTTACACATGACATGTGAATGAAAATGAAACCTGTCAATCAGTTTTCTTCTGTCATGGTATTTAAACTTTAGCCTTGTCAGAACCAGTACTCAGATGTTAAGCTGTTTGCTGTTGTGGGTGATGCAGATTTGAAACCATCTTCCAAAAAATGATAGCCTTAATATAGATATTGCATGTCTTTAAAAGCTAAGATCTAATGTATCTTTCAAATATGGGGATGGTTTTGAAGTATCAGTTGGAACCTGACTGATGAGATGTGAACTGACAGCACTGTGCTTGCCATGGTTGGCATAGCATCTTCACATGGAGACACAGACCAGACTAAGTCATGAGTTCTCTGACCTTTTTTCCTTTATCATTGTGTTCTGTCACAAAGTGGACACTTTCATTCTTGCTGGAGGAAATTAGTAAACAATACAAATATACAGTAAGTGAATAATCCATAAATGTACTCCAGCTAAAAGCACATTGTGCTAGTAACATCTGGTTTTGAGCATTCTGAAGCCATGAAGCCACGCTGCACAGCCATACAACCATATATACCGTGTAAACAGAATTAATCCTCAAAAGGTTTTACACTAAAGCAATCTCTGCAAAGACCCAGAGCGCTTTCACCAGCAACTACTGCCTGCAAGCTTCAAAAGCATGGCTGAACTGAGATCTTTCATGGTTCACAAAAATGTACTCTGCTTTATGTAACACACACAGACACACACACACACACACAGGTTTGTTTTTGTGAAAAGTGGGGACATCCCATAGGCGTAATGGTTTTTATACTGTACAGACCGTATATTCTATTGCCCTACACCAACCCTACCCCTAAACCTAAACCTACCCCTTACAGGAAACTTTGTGCTATTTCAGATTTTCAATACACTCCATTCTGTGCGATTTATAAGCGTTTTGAAAAGTGGGGACATGGGGTAATGTCATTATACAAATGTATGTCCTCATTTGTCACAAACACACACACACACACACACACATATATATATATATATCTTTCCTTAGAGGTGCATAGGCTTAAGCATCAGATATCAGATCTAAAACCTAACAAAAAGAAAATAATTGAGAGAAAATGCATATGGCTTTTGAAAGAAAGGTGCGAAAGGTACAAGCATCTTCATCTGAAGGTGCACATTTACAACAAGATGCTGTGCAGTGCCAATTTGTGGAAAAATACAATCTGCATTGCCTTCCTTCTGATCCCAATGTTAGGAAAGAGTGGATGGATGAACTTTATTATTAATGAAGTTCCAGACCGTGTTAGTAAGAACTTGGTCATTTGTTCACTTCATTTGACCATGGATTCATTTACAAAAAAGGCACAATTCGATGCAGGATTTTCCGAAAGATTAAAACTAAAAGATGATGCTTTGCGACTATATTGGATCCGACAGTAATGTCGCACCACACAAGTGGAAGTAACTGTTTTTATTATGTGGTCACTATTGCTTTGTCTGTTATTACAGATTGTTTGATATGTTCTGAGTATTTATGCGTTTTTAACCTAAATCACAGCGGCATCCATCTATGAAGGATATAGGCCATCAAACATACAAAACTGTTAGCCAATCATACCAGTGGGTGTTTACTTCCGAGTACAATCCGCCACTCCTATTCAAACAGAGCGTTCTGATGAGGGGGTTCAAAACAGGACAGGATTTAATCTTTACTGTTATTTTTCCCTCGAGAGGGAATGTTGTGGGCAATACAGGTCAAAACTGCACAACCAAGTACCAACATCAATAATTAACAATACACATTGTGTCCCCGAATCAGAGTTTAACAGCCTTGGAGCCCAAAGGAACAAAAGAGTTTATGACGGTTATATCTAGACATCGGAATACGAAAACGTCGACCAGATGGAAGTAATTCAAATTCTTGCTGAAGCACATGAGAAGGGTCAGAAAATAGCCTATTACTTCTAATTAGTTTTTCTAGGTAAAAATCTTGAAAACGTTTTAAGTGGAACTCAGAGAACAATAAAAAATAATAAAAAAGGCAGTTCATGACCCCTTTAAAATAGAGGTGTGTATTGGTCAAGCATTATTTGACTTTTCACAATCACATATTGTTCCCAGCCAAATTATTTGTGGGCAGTTTTGTAGTTTTGGTTATATTTGTTTGAGTTTAAATGTGTATTTGTTACATTAAATATTATATACAGTGATATATTATTTTCATCTATGTTTTATTATTAGTATTTGTATACCAGGGGACATCACAGTGTTATATTTTATTTTGGCATTAGTTATTGGCAGTTTGATACTACAATTTTATAAAATATTTGGTTTATGTACAGGTATTTTCTAACAAAAAAGTACAAAACACAAGTTTTGTCATACATAGAAGAATGCACTTGCATTTCCATTTGAGACTCGCATCTTATCATGTACAGGGGGGCAAAAAAGTATTTAGTCAGCCACAATTGTGCAAGTTCTCCCACTTTAAAAAGATGAGAGAGGCCTGTAATATTCAACATAGGTATACCTCAACTATGAAAGAAAAAATGAGAAAAAAAAAATCCAGAAAATCACATTGTAGGATTTTTAAAGAATTAAATTGGTAAATTCCTCGGTTTAAAATAAGTATTTTGGTCACCTACAAACAAGCATGATTTCTGGCTCTCACAGACCTGTAAGTTCTTCTTTAAGAGGCTCCTCTTTCCTCCACTAGTTACCTGTATTAATGGCATCTGTTTAAACTCGTTATCAGTATAAAAGACACCAGTCCACAACCTCAAACAGTCACACTCCCAAACTCCACCATGGCCAAGACCAAAGAGCTGTCAAAGGACAACAGAAACAAAATTGTAGACCTGCACCAGGCTGGAAGACTGAATCTGCAATAGGTAAGCAGTTTGGTGTGAAGAAATCAATTGTGGGAGCAATTATTAGAAAATGGAAGTAATACAAGACCACTGATAATCTCCCTCGATTAGGGGCCATGCAAGATCTCACCACGTGGGGTCAAAATGATAACAAGAACTGTGAGCAAAAATCCCAGAACCAACACGGGGGGACCTAGTGAATGACCTGCAGAGAGCTGGGATCAAAGTAACAAAGGCTACCATCAGTACCACACTGCGCCGCCAGGGACTCAAATACTGCAGTGCCAGATGTGTCCCTCTGCTTAAGCCAGTACATGTCCAGGCTTGTCTGAAGTTTGCTAGAGAGCATTTTGGATGATCCAGAAGAGGATTGGGAGCATGTCATATGGTCAGATGAAACCCAAATAAAACTTTTTGGTAAAAACGTTCTAGGTTACGTAGTTTTGTAACCTGGTTCCCCGAGGGACGAGACGCTGCGTCGAGAGCTTGGAACGACCCGTGCGTGACCGCGTTCTGGAGCACGTGTCAAATCCGTCCAATGGAGCAGCGAGACGTCATGAGTGGGGTGACGTAAGCACCAGAAAGCATTAAGGCACATCCGGCCGGGCGCAAACCTGCTTCGATGAAGTAGCGCCTGCAGGGACGCAGGGAGTATGGCAAAGAGACGCAGCATCTCGTTCCCTCGGGAAACCATGGTACATACGTAACCTAGAGACGTTCCCCTTCAGGAACTCGAGCTGCGTCGAGACGCTTTGGGAACGAGAATACCCACTGCGCCATACTACAAAGTCCCTGCCTGTGTGTATATCAGATGAGCACATCACGAAGAGAGAACTTGAGAACCTGGGGTAGAAGCCAGGTCTAGGTTGTAAAGGCGGACAAAAGTGTGTGGAGAGGACCAACCCGCCACAGCACAAATGTCCTGCAAAGCCACACCCAAGCTAAAAGCCTTGGAGGCCGCCATACTCCCGATCGAGTGCGCTCTGACCCCCATAGATGATGGGAGGCCAGAGGACTCGTAGGCTAGTGAGATGGCCTCGACCACCCACTTACTCATAGTCTGCTTGGTCGCAGGAAATCCCTTCTTTGGCGGACCAAAAACAAACAAAAAACTGATCTGCCTTACGCGACGGGGCAACTCAGTGTGCGTAAGCGTCCAGTGCTCGAACTAGACAGAGCAGATTAAGCCTTTCTTGGCCTAAGTACTATGGGCCCTGGTGAAGAAGTGGGCACCTTAGGGACATACCCGGGTCTCGGGTAAAGGAATGCCCTAACCATGACTGGAGCGAACTCCAGGCATGAAACAGGGAGTGCCTGAAGATCCCCGATCCTTTTGAGTGAGGAAATAGCGAGGAGAAAGATGGTCTTGAGCCTGAGCAACTTGACCGAACTTCTATGGGTTCAAAGGGGGCATTGCATGAGCCCTCCAGAAACACAGCCAGGTCCCATGAGGGCACCTAAGTGCGCTGTAACGGCCTCAGCCTCAGGGTGCCACAGAGAAAACGAGTGACAAGTGGGTGTCTTCCCAACGATTGACCACCCAGAAGGGCGTGGTAAGCAGCTAAGGCCGCCACGTATACCTTCAGTGTGGAGGGAGACAACCCTGCGGAGAATCGCTCCTGCAGAAAACTCCAGAACTGTACCAATTGGCCAGTTGACTGGGTCCTGCAGTCGCTGTCCGCACCATGAAGCGAAAGTTTCCACTTCAAGGCGTACTGTTTCCTAGGGGCGGGAGCTCTGGACTGGAGTATAATCTCAACAACATCAGTTGAGAGACCAGATGCTAGGAGCTTTGCCCCCTCAGGGGCCATGCCCACAGCATCCATAACTCCGCCGATTGATGTAGGAGACTACCGATGTGTTGTCTGTGCGGACAAGAACATGATGCCCCCTTAGGTCTGGAAGGAGGTGTGTCAGAGCTCGAAACACGGCCAGCATTCCCCGGCAGTTGATGTGCCAAAGAGATGATGGCCTTCCCACAGACCCTGGGCAGAGCGGCCACTCATGACCGCTCCCCAGCCCATGAGAGAGGCATCCGTCGTTAGCCTTAAGCGACGACAAGGAGCCCCTAACGTCGAGCCTTGAACCAGGAACCAACGTTTCTCCCACATATCTAAGGCACGTAAGCATCGCCGCGTGACATTGATCATGCAAAGCGGGTTCCCCTCGGGGAAAATCCTGTGGTTCTGAGCCACCACTGCAAGGGTTAATGTACAGGCAGGCCCCCCCCCCCCCCCCCCCCCCCCCCCCCCCCCCCCCCCCCCCCCCCCCCCCCCCCCCCCCCAAAGTATCACGTTGGATGCCGCTGCCATCAGGCCCAACAGCCTCAGAAACGGTTTGACAGTGAGTGACTGGCCTTCTCTTACTCTCGTGACTGTCGTGAGGATGACTCGATTCGAGCAGGAGACAGACATTCCTGCATCGAGGTTGAGTCCCACACCAAGCCTAAATAAGTGGTTCTCTGTAGTGGAGAAAGAACACTCTTTTTGGCGTTTAGTCTTAACCCCAGCTCTTTCATATGGGCGAGGATGACATCCCGATGCCGAGCCGCCATCTGCTCCGATTGAGCTAGTGTTAACCAACCGTCGATATAATTGAGTATGCGGATGACCTGGAGTCGCAGTGGAGCCAGAGCAGCATCCACACACTTTGTGAAAGTGTGGGGTGAGAGTGACAGGCCGAAGGGAAGAACTCTATATTGGTATGCTTCGCCCACGAAAGCAAACCTCAGGAACTCCCTGCGAGTGGGAAGGATGGATACATGGAAGTATGCATCCTTGAGATCTATCGTAACAAACCAGTCATCGGGCTGGATCTGAGATACTATCTGCTTGATTGTGAGCATCTTGAACTGAAGCCGTTTGATAGCGCGTTTCAGAAGACGGAGATCTAAGATCGGAAAGCAACCTCCCCATCCTTCTTCGGAAAGATGAAGTAACGGCTGTAGAACCCAGACACTCTCGAGAGAGAGGAGGAACACGTTCTATCGTTCTATGGCCCCCTTCCTCAAGAGAGTATTTACTTCTTGTTCCATTACCAGAGCCTGTTTGGGGCCCACTAGTGTGGGATGACCCCGTTGAAACGAGGCGGACGAGAACCGAAATGGATTCTTTAACCTTACTCTACAATCTGCAGGACACATTTTGAGATATTTGGTAGAAGTTTACACGCTACCAGAAAATCTACTAAGGGAAACAGCCTCTCGAGGCTGGCGTCTGGTAATATTAGAGGAGCCAGTTCGGTGCCCTGAAGCGGATGACCGGCAGGGAACGATCGACCTGACTGCTGTAGAACCCCCACTTGAGGGGGCGAGCTCTCCCGTGACGTACCGTTGCCGGGCGGCAGCTGGGAATTTCGCTCGTCGGAGCTCACTGAGCCCTGAAGCACCGAGGTGGCAGGGGTATCAGTGAACCTCCATGAGGGCACTGAGGGAATAACCGACCCGACTGCTGTAGCACCCTAAATTGAGGGGGCGAGCTCTCCCGTGCCATAACGTTGCCGGGCGGCAGCTGGGAAATTCGCTCGTCGGAGCTCACTGAGCCCTGAAGCACCGAGGTGGCAGGCGTATCAATGAACCTCCATGAGGGCACTGAGGGAACAACCGACCTGACTGCTGTAGCACCCTCACTTGAGGGGGCGAGCTCTCCCGTGCAGTACCGTTGCCGGGCGGCAGCTGGGAATTTCGCTCGTCGGAGCTCACTGAGCCCTGAAGCACCGAGGGTGGCAGGGGTATCAATAAGCCTCCGTGAGGGCACTGAGGAGGATTGGGCACCGTATACTGAGGTGTTATCATTTCCTCGCCAGGTGGGCTGCCCTCAGGGACCTGACAATAGTAGGACCATTTCGCAGAGGTCCTCTTAGACAAATAACAGTCCACAGATCCATTTTCGTTCTAGAAGACCCCAACTGAGAGCATCGCCCCGACCCCCGATCTTTCTGTGGAGGGGTGCGGGTCGCAACGCTCTGTTTTTGAGACTGGCGATATGAGGAGCTTTATGACTTGGGCTGCTGCTCGCTCAGCGCCACCCCTGAGCAGGTCAGCCTGGTATGCGTGTAACACCGCCATGGTGTGCAAACAATCGCCAGCCTGACCTACCGCCGTATAAACTTTCCAAACCAGACTCGATGTAAGCCTAAAGGGCCTGGTGGGAAGCTTCTGGGCCTTCAGGGACGATGCTGAGGATAGGGAGAGATAGCTCGAAAGCGTCTGCTCCACCACTGGCATCGCCCCATGTACCTTATCATTCAGCCCCACAATGTTCTTTTGAATAATTCGAGACTGTGGGGCTGTAATACGGGATGAGTACGGTTTCTCCCACGATCTTGGCACCTCAGCATGGAGATCGGGAAAAACGGAAGGCCCCCGTCGTGAAGGCTGTGATCTGGATTCAGAACATGCTCGTCTAATTATTTTTAGGACGAGCGTCCTGTTCTAGGCTGGCCAAACTATATTTCATTTTGGCGAATGCACGAAACACACCACATAATCTCGAATCACACCTCATACGCGAGGGACTGTGGTGGCGAGTCCACAGTCTCCTCTGTCTCGACACTCGTCACATCCACCTCCTCGGAGGAAGATAGATGAAGCGTCTGGGGGGCGCGCGAGAGAGAGAGACGCGGATCTAGCGGGTGAGGACCGAGAAAAGGACGAGCCCGTCTCGGATCCCTCCGCTAAATCCACCCGCGATCCCCACGACAACAGTCTGCGCTGTGCCTCGGCAACAGCGGGACCACTGCCAGCGGGATCGCGAGCCGGGCCGCTGTCATCAAACGCAGCCAGGCGAGAGCGGAGAATGCGCAGCGAGAGCTTGCAGTGATGACAATCAGCTGCACGAAAGCTGACCGTGCATGCTCCGCTACTAAACAAACGACACACAAATCGTGTGTATTCCCTGCCGCCAGATATCGTGGGCAGGGAGAAACACAGCGTTTGTAATGCCGTTCACTCGCGATAGACTTCTCATTGTTTATATATATATGAGTGCTTGTGCGGACAGACAACAGTAAATAGACAGACACATACACATAGCGCTACTGAAGAGCAGAAGCTGGTTTGCGCCCGGCCGGATGTGCCTTTATGCTTTCTGGTGCTTACGTCACCATGCTCGTGACTTCTCGCTACTCCATTGGACTGATTTGACACGTGCGTCAGAACGCGGTCACGCAAGGGCGTTCCCAAAGCGTCTCGACGCAGTCGAGTTCCGGAAGGGGAGAACTCAACTTGTTGTGTTTGGAGGAGAAAGAATGATGAGTTGCATACAAAGAACACCATACCTACTGTGAAGAATAGGGGTGGAAACATCATGCTTTGGGGCAGTTTTTCTGCAAAGGACCAGGACGACTGATCCGTGTAAACGAACGAATGAATGGGGCCATGTATCGTGAGAATTTGAGTGAAAACCTCCTTCCATCAGCAAGGGCATTGAAGATGAAACGTGGCTGGGTCTTTCAGCATGACAATGATCCCAAACACACCGCCCGGGCAACGAAGGAGTGGCTTCGTAAGAAGCATTTCAAGATCCTGGAGTGGCCTAGCCAGTCCCCAGATCTCAACCCCATAGAAAATCTATGGAGGGAGTTGGAAAATCCGTGTGTTGCCCAGCGACAGCCCCAAAATATTATTGCTCTAGAGGAGATCTGCATGGAGGAATGGGCCAAAATACCAGCAACAGTGTGTGAAGACTTACAGAAAACGTTTGACCTCTGTCATTGCCAACAAAGGGTTTATAACAAAGTATTGAGATGAAATTTAGTTATCGACCAAATACTTATTTTCCACCATAAATTGCAAATAAATTCTTTAAAAATCCTACAATGTGATTTTATGGATTTTTTCCCCCTCATTTTGTCTCTCATAGTTGAGTATACCTATGATGAATAATTACAGGGCCTCTTCATCTTTTTAAGTGGGAGAACTTGCACAATTGGTGGCTGACTAAAATTTTTTTCCCAATGTCCATAGATATCTCCTTCGCTCTTCTGGGTATTTGAACAGCAGTTACAAATTCAGCAACTCTTTACCATAGGTTGGTTCTGTGTTCCAATCAGATGGTTATCAGCCTCCTGATTATTCCATCACAACCCTGATGAACCCTGTCAGACTCTAACAGTTCTGTCGCTGCTTAGTTGGGCAATAGGCAGTCATTTGTCTCTTTGACTTGACTTCATAAGATACTGCAGAAATATGCTATGCTATATCACTAAAATATGAGACAAACCAATTTCAGTTTAGCTTTCAAACTCCTAACTCCGTTTGAGTCATATGATCTCAATACAGTCTCTGACATAAGTTCATGGAAATGCAGTTAGAGTGTCAATAATATAAGTAAATGAACAATATGTATTCTTTTTGCATGTCACCTGCACTGCCACAGCCCTTTTTACAGTGTAGTTTTTGCCATGATTTTATTCTCAGCAGTTGTCAGAAATGTGACCCTGGACCACAAATCCAGTCTTAAGTCACTTGGGTCGAATCCCGGGTACGGAAAGTATCAGGGGGGGGGGGGGGGGGGGGGGGGGGTTTCTTTTTTTTTTTTTTTTTTTTTCTTTGGGGGGGGGGGGGGACCCCCTTAAATTTTCACTATTTGTTATATTGCAGCCATTTGCTACGAAATCATTAATGTTAATTTTTCCTCATTAATGTACACACAGCACCCCATTTGAAGAAAAACACAGAATTGTGACATTTTTGCAGATTTATTTAAAAAAGAAAAACTGAAATATCACATGGTCCTAAGTATTCAGACCCTTTGCTCAGTATTTAGTAGAAGCACCCTTTTGATCTAATACAGCCATGAGTCTTTTTGGGAAAGATGCAACAGTTTTTCACACCTGGATTTGGGGATACTCTGCCATTCCTCCTTGCAGACCCTCTCCAGTTCTGTCAGGTTAGATGTAAACGTTGGTGGACAGCCATTTTTAAGTCTCTCAGAGATGCTCAATTGGGTTTAAGTCAGGGCTCTGGCTGGGCCATTCAAGAACAGTCACAGAGTTGTTATGAAGCCACTCCTTCGTTATTTTAGCTGTGTGCTTAGGATAATTGTCTTGTTAGAAGGTAAACCTTCAGCCCAGTCTGAAGTCCTGAGCACTCTGCAGAAGGTTTTCGTCCAGGATATCCCTATACTTGACCGCATTCATCTTTCCCTCAATTGCACCCAGTCGTCCTGTCCCTGCAGCTGACAAACACCCCCACAGCATGATGCTGCCACCACATGCTTCACTGTTGGGACTGTATTATACAGGTGATGAGCAGTGCCTGGTTTTCACACATACCGCTTAGAATTAAGGCCAAAAAAGTTCTATCTTGGTCTCATCAGACAAGAGAATTTTATTTCTCACCATCTGAGTCCTCAATGCGGGCTTTCATGTGTCTTGCACTGAGAGAGGCTTCCGTCGGGCCACTCTGCAATAAAGCCCCGACTGGTGGAGGGCTGCAGTGTTGGTTGACTTTCTACAACTTTCTCCCATCTCCGACTGCATCTCTGGAGCTCAGCCACAATGATCTTTGGGTTCTTCTTTACCTCTATCACCAAGGCTCTTCTCCCCCGATAGCCCAGTTCGGCCGGACGGCCAGCTCTAGGAAGGGTTTGGGTCGTCCCAAACGTCTTCCATTTAAGATTATGGAGGCCACTGTGCTCTTAGGAACCTTAAGTGCAGCAGAAAGTTTTTGTAACCTTGGCCAGATCTTGTGCCTTGCCACAATTCTGTCTCTGAGCTCTTCAGGCAGTTCCTTTGGCCTCATGAGTCTCATTTGCTCTGACATGCACTGTGAGCTGTAAGGTCTTATATAGACAGGTGTGTGGCTTCCTAATCAAGTCCAATCAGTATAAACAAACACAGCTGGACTCAAATGAAGGATAGAACCATCTCAAGGATGATCAGAAAAAAATGGACAGCACCCGAGTTAAATATACGAGTGTCACAGCAAAAGGTCTGAATACTTAGGACCATGTGATATTTCAGTTTTTCTTTGTTAATAAATCTGCCAAAAATGTCAACAATTCTGTGTTTTTGTCAATATGGGGTGCTGATGCTGTACATTAATGAGGAAAAGAAAATTAACTTAAATGATTTTAGCAAATGGCTGCAATATAACAAAGAGTGAAAAATTTAAGGGGGTCTGAATACTTTCCGTACCCACTGTATATACACAAAAGTCAATAAAATTAAAATTAAAAATGTAATGCTGCCAAAAATCTTTAGGATATTAAGTAAAGATCATGTTCCATGAAGATATTTTGTAAATTTCCTTCCGTAAATACATCAAAACTTAATTTTTGATGAGTAATATGCATTGCTAAGAACTTCATTTGGACAATTTTAAAGGCGATTTTCTCAGTATATCTGCACCCTCAGATTCCAGATATTCAAATAGTTGTATCTCGGCCAAATATTGTCCTATCCTAACAAAAATTATATGATTGGAAAAGCTTATTTACTCAGCTGATGCATAAACCTCAATTTCCAAAAATGTACCCTTATGACTGGTTTTGTGGTCCAGGGTCACAAATGTGGTCGACACCATGAGGTACAAAGTAAAGGTAATTTAAGAATATGCAGTATGATACTGCAGTACACTGTAAAATAGGTAAAAAGTGACAAATAACACCATTAACAATAGAATTTTTAAATTTTAACAAAAACACTTCCATTTAAATCCTCAAGAGCTGAGGGGGTGGCAAATTAACCTAATATGGTTGAATTGATTGCACGTGAGAGACTTTATGCTTTGGCAACACTTTTATCGTGCCAATAAATTGCTTTGAATAGAATTTAATCCTAATTTATGAATTGAAATCTTACCTTCATACTAATTATGAATGAAGAAAACTTATTTTTTTGAAAACATGATGTTGTGGTTAATGCTCCAGACATGTAGAGCAGTGACTATGGTGTCATGTACTGTTCCCACTCTCACTGCCTTTTCTTTCCCTGCTTCATTTCCTGTCTACCCTCAACTGTCTCTATCAATAAAAGCTAAAACCCAAAATGGGAAAAAATGCTCTAAACTGAGTAGAGTTGGCAAAGTTAATCATGGGCATGCATGCATGCATGCATTCAGAAAAGATTAGCCATCGCTGAAGCTGATGAAGGTTGAATGCAAAGAGGCTTCATTGTTGTGTGTAAATAGGCTGCATTAGAAAACAAGCATTCACCAAGCATTAATCTTGAGTAGAAAAACAGTTAAAGAGCATGTTGTCTTCCTAGGTCATAGTTGCATTTCTTTGAAATGCAGTGGTTTGCAGCAGGCCCGGACTGGCCATCGGAAGCACCGGGACGATTCCCGGTGGCCTGGTGGTTGATTTGGCCCGCTGCCATGTTTATTATTATTATTATTTTATGTATTTATTTTATTTTATTTTTTTTGCCTTACCAATGTACCAAAGTGATCATTTCCGTCAATTTTGTCATGCGCTAATAAATCGATATTAAATCATGAATCGGTTAGTCTTGACTGGCAGCGCTGTGCTTCACGTTTGTCAGAGCATCAGTCAAACGGTTCCGAACAGAGTCGATGAGCGGGACTCGAGGAAGGAGAGGAAGCGGCCAGAAGAAGCAATTAAATGTAACGAAATTACTGACCTGGGCTGCGTTTCCCAAAAGCATCGGAAGCTTAAGCACATCGAGACATGGACAGCTCCGTCAACGTAAGCTTACCACTGCTTTGGGAAACGCAGCCCTGTGCAGGGCTTTAAGTGCAGGTCAGGTTAATCTGTAATACACTACTGTAGTTTTGTCTTTATTAACCTAGTTGAGTGTTAAACTGTTAGCACCTGTTAGGATATCAGGAGCACCCCATTATTATCATCAGTCTGAATACTGTGCTAAAGGACATCGTTATTGATTGGAAAGTTACATTAATAAATTTAGCAGACAGATATTCACATGGATTTATTGTATAGAAAGAGAGGGAGCTAGAGCAGACAGCAACACAAAAATATGAGTCAGCCCAAAATGCAATATTGTGTTCAGTATTAGGGTTTTTCAATGTACAAAATTTGGCACTAAGGCACTTTAGAAAATTTGTTTTAATATATTTGTATGAATTATAGGTTTGTTAAATCTTGGGTATTTAAGTCATTTTAAGAGAAATAACAATATTATGTGCAAACAAATTGCAGTGAGGTGGTTGTTTTGCAACAAGTTGGACACAGTTCTGTTAATAACTGTAGACCTGCTGGTGAAGAAGTGACAGGTACAAGAAAAAAGGGAGAGAGAGAGATACTGGAGAAAATTAAGAAAAGGAAAAGGGAAGTGAAGGTGCAGTTCAAGAGACAACCTTTAATTATTTTCCACGGCCCCGACTAAAGATTTAGACCTTTTTATGTGATGGTCAAATAGGCTAATAGGGTTGTCTGTGTTTCAGAATTTGTTGTGGGTGTATGGGATGGCCTGGATGAGTGTGAGATTTCCCGGCCTGAAATTTTGTCCCAGTTCGCCCCTGGTTTGAAGAATATATATATTTGTTTCTGTTAAAGTGATGTGTGTAACTTAAAATACTTTCTCCTCTCCAACCTTAATATGTAGGGACAACAATAAGTAAGCTTTTTGCTTGTTTGCTTATTGAAGTTGCACCGATATTATTTTAAGAGTAAAGCTCTGTTGAAGACACTCTGTTTTGTGTTGACAGAAAAGTGAATTTACGGCTTTCAGATAAAAAAGATTATTTTATTGGATAAATGAAATGGACACAAATCCGTTTTGTTGAAGAGCAATGCATCTTTCTTAGTGACAGGCTGTGAATTGCTGCGTAGACGTATATTCAGATGTGTAATTTTTAGAATAAAGTGAGCCACACATATCTGACGAATCACATTGGAGATTAAATCTGTGGGATACAGCTGAGTCAGGGGTTTTCTGTTGGTTTTCCTATTAAAGAGCCTTGGATGTAATTTTTCGGTTCAAAATGTTATCAATATTGTTCATGCATGCACATGTTTGTGGGTTATACCTTAGACTCTGGATTTGATGCTTAAAAATATGCATTTATTTTTCATTTATCTATAAGCAACATGAATTGGAAACATGACACAGTTCACTTCCATAATCTGACGTATTTTCAAGTGAAAAAGGACAGTTAACATGAAAATATATAGTTCAACACTCCATTGGGAATTGATTGGCCTACACAGTAGAATGCCTTTAATCCCATAATAGCCATTTGGAAATTAGTTAAAATGAGTCCACATGGTCTAAGTGATGTCAGACAAAGAAAGTTGTTTCAGAGGAAGAACATTTTGATGCAGTTTATAGCATTTTGTTTAATAAAAGTTTGTTTGTTAATAAAACCAGGAATGTGCTCTAAGAAAATACATTGACACATGAACGTCTTTCTTCTTTTAGCAGTTCTTTTCTTTTAATTGCATCATAACACAGTCAAACTCTAAAAATTACCCATTTTAACAGTTGAAATACTCTGAGCCACTGCAAATTTGCTTCATGATGATAATTTGCACCTTTATGCATATCATTTGCACCATTGTGCATATCAAAATCATACTTTCATAATGTCCAAAACAACCAGACATCGTAATTTAACAATTAAACTGTAGTACTTTGAACCGATGTAAATTTGCAACATGGTGACCTCCCTATGTTCTTTATCAAATTTGCTTTTAATAGAGAGTCATTCTGTTTTGCCCTTGGCAGTGATTTCATTTTGCTGTATTACATAGTGAATGTCACTACAGCAGAAAGACCACAGCATTCTGAATGCACTGTACGAAGACTTGTGTGAGAGATTCTGCTTTTCAGAGCAGGTGATGTGGTAATGGATATACTAAATGTTCAGTGCACATACTAGAGCACAGAGCAAGGTCATTTGGAGAAGTGCTGTGTTGGTGTGTGCTTTATGTTTAGCTCCCTCCATTACCAGAATGCTTGCCTTCCATGATCCTTACAAACAGAGAAAACAATGAATTTCTGTAGGTCAACCTGCAGACCAAAAATAGCTTTAATGCATACTTCCCCGTTACACATTATGCAAAAGCAGTATATATGAAGCAAGTAATACTGACCAATACAAAGCCAAAATGCAGTAACTACACCCACACTGGAACTGAGAAAAATAGCTTCATAGTTTTGGATAAAACCAACATGGCGAATGTAGTACTGTATCTGATAGTGTATTTAATACATACTATCTCCTACGTATAGAACATGCTTGTACATACTAGGGATTGCACCGACTAATCGACTAGTCAACTTCAATGCTCTGCCATGATGCTTTAAGCTTGACGTCGACTAGTCGCTGGTCCTATAGAGGGCGCAACAGGATAAGAAATCTTTGAAGGACTTCCACATTTACGCTCCGTTTCCAAACAGTTCAAATGACAAATAAATGCATATTCTGAAAGCGCTCCACAAGACGTGTGATTATATTACTGGATGCTCGAAATTGAATGGGAGAATGCACGTTTGTGAGAAAAATAACGACCCAAATACAAAATAACTGATAAAAAAGCTGTTATAGGAGCAATAGCCGTGTGGGCAGCTCTGTGTCATATGCCATAGCTGTGCACAAGGTGTTTGTCACAGCTCCAGACTTATTTGTTCATTAATGACGTCATCAGCGACTAGTCGACTTCGACTCGACTTTCATCACATAAAAGTCGACTTCAAAAAATCAGAAGTCGTTCAACCCCTAGTACATACTCAGGAATTCTGACCTCATTGCTGTCTCACTCTCTTTTAACATACTTCAAGCACAGTGTCAGTGCAGTCAGATTGAGTTTCCTGTTCAGACAGAGAGTGAGTTTGTGCGTTTACATGCTTGTGTAAGAATGCCTCCAAGGGCAACCTAAGCCTGTTTTCACTTCACATGTGTAATACCAGCTTGCCCTTCCTATGGTCCAAGGCTCCATGTGGCAATGGAACAAAATTGCTGAAAAATTCATGCAAATGAGCTCCTTGTTTTATTCAAAGAGCTGGAAACTGAGCTGTAGGGCAACCATTGTTTTTGATTGCTATCAGTATAAAGTCTCTCCATGTAATTACAGTTAACAGCTACAATGGCTGTAAGGAACATCTAACAAGGCGAAAGACTAGCAAATTTCACAGTGGAATCTTAACAAAATTACAGTGTTTTAGGGAAAGGAAGAGAGAAAAGTAGGCGTAATGAACAAAAAAAAGAAAGACATCTCATCAGGTTTGTCACCTTAATTCTGTTTTTGGGATATTGGTGTTGGTTCATCCATGGTAACAGTTGGGATATCAATCAGGTGTGTTGTAGAGGGCAGCATTCTAGTTATCATTTGATAATACAGTGCAGCTATGTTTTATTTTTTATTGATCAGTAAACTGTAATATGTTGAAATAATATTACAAATTTAAGTGTTTTCTATTTTAATATATTTTAAAATGTAATTTATTTTTGGTAAAGCTGAATTTTTCAGCAGCCATTACTCCAGTCTTCAGGGTCACAGGGTCACATGATCCTTCAGAAATAATTCTAATGTGATTTGGTGCTCAAGAAACAAATCATTATATTTATAAGCACAGTGTTTATTTGGAATATAATTTTTTTTATAAATTTAAAACTGCTAAATAACTTCAAAATAATATTTAATAACACTAATAATTTATTAACACTGTTAATTGTCATCTATATGCCTCAATTGTAGTATACATTATTACGCTAATATGCTTAATAGACTTAAAATTGGCATTTAAAATTTGATTTATTTCCACACAATATTGTATAGAACTTTTATATCTAATGTTCAGTAATTGCTGGCTTTTTGGTATAGACGAGAAACCCTAAAAGTGAATTCTATTGGATCTCCAGCCCAAGCATATACTGATGAATGTATCACCGGGAAAATAAACTCAGTCATTAAATGGCTCCATAGTAGAGGTCTTCATGGGTCCACTTGGATCCGAAAACCCAAAGTCCGACCCCAGCGGGTTCGGGCACAAAATTTCTACGAGTGCCTCAGACACGGGTCAGGTTCGGTATTAGCGACCTCGGGTCACGGGTAATTTAAAATAAATGTGCTTTTTCCAAATGGACCCAATAAGACCCCAATTCTTTTAAACTATGTGTGCTTGCACGTTCATGTTAAGTGAGGAACGCACATAGAAAAGGAGCGTACGTTTGTAATCTTGTACACAGAAATCATCTTATAGATATCTTATAAAAATCCACTCGCTTCATTATGCTGCGTGTTCATGCAGGGCAGAAGCCTTTCGCCGGAGATTAGGTTGCAGACAACGGCTATCGATTTAATTTTTATCAAACTATCACGTTTATTTTCCAAATCCACTGGTCACAATTGAAAGCCGAACTCATAAATAACTTGTATCCATCAGGCAAGCACTAATATAAAGAAACCTAATAATAAATTGAATAAATCAAAGTAATGGAGAAGTGGACAAATCAGTCTGCAAGACATCTGGATTTTTCTTTACTGACTGCGGGGCTGCAGGCTGTGCACACTTCAATGTCGTTTACGTTTGGGTCCAGTCAGGTTCGAAAATAAATGCCATCGGGTTAGGTCGAACTCGGGTCTAATTTCATCGGGTCTTTCTCGGGTCGGGTTTTTATTTTAATTTTTTTCATTTTAATGCATGTTGGGTTCGGGTAAGAAGTGATTTGAGTCGATTCGGAATGGGTACAATTGGGGGGGGGGTATGAGTGGTTATGAACGAATGAATGAAACGTGTCCGTGTTTCACTCTGTCTCGAATCGCGCTCGCGGAAAGCGTTTGAGAACCAGTGTCTCTTCCGTGGCTCGGTACGCTTTCAACTCGTTTTTTTAGTCTTGAGCAAGACTGAACGACATTCACGTTACATGATTTGACTGATTTTTACGTAGAAAGGGTGACAGCGCACCGCATTAAAAGAAATTATTATTCATGTTTTCATAACCGCTGGCCAAATTAAAAAATGAAACTAAAATTAAATCATCTTTGAGAGCAAGGGGGCCCCCTGGTGTTTCGGGGGCCCAACGGAGCTTGCGTATTTTGCATATAGGGAGGATCGGCTCTGCGTATTTGATGTAAAATATGAAATAGGTCTTACAGCAGGCAGTGGGTGAACTCCTCAATTTCTGCCTGTGATATTTCAATCAAACTGGCCCCATTACTGGTAAATCACCTCCATTTGCATCCCACCAGGAACCACATAAGCAATCCCAAAGTAGCCGAGACATTTCTCCCCCTCTCGCTCTCATTCTTCACTCTGTTACATTTGTAGCTCATTTACCCTCAAGCGCTGATGAGGGGTTTGACCTCCGGGGTTAGGAGGAAAAAAATCTGCTGCGAGAAATGTTGTGCTATGCTCTTGATTTCCTCTTTCAACCCCATGCCCTTGCTCTGTCTGACATTCTGACCGTGATAAATGTGTCTGATGTGTTGCAGGGGAATGAGGAGGGAGATGTGGATAAAAACAAGTGCTGTACACTGTGTAACATGTCCTTTACTTCAGCGGTGGTAGCACAGTCTCATTACCAAGGCAAGATCCATGCTAAGAGGCTCAAACTTCTGCTGGGGGAACAGCCTGCCATAACAGCTAAAGGTATGTGTTAGACACACAAACACAGACATGCACACACGAAGCATTAAAAAGTTTCAAAAACTCCAGGAGGGTATTGATATATGAGGAGATCTGTCGGAGATGACTGCATGTGGCTGGAGGATCAGGGCAGGCGTTTGAAAGAGCCGGACACTCACAGTCTTGCACTGCACATCAGTGCTCACCGCCTACTTGCTTACAGGGGTAATTGACCTAAAAATAAGGCGGAAGAATGTGTATGCGTCTGTCTGTGACTTTGTAAAAGGAGCTTTACAGAAGCAGCCAAATGAAAGCAGTGAGTTTGAGAATACTGTTATCACACTGTCTGCATATTTGTATTCATGTCTGTGTTCATTCTTGCATTAGGTTTCTATGATGCAGTGCTTTGCTGTGCATTTTAGGTTTCTGACCTGTTTACAGCACAATATTGACCTGCCAAAAATGAGCAGGAAACACTCAGGGATCTGTGGGCTCTCATAAATCCTCTGCCTGTAGGAGGATGAAAAAAGGATATACAGTGTGTACAGTAGAGAGAGGCTTCGTGTGTCATTTCGATTTCAGCCAATGGAGAGAGGACTACACTGGCTCTCAGTTCCATTCAGCATCCATTAGTCACCAGCTTTCCTACTGGCTGTGCCTCCAAATGACCAATGTGTTTATTAATTACACTCTTCACTGGACAGCTGTGCCACATATGGCATAGTTAGGAGGCCCACCACATCACATCCAGTGTTTAGGATCAATTACACAATTCTAACGCTTGAGATGGAGCCACAGTCTGTCCACTATCTGTGTCAAACTGATGTAATCTAATGTGCATACAAGGCAGACTAGTGGATGAAAACCACTGTTTATTCTGTGAGATGTATTATTATTGTTATTATTATAATTATATAGAGGTACTTTTATAATTAAATGTATTTTATTATTATAATAAATACTAAATAAAAATCCATCTAAATACGGAATAATCATTATTTTCTTATTATTCTTATACCATATCTAAATACAACTAATAGTACATTTATATATTGTTTATTATTATTATAATTTCTTGTATAATCTTTGTTTTAATATTAGCCTTTTAATAATAATTATATTATATTAATTAATTATTTATTCATAATATAAAATAGTATAATTAAATGCGGCATGTAGCATATCTGGCTGAAAATGTATTACCACTGTACGTCTTGTTTTTTTCTTTGGCTCTCTCTCGCTCTCTTCTCTCTCTCCTTGTTCTCCCATTTTTCCTGTCACTGCCTGATGCCAGCATTACGTGCCATCTGCGTCTGATGGCTAGAGACAGACGAGGCTTGTGTCCCACTCCGAGTGGATTGAGGCAGACCATCAATCCCTCTGACATGTGGCATACTGAGACAGACTAGCTAAGGCCCAGCTTAACTGAGTTCTCTTGAAACTCAGTAAGCTTTTCAGTGCCCTGGCAATCTGGGGACAAACTGTAAACATGTTGCAGTGTCGCTTCAAAAAAAAAAAAGTGCTGGTGTCTCTAAAAGTGTTTTTAGAGAAGCATTTTAGAGAGAAAGATTATCTATTAAGTACGGAAGTTCTAAGCGGCCATGCATTATTTTTTTTTCCTTCTTGTTTTCTGGTTATAACGACTTATTTTCTCGTTATCTCGACATAACGAGTTGTTTTCTCGTTATAACGACTTAATTTTCTCGTTATCTCGACATAACGGGAGTTGTTTTCTCGTTATAACGACTTTTTTTCTCGTTTTATCGACATAACGAGAGTTGTTTTCTTTTTATAACGACTTAATTTTCTCGTTATATATAAAAATAACGAGAGTTTTTTTCTCGTTATAACGTCTTAATTTTCTCGTTATCTCGACATAACGAAAGTTTTTTTCTCGTTATAACGACTTAATTTTTTTGTTATCTCGACATAACGAGAGTTGTTTTTCTCGTTATAACGACTTCATTTTCTCGTGATATCGACATAGTGAGTTGTTTTCTCGTTATAACGACTTGATTTTCTCGTTATCGCGACATAACGGGAGTTGTTTTCTCGTTATAACGACTTAATTTTCTCGTGATCTCGACAAAGTTTTTTTTTTTTTTTTTAACAATGATTGTTTGATCTACTGTTGCTATAGTAACGAACTCAACTTTGACATGCATCTGATGGACAGATAAACCATGCGCTCTTACTGTAGCCTATGTCTTGGATATTTCAGCAAATTTTGCTTCGCTTTGTAATAACGTCTACAATACATAAATAAAGGCTGATCAATCACGGTTGATATTTCCAGAGACAGTAAGCTAAACATTTTGTTTGTGTAATTAGCATGTTTAAATGGTCAAAGCAACACCGCAAACACAGGCGGAGCGCCTTCAGGATGCAGAACTATTCTAAAATCTTTTAGAGCTGCTTGGATTCAACTCACTTTTAATTTTCCTTTTATTTGAATTATTTCAGTAAAACAGTTATTTTATGACACAGAACGCGTTGGTGAAACTACATGCATCTAGCAAAGAACTTAATACACAAAATATTCATATTGATTCAAGCATTTTACATTTATGAATGAATTAAATGTCAGTAATGAACAATACTGCACAAATTATAGCGATCACGAGGTCGTTCGTATTCTATCCCAAACGCGTACAGTAAAGTGGACATAGCCTACAACACCCCATCAGTTATATTCAGGTCAATAGTGCCACCTGTTGGCGCAGTTTTGTAACTTGGAGAACAACTTTTGTTATGTCGAGATCACGAGAAAATTAAAACGAGAAAACAACTCCCGTTATGTCGAGATCACAAGAAAATTAAGTCGTTATAACGAGAAAACAACTCTCCTTATGTCGAGATAACGAGAAAATTAAGTCGTTATAATGAGAAAATAAGTTGTTATAATGAGAAAACAAGAAGGAAAAAAAATATATTGCATGGCCGCTTAGAACTTCCGTAATTAAGTGATATTTGAATGTATAGTTTATTATTGAAGTTCAGAATTGGAATGTTGACATGATCTCAAAGTCTGTTCTAGGTCAATTACAAATAATGATGTCTAAGAGTTTGAGATCAAGAAATCTTTTAAAAATCTAGTTCGAAACACAAATGCCGAATTCTTATAAATGTAATCTTTGTATTCGTGTTGGTTTAATTTGATTTTATAATGAATTCTTATCACAAAGTTTTCTTGGGATTACTGTTTGATCTGAACTAACCTTGCCTTTTTATAAAAAAGCCAAAATCTAGGTTGGCTTTTTATAAAAATCATATAACAGTCACATTGTGACTTTAAAGGGGTCATATGATGCTATTTAAATTTTTCCTTTCTCTTTGGAGTGTTACAAGCTCTTGGTGCATAAAGAAGATCTGTAAAGTTGCAAAGACTAAAGTCTCAAATCCAAAGAGATATTCTTTATAAAAGTTAAGACTTGTCCACGCCTTCCTAAAACGACTCGTTTAAACACGCCCCCACATATCTACATCACTGTGTGGGAAGATTTGCATAACACCACCCAAATGTATACGCAAAGACAGAGGTCTGGAATCAAAGTTACGTTTCTTTTTTTGTGTGACCATTTGGGTGGCGTTATGCAAATCTTCCCACACAGTGATGTAGATATGTGGGGGCGTGTTTAGTTGTGAAAGCGAAACTACTTTGTTTGGTCTTCCAAAAGTGGACGATATCCGCTTCATCATGCCTAGAGCTGATCCGTGCTGGTCGCTGAGGAAATACATCAACTTTGCGCAGTGGATTCTCAAGGCCGCTGGCCTCCGCTCACTCAAGCCCGCCATGTCGTGAAGAGCTGTGTGACGTATTTTATGGAAGACTGTTTCCTGAACCTGCAGAGTAGCATACAATGGGTCTGTGCTCAAAGGCTATTTCTATAAAGTGGGGCAGTTCCAACTTTGCAAGGACAGTCTGGCGCTTCTGACTCACAGCCTGTAAGTAAATTTTTTATATTTAAAGAATTTGTCACTGATGATTCAAACGCGCGTAGCGCTTGTTGTTTGTCGTTTCTCCGATCACAAATGCAGACATGGTTTTATGTTTAAAACCATGCAACGCTATGCGTAAAAAGACAGTATAAGTCATTATACTCAGTAATTATGTTCCCACTGATCACACAACTTCCTCGTTTTCATGTTTTTTAATCGTTGCTCTGGCCTGACAGGGCATCATCACAGTGTGTTAAGGGGCGTAACATTTCCATCACACGCTTGAGGTATTCAGCCAATCACAATGCACTGGATAGCTGGCCAATCAGCATACACCTCGCTTTTCAGAACGATGAGCTTTGTAAAAATTGACGTGTTTCAGAAAGGCGGGGCATAGAGGAGCAACAATAATGTACATTATGTGGAAAATAATGTTTTTTTTAACCTTAAACTGCATAAACACATTGCATTACACCAAATACACAACATAATGTTCTTTTTAGCAACGTCATATGACCCTTTTAAGCTTTTTTTTAGAAATTGAAAATAGAAGATGTATATTCAAGTCACTGTCTTTCAGTTAAAATGTAAGGTATTTTTGAATAGCTTAATAGATCAAGTAAATGTGCATGCAAGTAATTTAATACTTGATGATGGTTTTAAGAAGTTAGCTTGTATTGTGTGATGTGCATCTTAGTGGCTCCTCCGCAGTTTGTGTGAAATAAAACCAGGGCATTCACAGGCCACTCTTATTGATTTCTGCATAACACACATAAGTGACGCGGCTGAGTGAAGCCAGTGACCTGAGCACAGCTCATCTCCTGGGAAACACTATTGTTTCAGCCAGAAATCAGCCAATAACACAAAACATCCTGTCTCTTTCTCCTCCTCCTCCTCCTCTTTTGTATTCAGTAAGACAAATGAGAAACCACTGAAAGGCTGTGTTTATTGACCTACATGTACATTTGTTTATTTATACATGACATTTAAGGGTACTACATCAATCTTATTAAATTACTCCGCAGGGTGGTTTGCAGTCAGGTCTGGTTGCTTATGATTCCTGTTACTACAATAAACATCTTTGCCTTTGGTAAATATGGGAAAATTCTATTTAGTTTGTGTGTGTGTGTGTCTAGACTAGATATGCAGCAGTTTATTGTGGAAACTGGGCAAGCTACCTAATTATAATTTAAATATAATTATAATTACAATTTCCATTTGTTTTGTTTTTTTATTGTAAGGCAGTATTATGTTGTAAAATAGCTCAAATAGTGTATGTGGCCAAAAATTGCCTGCTTGTACAAAGGAGGGGACTAGATGAGATTCAGCAGTGAGAAAATTCTACAGAAACTCCTGCAAGGATTTTTTAGAGAGAAAAGCAGATAACTGCAAGGATTTAAAAAAAAAAGGGGGGGGGGGCCTTTGATCCTGTTCTGGTTGATCCAGAAATGGAATCTCTCAAGCTATACACCTTCACTGCATTAGGATAAGATTGCGTGTGAAATGCATATTCAGTGGTTTTGGTCATTTTTTTGCACACTAAAACTGTTTATAAGGCTCGTGCATGTTTTGTGCATAAATGTATGATGAATTTAATTAGAATGTAAATAAGACAAATAACACAAAGTAAATTTGCAGAGATGTAGCTTTATATTCAATTATATTCAGTGCTTTGTTTTCTTTTTGTTTGTTTTTTTCTGTGTAAAAAATTTATAATATGCATCAAATGCTTTCTGATATGTGTAAATGTATATGACAATTTGTATTTGGGAAAAAAATTTAAAAATCAAGTCATAATGATTTTTTTTTTCAAGTGCAACTTCTGAGTCAGAAATTATATAGCTTACAAATTTTACAATAAATCAGGTAACATGTAAAGGCAGCATAATCTTCATACCTAGGCCTGTAATCTACAACTGTGACATTTGACAAAGCATCATTTCTAGCATTATACACACATCGCCTTGTAGCGAATGGACCAATCAGACACACCGTTTTTCATTAGATTTAACAAATCAATTATTCATTAGATTAACAAATAGTCACAGACCCCCTCACCCAATAAACATACTGGGTGCCAAGATTTCTGCAAACGACACCATGGGGCCCCCCCTGGTCACCATGGAAACCACGACACCTTTGCTAGATCAGATACACTTTACGACTTAATGGCATGTTGAGAGTTCTCCCTCTCACTACATTTTTCATAGGAAAGACACATAATGCACAGTAAAAAATGGACTCTTCTCTAATTCATTCATAGGAAAACCTTTCTGTGAATGAACACACATCTCCTCAGGACATTGTGTATACCATTACTGTTCGTGTATATTGTCTTTTGAATTGTATACTGTTTTTTATGCATGTTATGATAGATCACTAGTTAATATAACCTCACCTATATCATGTTTGGTCTCTATGAATTCATCTTTGGATGATCTGATTGAGAGTGCATATTACATGCTGATACCTATGCAACATATTCTAAGAATCTTTACTAGTTTGTGCATCAACACCCAATCGAATTACATATGCGAAATACCATGCTCACAGACAAAGAGTCATAAAAATCCCCATTATTTCCAACCTCCCGCTTGGAATTTCAGCCTTTCTCATTGGACAAGCCCATCCTGAGAGGCGTCAATCTTCTCAGACCATAAAAGACTCACGCACAGTTCCGCCTTTTTTTCTTGTTGTTCTTCTTCTATTAAGAAGTGTGTTGGAGCCTGAGCCGGTGCAGGCATGCCTGTCGGGCTCCAACGCATAGCCAGTCAGTCGGCAGTTCTGTTAGATTCTGAGAAGATGAGGATGTGAGCTAGAACTCTCCTAAGGACACCCTAAGTTTGTTTAGTTAAATGTACGATACTTGCATTGCCTTGGCCTGGAACGAGCTTACGGATGCAGTCTCGGATGAAAGTCTTGATGGGTTCATGGTTTTGGACTTGCGATCACCTTCTTCCGGGTTTGAAGAGTGATGAACTCCAAAGATGTTCTGACTGATTGGGAGTTTCTTCTTTCTCCAGGCTTCGGCCTTGACTTTCCATTCACCAAAGATCCTAGGATCTCAGCTGATGTCTCTCTTAGCTCTTTTTCACTTTTCACTGGGAAGAAACTCCCAATCACCATCGAGTCAGAACATCAAGTCTCATTTGCCCTTTCCCCTGTATGAGTGATTGATTGTGTGTGTGTGTGTGTGTGTGTGTATGTTAGACTAGTTTAAGTGTTTATGTAGTTAATAAAGTCTTACTCGTATCACACTTGACATGTTCAGTGTTTACTCATAACCGGAGTCAATAATCATGCAGATTTATGCTACAAGCGCTGTGTAGAATTGTACAGTAAGAAAGTTATTTCCCTACCAGGAAATTACGTTCTTATAATTAACATACAGGGTGTGGGCTCTGTGTGGGGGGGGGGGGGGGGGGAAAGAGGTCACAGAAGCTTACAGCGGATCTAAATATTTATAAATGATTATAACTAGTTATGATTACTTATTCATATTTCCCCTTTGAGCTGATTCGCTACAGCCTGCACCTTGCATGTTCACTTTCTAAATATTTCAGATATTTTGCATGTTTTCCCCCACAATTAAATGTGATAAAAGTATGTAGACGTGTGGGTTTACTCAGACCTAACAACACGCAACAGTTGTCGCTAAGGAATCACACAAAGTTTTGTGCATATGACTTGTGCAGGCTGTATGCTTGGATGAATGATCTCTTAGAAAGTCCCTCTCCATCTTTATGTCACCCAAATCCAGTAGCTGTCTTTGTGCCTGCAGTAAATCTCCTGATAGATGACTCTTCCCTTATTGCCTAAACTGTCACCTGGAATTACCTGAAGTTTTTTTTGTTATTTCCTCCCACAGAATCTCATTAATGTTTGAAATCTCCTGCCTGCTGGTGTCAGAATATTGTTTGTTATAAAGGAGACAGGAAGCGCATTGCCGGTGAATCTTTTTCACTACAGCAGTGGCCATGAACTGATTTTTTTAGAATGTGAGAGACTTGAAATTATTTCAGTCAGTGCTTTTATGAACGTGTTTGTTGTTGTTGTTTTTTTCAACCTGCTATCCCTTCCTCTTTCCCTAATTCCATTTCTGTCATATATATAATAGAAATAGCCTCTCCTTAACCAGTGATACTCGGGAGCCTTCTAAGCGATTTTAAAATGCTTTTATGCTGCAGTAGGCAAAGGGCAGCAAATAAATGAAAGGATTGAGGTGCTTCTGCCTTCTGGGGATCAAGACATGCTCATTGCTCCTCCCTGAGCTTGTGAATAAGAGGCACAGTGGGGGAGTGGACAGTAAGGTGCTAATGATACACTAAAATAATGTAAAAGAGCTGGTTTCATTCCCAAAAAAGAGCTAGGAGTAACAGTCATGAACAAGGTTGTGGCCACCCCGGTGACCATGAGAACATTAAGTAAAACTGAGATAGCGGTAATGAACGACTTCAGTGTCACAGGCCTGTGGCACCAAATTTAATTTGAGCAGTACAGAAGAACTGTTAAGGCAGAAGTCTGGTTGCAGTAATTACATTGGGTGAGACATTGCCGTCTGCATTGGGAGACTAGTGATGGTGAGTGATGGTGATATTTCTGGAAGGACTTCATGAAAGGTAGTGTATATATATGTTCAAAAGTTTGGGGTCAGTAAGTCTTTTTTATTCAAAAGTAAAAGTAAAGATATGTATAATGTTAGAAAAGATTTCTGTTTACAATAAATGCTATTTTTGAACTTTCTATTCCTCAAATAATCCTGAAGAAAATTTATCTCACAAAATATGAAGCAGCTCAACTGTTTTCAAGATTAATAAATATAAGATATGTCTCTTGAGCATCAGATGAGTATATTCAAATGATTTTTGAAGGATCATGTGACACTGAAGTCCGGAGTAATGGCTGCTGAAAATTCAGCTTTGCCATCTCAGGGATAAATTACTTTTTTAAGTATAATTGAAATAGAAAAGAGCGTTATTTTAAATTCTGATATTTTAGAATGATTCACCAAACAAGTGAACTGTCACACAAGCAGACTGGCTATCCAACTTTTTGTGAATGACATGTGAGCAATGTTTTATAACGATGGTCCCTGCAGAACAAGAATACATGGCATTTTAGTACACACATATAACAATGAATCAAGGCATTCAGCTCCGCATATTCTATTCCACACACAAAACACAGTGACAGTGACAATATTAAAGCAAGGAACTGGTAGTAAGTGGTCACCATGTGACACATAACTCACAAGTGCAAATAATCTAGTAAATAATGTCAAAAAGCTTGGTGACCCGGTATAAAACTCAGCTCTCTTGTATTGTACAAGGATGGTCTTGGTCTTGTGTTTGTACGAAACTAGAAACTTTCATGTTTTTCCTTTTGATGGATGACATTCTGTAAACCCCTGAGCTTGTAAATCAGTACTCCAATGTTTCAGTGCAGGTGCCAGATTCTGCCAATATCCATAGTGTTATACTGCAAGAGTCTGTCAGATACTCCAATAACTGCAGCAAGGGCTTAAGGGAGTTTTATGAATTACACATTATGTGCTTTATTTTACTGTCACTTTTATTAAATTTGTATTTGCCTTGCACTTTTGACATTTTGTTTATTGTCAAGGCAACATTTGTTCATGTATCAAATCATATATAAAGTTGCAAATAAGGCTGAAGAACAGTTTAGAGCAGTCAGTGTAAATGTGAACAAACTGTCAAAGATATTGGTTCAGTTCACTCTCATTCTAATAAACATTGTCCATGGCAGAGTGGACAGCCACTGAGGTGTTAAAACTGATTGTTAGGCCCGGCATTATGATTCTCTGGTGTGTTTTGTGTTTATTCTTTATGCTCTGTGGTGATGCCGCCATCCATGCATGAAAATGCATAAGTATACAGTAAATGAGTAAAGAAGCTTGGCTTTGTGTGGGGGGGTCAGACGCAGGACTGTCGGACACAATGCAAATCATCACCTTCCTGATAAAGTCAGTGACAACAGCTTGTTAGTTATGAAGAAGAGAATCAGAATCAGAAAGAGCTTTATTGCCAAGTATGTTTGCACATACAAGGAATTTGTTATAGTGTCACAAGCTTCCAGTACACGGAGACAACAACAACACACAGATAATAAAAGTGAGATGTGAATAAAATACACATGCATAAAAATATAAAATCTAAGATACTTAGGACATATCTAAACAGAAGGATAAGTAAAGTCCCAGTGATTGTGTTGTTGCTGTCAAGATCAGAAATCATTTCCAACCAGAATCAGTGCAGTGAACAAGAATAAGACACATATTTTTCTTTGATTCATTGAGTTATCCAAGTAGTAAAATGTCATCACATAGCTGGGAATAATTTATGTGAGTTGTCTGAGCATGTACTTATAGAAAATCCAAAAATCCTCAAGCTATCTGGATTGCAAACAGGTCCAAATTCACTCTCTGAAAGCTCCAAATGAGAGTAAAACTTGGCTTTGGCAAATGAATAAAAAAAAAAAACAGTTGGTGGACAATTTTATTAGAAATGGCAATATTGCATGCTTTTAAACTGATAGTCCGCCACTTGTGATGTAAGCTATTCAAATCAAAACAGTCAACCCTCACCTATTCGAACAACTTTTATCTAAGTTACTTAAATTCATTTTTCTCTAGAAATCCATGTTGTGACAAACATATAGAATATTTTTCATGTTAAGCCTTTGAAACAGTAATAAGATGGACAAAATCAAAAATGTTTTCTTTGTTTTTGTGGCATGTGCATTTCACTGAGAAATGGAGACGGTAATGCTGCAAGTGACATTTCCTGTGATGTTTGTTACAATGTGAATGGAAGATTTTCAGGAATCATGATGAATGGAAAGTTCAAAAGAACAGCATTTAATTTAATGCACACTTTTGAATGGTTAATTTTTTACATATATTTTTTATTTATTTATATTCTTATTTTAAAATAAAAATAATACGAAATACAGTTTTATGGCCAGTAAGAAATACATTTTCTCATCTTCTCCAACATTGGCAAAATATAGGCAAATCTTTTGATCCCCGATTCTAACAAACATGTACAGAGAGTGTGATGGAAATGTGGAGAAAAAAAGTCTCCTGTGAATCTCAACCCACGTATTTAGGGGTGTGTCCTAGAGAGGACAGAACTTGGCCATTGCCTAAAGTTCTATATACAGAATTGACCATGTTGTCCCTGGTTTCCAAACTTCTGCAGACTTACCAAATATACCTCCCCACCATGTTTTGCTATTGCGCTCAAATCCAAAGTCTTGAATATATTAAATATAAAATAATGAATTAAATCAATAATCCAATGTAACTCGTGTTCTGCTTTCTTCAGAGGTGCCACCTAGTCCAGTGAAGACACCCTCCTCAGAAACCTCACCTTTGCGCTCAACCCGTCAGCACCGGGATTCTGATCGCTACTGTCAGCTGTGCAATGCTTGGTTCAACAATCCTGGAATGGCACAGCAACACTACGATGGAAAAAAGCACAAGAAGAACGCAGCACGTGCAGAACTGCTGGAACAATTAGGGAAGACTTTAGACATGGGAGAGATGAAAGGTACAGAGCTCTTTAACTCTTTCTTAATGGCTGTTTATGGCTGCATGCTTATTTTGCTGTTAGTTCGTTAGATGATGAGGCACTGAACTGAATGATATTGCCTTACTGTCCTGCAGTTCTTTGATGGAAATGAGAATGTTGATTATAATGGCCAGTGCAGTTGCCTAGCAATAAATTGGTTATGCAACATTACATACCATGTCATATAATTAGGCTTGAAATGACTAGGTGTGATGTAGTGCTGTGTTCGTTACATTGATACGACAATGTATCGTCACAGAGATTTGATAATACGAGTATCGATACAGCTGGCCCTGTATCGATATTGTGGCATGTGTGCAGCAGTGGACCGCCGCGCTTAATTTGAATATGAGACCACCATTTAAAATGGAGTCAAAAAGTGCGAGGTTTCTAAAAAATAATGAATAGAGCATACTATATAGGCTATAACAAGGTTTAATCTGGCCGCAGAGGAACACAACTGGGTTGCCTGATATAAAGAGACGTAATCCCCGAAACAGAGCTTCCCACTTGCGCAATATGGAAATATCTGCCAAGTGTGCTACTTATCTTTGTCAACCTGGCAACCATGTGCACACACGCGCTCTCTCTCCACTGTGGATAAACGCGCTTGCTTTCTGAAAACAGCGGTTAGCTTGCAGTTTAGCGATCTCCACTTCAATATTCTATTCTCAGAAAAGTGTAATTCATCAAGTGTTCATTTATGAGAGAGAGAGAGGGGCTGTGTATGTATGAATTACCACCGTTTTGCTGCGTTTCTCTTTTAACAGTGAAGCTGTGGCTTTAATTCCTTTAGAAACAATGATGTTACCAGCTCCTTGTTGAGAAAGATAATGTAGCACTTGAGTGTGAGTGACTGAGCGGGTGTGTGAGTTAGATACAGTGAAGACAGCGCATTTGTTTAGAACTCTTCTAATTTTTTATTATTTATTTTTTAAACGTAGAGAGTGTGTTAATTTGTGCAATGATTACCTACCAGCAATGTAAATATGAGTTTTAATAATATATTAGAATGAGTACATTACAATATAAATTTATTAGAACGAGTACATTATTATTTATGGGCTTAAAAACAAGATGTAAAAAATCAGAATATTGTACCTGGTGGGGAGTGCCCAATGTAAACATGAAACATATGCCATTACCTATATTGTACTGTGGTACAGTTATGTAGGGCCTTCATAATGCAGAGGTCAGCTGCTTGCTCTGCCAATAGTTAGAAATGGCACTTTAGTATGCAGTGTTTAATAAACAGATGTTTTACTAAATTATTCTGAGGTGAAATTCAGTACAGTCCCGTATTGTGATATATCGTATCGAGGTATCTGTATCATGATACTATCGGGACTTTGCGGTGATACCAGTAGGGCTGTCGCGATAACCGCAATATCGCAAGCAACCGCGATTTTTGCGTGTTTTATTTTTTCGTAAGGTTCTGCCCTTCTCGTTTTACACTTCATGCATGTGGACTGAATATTAAACAAGTTAGTAATGATAACATAATGTATACCATGCTGATTTGTACAGAGGCTCCATAGATTTGCAAGCCTAAACAGACAGTGAATGAAAGAGCGATAGACTGAGCGCATGCGATTACTTGCGTCTGTCCTCTAGTCATATATATTTGTGAAAATAGGTAGTCGTGTCCAAGGAAAGCTAAATCTCTGTCTTAGCACCGACGCATAGATGGTCAGCTGAGCCTTCTAAAGTGGTGTTCAAAGTTAAAATGATTTCAACAGCGTATTTCATTACGTTTCTCTTTGAATGAATGAATCAGCGTTTTTGATCGTGTAGTTGAATGACAGTCCCTTTCGACCACCTTGTGGTGCAACACTGTAACTGCACTGCCTGACAGCCCGTCTAGAACGCGCGCAGGAGGAAATATCAATAGAAAGTCTCTTGTCCAGTCAGATTAGAAAATCTTATTTTGCGTTTGGATTTTGTCTCAACGTATACGTCCAAAAACAATTGCTAATTCAATTTGATTTTGCCATATATTATCCTATTTGTTTTCACTTACCTGATTGTATATTCATTGAAACACCCCACCCCAGAAATATGTACAGTAGGGTTCAAAAGTCTGAGATCATTCATCAAAATGCATCTATTTTACATTTTTCCTATTAAATTTCATTACCAATTATATTATCAGCATAACAATTAGAATGAAAAGTAAAAAAAAATAAATTCATCAAATGTAATGTTTGTTTGTTTGTTTTTTTGAAAATCCTGTAAACTAGTATTTAGTATTATGGATTTTTTTTAATATTTCATTTTGATTTTGTTAAGACTTGTCTATCATGCAGCACAGAAATGTCACAAATCTCAGCTCCTTTTCCTTTGATGCTGTGATGTCTTCAAAAATAACTGCATTTCTCTTGAAGAAGGAATTCAGAGTAGTGTGACTTTTGAGTGGGACCTCTTTGTTACTCAAAGAATGAGAGATCAATGGCAAACTGTGAGGTCACAAGAGTGACCTCTGTTGCTCATGTAATATTTCACTTAGTTTTTCTTATTGAAGGCTGTTCCCAGCTCAGAGGGGTAGTTGGTACTGTGGGGCTCACTTCCTCGATAGATTAATGAAACCGCTCACATAAAACAATAAAACTTTGTCTTTTACTTCCCTTGCCTCTTCTCCAGCCTGGGCTCCAAGAGAATAAAAGCAATAGGTTTGTGCGTCCAGAGGCTTTGATACAGGCTATTAATTTCTGCGGAATGAAGAGTGTGCTCTCCCATTGTCACATGGCTCACATTATGTCAATAACAATTACAAATACATTTTTCTCTCAGGTGAGCAGGAAAGAGTCCGGGCCAGCGGTTTCATTGCGTAGCAGAAATGTCAAGTAACACGGGATGTTTCATTTCATTAGAGATAAAGGAATGCAGATCAAAGCTTCACAGAGATAGGCGCTGTGAGACTGAGCTGAGGTTGGGTTTAGTTTGTTTGGACTTAAGGTTATCCCCAACTTAGAGTGATAGATGGTGAATTCAGAGCATCCTTGTTAATGGAAGAGACACTGGAGACTTGGCCAGGCTCATAGTGACTATTACTCTGTCAGCACAAGATTAAAATGGAAAACAATTAGGCTGAGTGCTGAATGAGAAAATAAACTGGAGATTTTTACTTCACTTGAGGATAGAAGTTATCTACATTTCCCAAGATCACAATAGATTTATGAATTATATTAAGATTTTGTCAAACATCCTCTTTCACATGCAAGCTCAAAGTTTTAGGTAACACTTTAAAGTGGGGGAAAGATCACTGTTTTTGTTACACTTTTTACTTTAACTGTAAGTGAACTTTGATATAATTTGTCCCCACATTTTTTTCAACCCATTTCATTTGAATGGATAAACGTATTAAAAACTAAATAAAACAGCAAAGAAATTGGGAAAATTTAATAATACAAGGGGTTGTTCTTTTTCATTTAAAAAAAATCATCAAAAATATTAAGCAGCACAACTGTTTTCTGCATTCATTATAAGAACGCATTTCTTCATGAACACCAAATCAACATAATTAGAACAATTTCTGAAGGATAATGTGAATTAAGAATGGAGTAATGACTGCTGAAAATTGCCACCACAGGATTAAATGACATTTTAAGATATATTCAAATAGAGAACAGTTATTTAAAATTTTCATATTTCACAGTATTACTGTTTTTACTGTATTTTTTATCAAATAAACACAGTCTTGCTGAGCATAAGAGACTACTTTCAAAAACATTAAAAAAATTCTGGTAGTATAGGTGAAAGTTAAAACGAGATTAAACGAGAATCTGCTGATTCAGATGATACCAGTTCTGTCATTTAACATCAACCTGATCGCAAATTAGAATTTTTGATTATTTCTACCTCCAAATGGTTTTTATTTCTTCTGTAAATCCTTTATATTTGTACACCGTGACTTACAACTTAATTATCCCCGGCCTCCCCTATATATCCATATATTATCACACACTGTCATTTCTGCATCAGGAAGACCTGGACCAATATGGACCTGTAGAAATAGCTAGTCGGACTGATCTTTCATACACATTTTCTCTTCACTGGGTTAAGGAGGGAAAAATGGATGGGCCAACCATCTCTTCAATTTTCCCCTCGGCTGCCCATTCGCACTGTCTGGCCTGCAAGGTCTCTCACTAATGTCACCTAGTCATTACTCCAGCCAGGAAATGTTAGCGCAGACACCGCAGTGTTCAGTAGTACGCCTCTGATGGCTTCTCTCCAACGTGATTATCAATTAGTAATGATGTGGCAAATCACCCTAACGGCCGGAGTGTGTGAGAGAGAGAGAAGAGTTTCACAGATGGGGAAATGTTGCAGGAGAACTTGCTGTCTAA
Source organism: Sinocyclocheilus anophthalmus (assembly GCA_018155175.1). Lineage (NCBI taxonomy): Eukaryota > Metazoa > Chordata > Actinopteri > Cypriniformes > Cyprinidae > Sinocyclocheilus > Sinocyclocheilus anophthalmus. Next base: position 139,805 of record JADLZN010005277.1, read on the forward strand.
TTCATCGGGCTGGAAGCTGCTGGTGGCAGACTCATCTTTCACACAAAGCGTTAGCACCTACAACACTTGCCTCTGTCTCTCTTTCAGTATCCATCCCATTTTATTTCTCCCTCTCTCTGCTCGCCTTAGATTTATCTGCCTTTTTCTCTGTTTGTATATATCTGTCCCGGGCATCCTTTGAGTGTTGTCTGATGTTCAGAGCATCAGAGAGGGAGCCAGCAGTCATACTTTGAAGACTGCAACATCATGAAATATTCATAGCTTTTCTGTTGAGCACTATGTCTGTGTGGTTTCTCATGAATGTGTGTGTGTATCTGTGAGTACATGGCACGTTTTCTCTTTCCTGTGTCTTTGAATTGCAGCACCTTTTTATTTACACAAAGGGAGGGCTAACTGATACTTCTGTATTCTGTAGATTTTTTGGGAGGGTAAACATCAAGGGGTGCATTGTCTTAAACTAAAGAAAAGAGGCCACTATTCAGGTAATGCCAGTTGAATATTATAACCAATAAATTTTTTTTAACAACCATTAACATAAACTGTATGCAATTTTGAGTACAGTTATACAGCTGATGATGCACTGACTGAGAATTATGGAGGTCATCTTTTCCTCGTAACTATCATGAATACAGGTATATATGAAGAGTTTGGTTCCATTTGAAAGTGGCAAGATGAAAGCCACTATTTTCTGTTTCAAACTTTCACATAGCATCTTTAGGTTATAATAACAATAAAAATTCAAATCCAGATTTTGATTTTCAAATATTTATTATAAAATTGTATTATTTTTTCCCCAAAATGCAATAAATCCATGACACATTTTTTTTCCAAAATGCAATAAATCCATTGAATCAATATAAAAGTTATTTTTCATATTGAAACTGTTGAAAATACACAACATAGTAAGTTTATCCACATATGACAGCCTCTGAACTTGGTCAATACTAATCTTATATACAGGCACTGGACTAAAAATACATTCATCAGTCATCGCTCCCAAAATGAATTCAACGGGTCATGTTGTTAAAGGGTTAGTTCACCCAAAAATGAAAATTAGTCCTTAAATTACTCACCCTCAAGTAATCCTAGGTGTATATGACTCTCTTCTTTCAGACGAATCCAGTCGGAGTTATATTAAAATGTCCTTTGATCTTTCACGTCTGTTTCATGGCACTCAGGCGGTGTGCATGCAGCATTTCAAAAGAAATTCAATGAAACGTCCCATCCATAAAAAGTGGTCCCATGGCTCCGGGGGTGAACAAGGCCTTCGGGGCTATTTAAAATGACTATTAATCACAGAACCGTCTTTACTGACGAGATGCGCATGAAAAACGCATTCGATTTTTTGCACAGCCCTAAGTTTGTTTGTTGATCACAAAGTACAAAATAGATGAGGAAAACTAGGACACCGGCTGTATTCAAAGCGGCGCCATTAGTGTCTAGAGTGCGTGGAATGGTGCGCTGTGATTGATTGAGTGGATATATCGCATTCTGCAGAAAAGGGAGACTGGCGTTTGTCGCGGTTTGGAAAGAAAGGGAGAAAACATGACAGAATAACTCGGCGGATATCACATTTTGCGTAAAATTAAAAATTGACTTTTCAATACCGACCAGATACAATACTGATTTTGGCGGAAACTTTTTTTTTTAAATGGCGTTTATCGCGTTTTGGAACCAAACTCTTCATATATATATATCTCGATGTGGCAATTAATTAATCTAATGAATTACAGGCTACATCACGCAGTGAGTTGTTGTCCTGCATCATGTTCATCACCAATCAACTATAGCTGTGTTCAGCATGAAGCAGATTTTGAATCGCTTTCGTGGTAAAAAAAAAAAAAAAAAAAAAAAAAAAAAAAAAAAAAAAAAAAAAAAAAAAAAAAAAAACCTTTGAATGTTCATACACTGACCTTCGCGCGAGCGCCGCTTCAATTCAAACACACTTACAAAATATACTTACTTAATCGTCTTATCTTGTTAACAAAATGTTATTGTCACGGAAACACCTGCCTCACCAGCCGAATCAGCCTCCTACACCCGCTCACAATCACCCGATTACTAATGACGGACACCTGCACCCACTTACCACACCAGTCAAATACACACTCACCTCAGTCACTCATCGGCTGGTCTCGAGATTACAAGCATCTCAACTCGGGTTCCTCTCCTGCCTGCCTGCCTAAAGCCTAGGATTCTCTCGACCAAGGAACTTGTATTCGACACCAGATAAGACTGTGTTCTCAGCTTCCAGTTATTCTCAGTTGATTAATTTCTGTTGGAAGCATTTTCTCCGTTGTGTTAAATAAACACTAATCCTTTGAAATACTCTGCCTGTTTGCCTCCTTGTCCCGAGTGTGACAGAAGACCTGCCCCTTACAAACGGAATACAACTCGGATTCATGGATTCTCGGAACACCTCCTCACCGGAACCCCTCACCGATCAAACTGTCACTGCCTACCCACCCGCCTGTCCCATGGCCCGGCCAGCTAGCTTCTCGGGTGAGGCAGCCTCCTGCAGCGGGTTTTTGTTGCAATGTTCCCTCTACCTGGAAATGCAACCCCACCTGTTTGTGTCCGAGCGGGGTAAGGTGTCATTCATCATCTCACTGCTGTCGGGAAGAGCCTTGCAATGGGCTGAAGCCTTGTGGAATTCGCAGAGCCCGTGGGTGCACTCACTAGACGGCTTTGTGAACCATTTCCGGGAGGTGTTCGGCCAATCGACCACGGAGGTCACCGTGCAGGAAGAGTTGTTTCAACGACGGCAAGCGGATCTATCTATCCATGATTACGTGCTTCGCTTCCGCACTCTCGCCGTCAGCAGCGGCTGGAACGAGACTGCCCTGCTCTCTGCCTTCCGCCGAGGCTTAAACCCCGCTTTGCGGCAACAGATGTCCATTTACGACGACACCGTGGGGCTCGACAGCTTCCTTCAGAAGGCGGTTCGCATCTCCCAACACCTAACTGCCTGCCATAGGGAATCTTTACCCGCTGCCGCTGCCTCACCCAGCCTTTCATCTCCAGCACCAGAGCCCATGATCACGGATAGTTACCATCTATCATCCACGGAGCGATCTCGGCGACTCACCCGGGGACTATACCTCTACTGTGGTTCTAATGAACATCAACTCCGCACCTGTCCCATTCGTCCACCACGCCCAGCGGTGCGTACTATCCAGATCACTCCTGATGTATCTTGTATGCCTCATATAAGTGCTCTTCTAATTTATCACACCCAATCCTTTCCAGTCAATCCGTGTGCGTGTGGGGGGGGGGGGGGGGGGGGGGGGGGTACCTCGGAGCGTCGGGGATTTCATCTCCCCGGTATTCTTGCCCGGATTACACATTTCCCCGCTGCAAAAATGCCACCACCTACCAGATCACCACTGTCCAATGAAAGCCGCTGGGCAAGGGATTGGTGCGGCACCGCACGCCTGAGGTCGTTCTAGGCATCGGATGTTTTCACACCGAACAGATCTCTCTACTGGTGCTGGAGGAGGCCGTCATGGACATCGTCCTGGGACGCCCCTGGCTATCAAAGCATCAACCCCCCATTGCCTGGAAGTCCGGAGAAATACTCCAGTGGAGTGTGGAGTGTAAACAGGACTGTCTCCAGGACCTGCCTACCCCGATCTCCGTCCTAACCGACCTCCCTGTCTGTTCCACCTCTGTGGAAAGCCCGGATTCCTCGCAGGCTCCTCCTCCTCCCGAATATCAGGCGTTCCAGGACGTGTTCAGCAAAGTCGCAGCCATTCACCTCCCACCTCACCGGCCATGGGACTGTGCCATTGACCTGCTGCCTGGGGCCCAGTTACCCAAAGGACACGTCTATCCCCTATCTATCCCAGAGAGAGCCGCTATGGAGGAGTACGTACATGAGGCCCTGCAGCAGGGGTTCTCCGTCGGTTTTTGGTTTTAGTGGTTTTTGTTTGTTCCACCTCACCCGCAGCCTCGAGCTTCTTCTTCGTGGCCAAGAAGGATGGGGGTCTGAGGCCGTGCATAGATTACCGAGCGCTCAACGACCAAACGGTGAAGTTTGCCTATCCCCTTCCTCTTGTCCCGGCCGCCTTGGAGGAGCTTCGTGGAGCTCACGTCTTCAGCAAGCTGGACCTCAGGAGCGCCTACAACCTAATCCGCATTCATAGGGGTGATGAATGGAAGACAGCCTTTGTGACTCCCACCGGCCACTATGAGTACCGGGTCATGCCCTATGGGCTTTGCAACTCACCCTCCATATTCCAAAATTCCGAGACATGCTCAACCGGTACGTCCTCATCTACATCGATGACATTCTCATTTATTCACCAAACCTCGAAGAGAACCGTGGCCACGTCACCAAGGTCCTCCAACGCCTCCGCCAACACCGCCTGTACCTAAAAGCGGAAAAGTGTGAGTTTCACCAATCCACCATGCACTTCCTGGGCTACATCATCACCCCCACTGGGGTGCAAATGGACCAGAGGAAGGTGGATGCCGTGAAGAACTGGCCCCAACCAACAACCGTCAAGGAGATGCATAGGTTCTTGGGATTCGCGAATTTCTACCGCTGCTTTATTGCCCACTTCAGCCAGCTGGCGGCACCTCTTAACTCTCTCCTTCGTCGAAAGGCAAAACTCCTCACCTGGGCCCCGGAGGCCCACCAAGCCTTCCTTCGGCTCCTTCGTCGAAAGGAAAAACTCCTCACCTGGGCCCTGGAGGCCCACCAAGCCTTCCTTCGGCTCAAGTCGGCCTTCTGCACAGTTCTGGCCCTCTCACATCCAGACCCCAATCTTCCCTTCGTGGTCGAAGTGGACGCTGCGACCCTGGGAGTGGGCGCCGTCCTGTCCCAATGGAAAGGTGAAACCCCCGTACTCCATCCATGTGCGTACTTCTCTCGGAAACTATCCCCGCCGGAGCAGAACTACGACGTGGGAAATCGGGAGTTGTTGGCCATCAAGCTCGCTCTGGAAGAGTGGCGGCATTGGTTGGAGGGTGCCAAACATCCCTTTGAGGTGATCACCGACCACAAAAACCTCCAATATCTCCGTGACGCCAAATGTCTTAACCACAGGCAGGCCCGCTGGGCCTTATTCTTTACCTGTTTCCACTTTATGGTCACTTACCGACCCGGTAACAAGAATGTCCGGGCGGACGCACTTTCCCACCAACACCAGCCAGATACTACCCCTGAAGAACCAGAATTCATCCTGCCACCATCAGTCTTCATGTCTCCCATTCAATGGGCACTTACCGACCAGATCCGTGCCGCCACTCTCGCCGAACCCGCTCCGCCGGGAGGTCCAGAGGGGAAGAACTATGTCCCATCCACCCTGCGTATGACCCTTCTGGACTCCGTTCACGCCTCTCCGGGATCGGGACACCCAGGCAGCCGCTGAACCCTTTCGCTCCTCCAGAACCGCTACTGGTGGCCCAACATGGCCCGAGATGTCGCCCGGTATATCAAGGGATGTTCGGTCTGTGCCATCTCCACCACGCCACGACGTCTGCCCGAAGAGAAACTGGTGCCGTTACCCATCCCTCGCCGGCCCTGTTCCCACCTGGGTGTGGACTTCGCCACTGACTTACCTCCCTCGAACGGTTTTACGACCATTCTAGTAGTCGTCGACCGGTTCTCCAAATCTTGTAAATTAATTCCACTACGTGGATTACCAACCGCCCTGGAGACCGCCGAAGCCCTCTTCCAACATGTATTCAGGAACTTCCGTCTCCGGAGAACATTGTTTCCCCATAAAAAGAAGAGAGAAGGAGAAGAAGAAAGAGGCCCCAGTTCATATCCATGGTCTGGCGAGGGTTCTTCCACCTCCTAGGAACCTCAGTCAGTTTATCCTCTGAATACCACCCCAACAAACGGCCAGACCCGAACGTAAGATCCAGGAGATCGGACTTATCTCTGGGCCTACTGTCACAAACATCAGGACATCTGGAGTCAGTACCTACCCTGGGCCAAATACGCCCAGAATTCCCTGCGCTAGGAAACCACCGGACTCACCCCATTTCACTGTGTGGGTTACCAGCCACCCCTGTTTCCCTGGACCGAGGAACACTCGGATGTCCCAGCGGTAGACCACTGGTTCCGCGAGAGCGAGAGGGTATGGGACTCAGCTCATGTCCATCTCCAGCGGGCCGTCCGGAGGCACAAGGCCAATGCAGACACTCGTCGGTCCGACAATCCCATCTATGAACCAGGGGACCAAGTCTGGTTGTCCACCCAGGACATCTTCCTCCGGCGGCCCAGCAAGAAGCTGAGTCCCCGGTACATAGGTCCTTTCCCCATAGCACGCCGCATCAACGAGGTCACGTACCAGTTACACCTGCCTGACCACTACCGGATATCACCCACCTTTCATGTATCCCTACTCAAACCCTTCACTAATTCTCTTCTCCCTCCTTCCACAGAACACCAGATACCCCCCCCTCCGCCCGAGATCGTCTCCGCCAAGACAATCTACCGAGTCAAGGAGATCCTCGAATCCCGGCGGCGAGGCGGCCGCCTCCAATACCTCATAGACTGGGAAGGGTACGGTCCTGAGGAGAGGTTGTGGGTAGACAGAGGTGGCATACTGGACCCATCCCTCCTCAATGACTTTCACCAGGCTCATCCAAACCACCCTGCTCCTAGGGGGCGCGGTCGTCCTCGCCGTCAGGAGACGCCCGGGGGGGGGAGGTAATGTCAAGGAAACACCTGCCTCACCAGCCGAATCAGCCTCCTACACCCGCTCACAATCACCCGATTACTAATCACGGACACCTGCACCCACTTACCACACCAGTCAAATACACACTCACCTCAGTCACTCATCGGCTGGTCTCGAGGTTACAAGCATCTCAACTCGGGTTCCTCTCCTGCCTGCCTGCCTAAAGCCTAGGACTCTTCTGCTCTCGACCAAGGAACTTGTATTCTACACCAGATAAGACTGTGTTCTCAGCTTCCAGTTATTCTCAGTTGATTCCTTTCTGTTGGAAGCATTTTCTCCGTTGTGTTAAATAAACACTAATCCTTGCCTGTTTGCCTCCTTGTTTGACAGTTATATACATAAATGTAAATTCTCAAGTCAGGAGCCACTTTTTTATGTTTTGCTTGCAGACATAGAGTATTACTTTAGGACTATTTCTAACTCATGTAATAAGAAGGCTTTAAAAACAATTGAAATTTGTGAGTTGTTCAATCTTTTTCTTTGAATGTGATGCGTTTTGTTTAATTATATACCCGTCTTGTATTTTAAAAAAATTTTATCATTATTCTAATCATTATTATATTATTATTTAAAATTTTATTGTAACGCTTGTTGTCATAATGTTCCTTAAAAAAATAAAATACTTCAAACACACCTTAAGAAATGTCCGATGCATAGTGGGGCAGGGCGGGTCCATACTATGAATTCATTAACGTATATATATATATTATATAGATACACACACACACACGTCTGGTTCACTATCCTTGTGGGGACTCTCCATAGGCGTAATGTTTTTTTATACTGTACAAACTGTATTTTCTATCCCCTTAACCTAACCCTACCCCTAAACCTACCCATCACAGGAAACTTTATGTATTTTTAGATTTTCAAAAAACTTAATTATGTATGATTTATAAGCTTTTGTACCAATGGGGACCTCAATTTAGGTCCCCACAGTGACACGAGTCCCCATGAGTCTGTGTGTATGCAGATTAAGTCCCTCACCAGCAATATAAACCAGTACACACACACACACATTCATGATAGACATAATTATTCATATATTTATTGTTAATTATAATTGACAGACCTTTTTCATAACTAGCATGATGTACTAATCAGATGTTATTTAAATGTATAACATCATAAATAAATAATGCATATGATATTTGAATTTCTGTACAGTTATATATTTATAAACAAACTATTACAAATATTGTAAATATTTATTTTTAATATATTTTTTCTGTTACTGTTGCACAGGGGTTTTCCTCCTTTTATCTCCTCTTAATTTTTATGTTCATTTCATCCTTGGTGGCCTTTTAGGATTTCATTTTGTTCAAATATATTTTGTTCAGATATATTCATTGCACAGAAATCTTCGCTACTAAACTACATCAGTACTGTCAGATGTTTGTGGTGTGCAGCAATAGGTGTCTGAAGCCTGTCAAATTTCAGTTTTTCAGCAGAGAACAGAAGAGCAGACCTCATTTTATGTCTCTTCCTCTTTTGCTCTTCACACTCTGTCGTTTTCATCATGTTCGAGTGTGTAGTTACTATTATCACCCTTACATTCATTCAACCCATCCATTTAACACTTAACATTGCACACTGAACAAAATCCCAACTCATTAGAGGGCCAATCCATACTCATTTTGAAGGAGAGGCAGCAAATGGGGATTATTTTACTTTTTCACAGCACTCCGTTAGACAGTGGAGGAAGCCTTTGTGATTTGAACCATCATTGCAATGTGTTCTGTTGGAATTATGCATTCTGTCTCACACAGATATCATGTTTCTATCAAGTAACATCAGACTTTCAATAAAACAGCATGATAACTTGCTTTTCACCATAGTCTCATACAGTTCTTTTATTACTGGCATATGTTTAAGCAATGCAGTGACTGGAATGAATGTTGAAAACTGTACTTTAGTTAATGCTTTGGTTTGCCTTTGAGGAAACAAGCTTTAATTTCGCACACTTTGTCATTCAAGTCTGCTTAGCTGTCCTTATTATAACAGAGAATGCTGATATAATACAAACTGATATGATTTCAGAAGTGACTATGGCTCTTTTCTCTGAGTTTCTTTTAGTGTCATCACCAAGCCAATCAGGCAGCACCTGTGACAAATTCCATCTACCCAAGCACAGTCCTGCTAAGTTAATTGGAAAGAGAAGTTTGGAGATATAATTTGGCTCGTCTGGTAATCAGCATCTTCACTCCGAAGGACTGTGCAATTACATTCTTCCTGCCTAGTGCTTCAGTCTTTGGTCTTATGTGCCACCCTGAAACCAGTCGAGGAGTGTTGATGGATGTTGCCATTTCATGCTAAGGTGCAATGCTATCTCTTAGGCTTTGTTGAAATATTTTGATTGTATTGGTAAGAAGTTAGCTTTTGTTTCTTAAATGATTTTGGAAAGACTTTTGAAAGCATTACATTATGTTTATAGCTTTTATGTCTTCTTAAAAGATCTAATTTAAGACATCTCAGACAAGGAATTGTCAGAATTTCTTTAAACGATAGCTCACCTCAAAAATATAATTCTGTCATCATTAACTCATCCTTGTGTTGCACTTTCTTCTGTAAAACACAAAAGAAAATATTCTGAAGAATGTTTAAGTCTTTGCACTTTCTTTGCAACATTTAGGGGTCCATTTGTTTTCTGCAGAAAAAGAAAGTCATACAGGTAAATGGTGACCTTAATGAATTGATGCTCAATGAATTGTGTTGTATTATATTTGCACTGCTAAACACGTGCACTAGCCATGGGCTTTTTCAATTTGATATGGTTGATATGTTTACTTCTGGAGTAGAAGTGGATCAGTGTTTGCTGAATTACCCATCACTTAGATGCCATCTGCATGTCACTGTACAAATATGGGCATATTTTTCTCATTCATTGTTGTTTAGCATATTTTTGCTCATGTTTAATTTTGCACAGCGGAGCTGGTGACAAATTGAGGCAGACACATTGTCTATTTAAAGTGCAAACATGCTGATTCAAGCCTGTTCGACTGGTTAGTGGATGATGATGTGCTGAAAATGACAGGATGTTGTGAATTTGATCTCATGATCATTGCCCATGTCATGTAGTAGTTAGAACACCTTATACTTTACAGAATCTTCACAATCTTACAACTCTAAAAAATGCTGGGTTGTTTCAACCCAATGTTGGGTCAAATATGGACTAACCAGCTGTTGGGTTAAAAAGCTAATTTAAAAATGTAACCAAAATTTAACCCAACAGTTGGGTTAGTCCATATTTGACCCGATATTGGGTTAAAACAACCCAGCATTTTTTAGAGTGTACTATACTAATTTCTCCCTATAAACATATGCTTGGGTTTACAGTCAAGGCGAGATCTGTGCTGTACCATCAGACGGGCAGATGCCTGGAGTTAAAAATAGATGAACCAGTGTTGCCTTAAATTTCATAAACGATCAACTTGCCAGAGAGCTTGTCCTATAGAGGCAAGAGTTGAGAAAGCATGTTGGCATGGTAAAGCATTTTTCTAATTAGTAGTAGTAGTAGTGGTAGTAGTGTGTATGCATGTGTATATATTTGAATGTATGTATACTGGTCAAACTTTTGGAATAATTAAGATTTTTCTTAATGTTTTTTGAAAGAAGTCTTTTATGTTTATGAAGGCTGCATTTCTGATTTCAAGATTTCTGAAGGATTATTTGACATAGAGAATGGGTGCAATAGCTGCTGTAAATTCAGCTTTGTCATCACAGAAATAAATTACATTTTAAAATATATTCAAATAGGAAACAGTTATTTCACAATGTAATAATATTTCACAATATTACTGTAGTTTTGTTCAAATAAATGCAGCCTTGGTGATCATAAGAGATCTTTCAAATACATCAAAAAGAAAAAAATCCCAAACTTCTGACCGGTAGTGTACATATAAAACAGTAATAAAAATGAATTAATAATAAAAAATCTAACATTTTCTAAACAGCTGACTCAGAAATTTGAACCCCACTGTAAATAAAAAAGGAAATGAAAAATGGCTAAGCACTTTTAAGCCTGTTTGAAGCAGAGTCCTAAACCACCTAGTTGCTACACATTAGTGTCTGTTGAAATCCCAGGTCTGGTGAGTGTGTCCTGGTGTCTTATGATTATTGATGGCAAAAATGTACTCTTAGAGTGTAATGATTAGTGACTAATAGTCTAACCATTTATTCCAACTAGTTTAAGTTGGATAAACTATAGGATCGACAGATGTGGGTATCAGTAAGTATGTCCCAGGGCATGTCCCAGTTCAGTGGTGTTATGATCCCTGACAAGACCAGAAGTCTGAGGTGATAATATCCCTGAAGGCATCATTAAACTTTATTGTGCTCTAGGAATTCTGCAAGCCGTTTGTTCCATTCCATCTGCTTCACATTTTTATTCTGAATAACGCTTTCAGCCAAATTCTCAATGTAATTCCTAATGTTTAGAAAATTGTTTCCTTGAAGGAATCTGCATTTCTGTTTAAGTAAGTCTTCATGTGCATCCATATACTATGAAAGTGGGTTGTGCTTTGTGACAAGTAATGCGTGTTTGTGTCTGGTTGTGTGTATATAGTGGGTATCGAAAAAAAAATCACCCCCCTTTAAAATAATCACATTTTGTTGCTTTGCATCCTGAAATTAAGATGGACACAGTTTTTGTTTTATCCAACTGTATTTACTCAGTGCAGCTTTTTTTGTCAGTATTTTGTTGAACCATATTTTGCTTTAATTACAGCCTTTGTCCGGTTGGGATTGTCTATACATTTGAACATCTAGACTTTGCAATATTTGCCCACTTTTCTTTGAAGAACTGCTCAAGTTCAGTTTAATTTGATGGTGAGCATTTGTGGCCTGCAGTCTTCAAGTCATTCCACAGATTTTCAGTGGGGTTTAAGTCTGGGCTCTGACTAGGCAATGCAAGGACATTCAACTGTCTCTCCTTCAACCACTATGTGGTCAGTTTTGCTGTGTGCCATTGTCATGTTGGAAGGTAAACCTCCTTCCCATTGACAACTTTCTGGCAGAGGACAGCCGATTTTCCTCCAGAATTTGACTGATTTTGGCCCCATCCAAGTTTCCCTTCTCTCTGACAATTAGGGATGTTCATTTCGGTTATTTTTCTTAACCGACAACTGACGCACGTTAACCGATTATTAACCGTTAACCGACAAGATTATTTTCAATTAGAATTGAATTAAAGTAGAAAGGATAAGTGTCTGTGAACCGTTAAATATACTAACATTTGTTTCCCGGGGATTCATTTTACATGCGCAAAAAGCAAACAACAGAACATGAGGATTCATATCATATCGCTCACACCCTGAGAAAAACATAATATATAAGCGAGCTATATAATACCGATAAATAGGCCTATATTATAAACCTTTTTTTCTTATTATAAATTAAGAAAACGCAAGAAAAACTGTGCAACAATATCTAGTATTCCATAGTTTGGAACGGTTTATTTTGGTGCTGCGCGAAAGAACCAGATGTCAGAAAGGCGGCGTCTGATTTTCTCTTTAGGCTTATTTTTTTACAAAAGCACAAGATTTGTTTTATGTGAATGTACATAAATAACAGCAAACCTGTTTACAATTCTGCATTATCTTTATGACTAGAATGTAGTTTTGCTTCCACTGTTAAGAAAAACGCAAGTGATGCGCGCACACAGTTAAGCATTGCTACCTAGACAATGCAGACTGTTCATTATGATAATAAAATACAGTCAGTCAAACATAAGAAAAAAAAACACACTGCTCAGTTTAAATAAAAATAAAATCTGTGCCGTTAAGTGTTATAACAGTACCGCCATGATGTTATGCAAAACATTTTGTTTTATGTGGATATTGGAACTCGAGTGCAGTACATAATAAATAATATTTTGGCATTCAAATACATTGCGAATACGGAAACTTTTGATTTTGTGTGGAATGAGAGACCCAAAGTTGGTTTCAGTTTTGTTTTAGCCTAAATGAATTAGTTTTGGCTTGTTTATATTGCTATAGGCTAGCTTCTTATATTTATAATTCTTGTTCTTTTCTAAATACTGTTTATTGAAAGGATTTGTTGTGGAGTGAGGGGAACTAAAATAGCCTAGCTATGTTTACAGTGTTTATTATAATGTTTGTAAACATTTCGCGTCGGCATTAGGCCTATTTCTGAATGAAATAATAAAACGCAACTTATACGCAACTTGTTTTTTCCCCCCTAAAAAACAAATTTTTTATACACGTAGCGCATTTTAACCATGCAGCAAACCTTTTAAAATATTTTGATAAATTACTTTTAAAAAAATTAATAAATGACTTTTTAAACCGTTAAACTGATTGTATTAATCAGTACAAAATTCTTACGGTCGGTTAATGGTTAACCGGTTAAAATTAACATCCCTACTGACAAGTGCTCCAGTCCCTGCTGCAGAGAAACACCCCATAACAGAATATTACCAGCTCCATGCTTTACTGGAGGAATGCTGATATTTGGATGCTGAGCTGTATTGGATTTGGTGTGAGGCCAAAACATTCATTTCATCTGTTCTCAGAATCTTCAAGGTGCATGTGGCAAAGCCAGTCTGCAACCCTCCCATACAAGCCACATTGTAGCCACATTGATAAAGCCGTTGAAATGTTTTTCTATCCATCACCTGACTTGTGCTTGTCCACAATTTTATCCTAGAGATCTTTTGACAATGTCTTGCCACCCATAGTTGATTGTTTGCTTCAGTTGCACTACCAAGAACTGAAATGCTCCAGGAAAGCTATTTTCATGCTGAGCTGATCAAAATTACCACAGCTGATCACAGTTGAAGTCAAATGGATCTGTGTGCCATTGAGAAGTTATAGCTACCATGTTGTGTGTGTGTGTGTGTGTGTGTATATATATATAGATATATATATATATATATATATATAATATATATATATATATACAGTGGTGTGAAAAAGTGTTGGCCCCCTTCCGATTTCTTATTTTTTTGCATGTTTGTCACACTTTACTGTTTCAGATCATCAAACAAATTTAAATTATTAGTCAAGGATAACCCAAGTGAACACAACATGCAGTTTTTAAATTAAGGTTTTTATTATTAAGGGAAAACAAAATCCAAAACTACATGGCCCTGTGTGAAGAAGTGTTTGCCCCCTGTTAAAACTGTGGTTTATCACACCTGAGTTAAATTTCTCTAGCCACACCCAGGCCTGATTACTGCCACACCTGTTCAAAATCTGAAATCTGAAATCTCTTAAATAGGACCTGCCTGACAAAGTGAAGTAGACCAAAAGATCCTCAAAAGCTAGACATCATGCAGAGATCCAGAGAAATTCAGAAACAAATGAGAATGAAAGTAATTGAGATCTATCAGTTTGAAAAGGTTATAAAGCCATTTCTAAATCTTTGGGACTCCAGCGAACCACAGTGAGAGCCATTATTCACAAATGGCAAAAACATGGAACAGTGGAGAACCTTCCCAGGAGTGGCCGGCCGACCAAAATTACCCCAAGAGCACAGCGACGACTCATCTAAGAGGTCACAAAAGACCCCACAACAACATCCAAAGAACTGCAGGCCTCACTTGCCTCAGTTAAGTTCAGTGTTCATGACTCCACCATAAGAAAGAGACTGGGCAAAAATGGTCTGCATGGCAGAGTTCCAAGACGAAAACCGCTGATGAGCAAAAAGAACATAAAGGCTCATTCATCTTGATGATCCCCAAGACTTTTGGGAAAATACTCTGTGGACTGACGAGACAAAAGTTGAACTTTTTGGAAGGTGTGTGTCCCATTACGTCTGGCGTAAAAGTAACACTGCATTTCAGAAAAAGAACATCATACCAACAGTAAAATATGGTGGTGGTAGTGTGATGGTCTGGGGCTGTTTTGCTGCTTCAGGACCTGGAAGACTTGCTGTGATAAATGGAACCATGAATTCTGCTGTTTACCAAAAAATCCTGAAGGAGAATGTCCGGCCATCTGTTCGTGACCTCAAGCTGAAGCGAACTTGGGTTCTGCAGCAGGACAATGATCCAAAACACACCAGCAAGTCCACCTCTGAATGGCTGAAGAAAAACAAAATTAAGACTTTGGAGTGGCATAGTCAAAGTCCTGACCTGAATCCTATTGAGATGCTGTGGCATGACCTTAAAAAGGCGGTTCATGCTCGAAAACCCTCCAATGTGGCTGAATTACAACAATTCTGCATAGATGAGTGGAAAAATTCCTCCACAGCGCTGTAACAGACTCATTGCAAGTTATCGCAAACGCTTGATTGCAGTTGTTGCTGCTAAGGGTGGCCCAACCAGTTATTAGGTTTAGGGGGCAAATGTCTTTTTCACACAGGGCCATGTAGTTTTGGATTTTGTTTTCCCTTAATAATAAAAACCTTCATTTAAAAACTGCATGTTGTGTTCACTTGTGTTATCTTTTACTAATATTTAAATTTGTTTGATGATCTGAAACATTAAAGTGTGACAAACAGGCAAAAAAATAAGAAATCAGGAAGGGGGCCAACACTTTTTCACACCACGGAACTATAATAGGCATAATAAGCAGGGGATAACAAAGAGGCAACATTCAATGTCCTTTATTTCACTTGTGGTTCCTCTGTTCCCATTCAAAGGATATTCTGTGTTAACAGTAATACATTTGAGACAAGGGTGACAGATGAGAAAGACTTCATAGAAGCTATGCACTGGTCGACTCTTCATTGCTCATGTGTTCCGTGGGCAGCATGACAAGCGGAACAGATGGCTAACATTTATGAATGCCTGGGCGGTGCTCCATTATTTCACCTTTTCAAAAAGCATTTGAGTGGCGGCCTGTCAAAAGGCCAGCTGAGAGTCACCACAAGCTACACAGTTCCACCACATCCTCTCAATGTCAATACCCAAGAGTGTGTGTGTGGGGAATAAAGTGAGCCGGTGTATTTCTCCCACCAATAAAATACACTTGCTGTAAACAGTTGACAGTATGGTCATCAGCATGCCCAGACTGAATCGGTACCCACAAAATTCAGCAGAAAGACGTTTTATGCAGAATTCTGCAGAAATTTCTGCCCAAAAATCAGTTCATAAAATGCAATAAAAATATGAAATTTTTTGAAATTCACCATACTTGGCCACATGTCACTTCACTTAAAAAAATAATCAGACTCTTCGGTATAATATAGATAGACACAAGGAAGACTTTGATCCTGGTCTGTCAGTGTCAGTTTTTTTGTCTTTTTTGTTTGCTAACCTGCTGTAATACACATCAAATGCCTATCAACAGACAGCAAACTCTAGATTTATGAGAATGAGTAAATTTAACATGATGATGAATCAACAGTAAGACATGCCCTTCTCCAAACGTTGTTTATGGGTTTAACTCAGTTTGGAGAGAGGGAGATTGCAAAGGCCATTTTTCAGCTGCAATATCATTAGTGCAACATGACAGCAATTACACGGGATGCTTAATCCATAACGGTGGCGCAGACGGGAAACAGCACTGATAGAGAGCCAAAGTGCTGCTGTGTCACGTTAGTCACAAGCTTTCTGCTGTCCAAAGTCAACACACAGGAGAGTAACTAACTATAAGCAGTGATGCTACTAACGTAACTAAAAAACATTTTTTAGTACTGTGAATACTTTTTTCCAACAGGTAGAAGTGCGGTGTGACCGAACACTACATTACTGTATTTTTTGTCACATTTTATTTTATAGCAGAGCAAGCTGAGCCAATGATCAGACATGCTCTGCCCTTTTTGTCATAGTGCTGTGTAAAGGTTTTTGCCCCCTTTCTGTTTTTTTATTTTTTGCATATTTGTCACAATTAAAAGATTCAGACCATCAAACAAATTTTAATATTACACAAAGATAATGCAAGTAAATACAACAAAATGCAGTTTTTAAATGATGATTTCATTTATTAAGGGAAAAAAGCTGTCCAAACCACTTTGGCTCTTTATCAGTGCTGTTTCCCGTCTGCGCCACTGTTATGGATTTTTATCAAAAAAAAAAGATCAGTGATTTATTTTCTCCCCTGCATATTTCTGAGGTAGTATTTTTGAATTAGTAATATAATTTAGCTTTCTTGGATATTTAGAATCTAACTTGAGCTTAAGTTCAATTTAATGCAAAAAAGTATCATCTGACAGTTTATAAACTGCTTAAAATTCTGAGTAGCTTTAAAGATTTAAAGTGGCTTCTCCAACACTGAATAATAATAAGTTTCACTCTTCTCATATTTCTTCATAGCTGCACAAAACTGACATGGTTCCTGGCTTCCTCTCTCTTGCCCTTACGGGTTCGACAACATCAGTATCCCAAGCTGCATTACAAGCCATGTGGCCTTCTCAAATATTTATAATGTCACTTGACACACATACACACACACACAAGAACACAGGAACCTGTCTCCTCAAAGGTCCCCCCTCAAAGGACATGGATCGCATTTCATGAAGAGACCTTCCATTGTAATTTCATAGTTGTTCTTAAAAACACAAATAAATAAATAAAAAGGCTTGACATTTCTATATTTATATCTCTTTAATTGATTCTCTCCACACACATTCCCTCAGGGTACGTTAATCAGGAGAGTTGATCAGGCAGAACTGCGAAACACAGCCAAGCAGTGACCCGTGCTGGGCCTCGGCTGACTGAGAGAGATGGAGACCAGCGTTATCTCATTCCCTAGTTAGTCTTCTGTTCTCGGGAATGACATGATAAGGCTTTATTGACCACTCTGCTTTCAGCTTAGCATGGTGGAGAGGCCGTGGACTAAAGACAGTCAAAGAATATGCATGTAATGTTGGTTTTTGTACAATTCACCACAAATATACTGAAATATTATATTTTGTCATATTCTCTTGTGTCCTTCGTTTTGTCCTTTAAATGCTATAATGTCATTGAAAGACATACATGATGAGATTTCACAGCTCAATTTCCATACTCTGACTGCCATGTTAGTTTATGTGCATTTAATATTTGAACTTGCTAAAAACAAAATTGTGTGTCTGCTTTCTGTGTAGGTCTAAAACGCTGCTACACATGTGATGTCTGCAGTGTCACACTGAATTCAGTGGCACAGTATCATGCACACCTGCAGGGCTCCAAGCACCAAAACAAGTAAGTGCCAACATGCACCTCATGCAAGAAAACGGCTTGTGATGTGGAGGTTGTTTTTTTTATTTAATTCATGCAAAATGTGTTTGCTCTTTGTATTAATTGTTTAATATCAGTAAAATAAAGTGTAATGAATTTCAATTAAAAGTACATTTATAAGTTAATCCATAAAAAAGTATAGAAATTTGTAAATAATTGTATGAAATAGCAAAAATTAAGGAATTGTGTGAAAACAATGGACTCTATGCAAAGTCTCTTCCACATAGCCTTATTGTCACCACAACATCCAGCGCAGAGAACTGCATAGAAATTGTGAGAACACTAAGCTCAAAATTAAACCTTGAGGAAAATGTTGCATAACATATCATGACACAGCAATGTAGATACAATCCACCTCCAAGTGGCTGAAGGTATTTAAAGCTCCTGGAAATCATTACTAAAATGTTTTATTTTAATATAATGACATAAAATGGTATGTTTACTCTAGTTAAAAAAATATATCCATAATATAGAGTTTTGTAACATAATTAGTTGTGATCAATAGTTAATCGAAATATGACAGTTTCCTAATATGACAATTTGCTATTGGACAATATGTAGGAACTATGTAGGCAGTACATTGTGCATTAGGTCTATTGTGTGTTTCTTTTCTGTTCGATATCTATCAACTAAAGTGACATATTTAATTTGCAACTCATTGTACAAGGTGATAATGATAGTAATACAAATGGAGTCTAAACTCAATAGTTTAGTGTACTAAACAGATTTTCTGGAAGTGGAGTTTTTATTCCCATTGATATACTTGTAAATTGAGGCCTGTTTTTCTACTTTATCGTATGCTTGCTCACAGTCTTTCAGTCCTCTGAATTGGCAGTCTGACTGTTCGGAACCTCCCCCTTCTTCAACACTCTGCTCCAAGCGTATTTGAAGCAATTACTCCATAATTTTGATACTGACCCCAGTTCCTCTGTTTACACACACATGCGAGTCATTAGCTGTGCAAACATTAGGAGCACATCCAAAATTGAGATTTTAATGAGCACTAAGACTAGACTTTGTCAGTTCTCCGTTACTTATTAAAAATCCTTCTCCATTTCTCCTCACTAGACAAAATCAGCTGTTCTATAACTCTGTGCCCTCTGCACTCTGCCTGCTGATCCTTATCCAGGTTGTTTGTTGTGAGTGGACCACCTCAACGAGTTGACTGATTGAGACACAAATACATACTGTCACACAAACCAGAGTGACTCTGAGAGTTCACTCCACAAGTATTTCACCATTTCATTTGATAAAAACAGTCATCGGATGTACACAGAAACTCAAAGGTATTCATTACAACCCCCCAAAAGGAAAGTTTGGTTCAACCTGTAGAAATTATGAAGTAATAACAATAATAGCAATACACACACACATGCACAACGAGGAAATTCAGTTCTCGCTCCTTGTGGGGGATGGTGAAACAAATGACCCTCCGTGATAAGAGTACCGATAAGTCTGCTGATAAATAGACACACTCCGTGTCTCCTCCGACAGACTAAATGAACCCTCCTGCCTCTTCCATTCTCCATTCAATCAAGCATGCTCCTAGCCAACAAGCCAGATATGTTTCCTCTGCCAAATTGAGAACAACATTATATTCAGTAATTCAATTCAGTTCTAAGGGATGTATGCATTATCCACACTCCATTAGAGTATTTCAGTTTGGGGGAACACATTTCTCTTTCTCTTATTTGAGGGCATTCATTGCTGATGAATGTGGTATCTCCATCTAGGATTATGACATATGATGGAGCAGGTAACAGTGAACTGTTGTCTGATATGAACATAATATGAACATTTGACTGATATGAAGTGCTCTGTATATGCAGCAACTCTGTGTCACACAAAAATGGCTTTTGTTGTGAAGCATACTGGACAGTTTGACATTTGAATGTTAATATCCTAATCATAAGCCGAAAAAATACGCACATTTATATATATGCATATTTATAGTTACACACTTCCATTCAAAGTTTTTTTTTTTTTAAGAATCTCCGAATAGCATGCCTTTTACGGTTTGATCGCAAATAAAATAAAAGCAATTATGTTGTGAAACATTACCATTTAAAATAACTGTTTTCTGTTTGAACAAATTGTAAATATTAGTTTATCCGTGTGGTTAAAGCTGATTTTCGAGCACACTTACTCCTCTTCAGATATCACATGAGCTCTATCAATCATTCTTATGTGCTGATTTGGTGATTTTATTTATTTTTATTTTTTTATTAAAAAATAGGATTGTTTGATGAATAGAAAGTTCAAAAGAATGGCATTGATTCTGAAATAGTAAGAGCTTCTACATTATTATGAAAGACTCTGTCACTTTTGATCAATTTAATGCATCCTTGTTGAATAAAAGTATTTATTTCAAAAGCATATACCTGTAAGGTGTGAGAACCCAGAAATTAATAGATGTGTTATTATGGGTTTCAAAAGGTCAAGCATATTATAGTATCATTAAAGCAAATATAAAGCTTGCATAATATGATATAGTTTAATGTTGCTTTATTCATCAGGGAATCCCAAGGAAAATGGGTTTTCCATAGCCTTTGTTCTAAAAGCCATGACACTCCACAGAAGGTTCAGAGTACACTTCTAATAATTGTTTTCTTGATTCAGGGCTCCTCTAGGCTCCAAAGTTTTTGTAAGATACAAAGGTTTCAATGCTGATTACACGCACATAAGCAAGTGACCCATGACACAAGGGTTGTGTGTACATGTGATTTCCTGATTAACACAGAGAAGACAGATGATAAAGAAAGGATGCAGAGGCTATGGGATAGGGGCAGAATAAGAGAGGTATTCTCATTCCTCCTCTACTCCAGCATCAATAGGTCAAGCCCGGACGACAGGCTCATTACCATGGCATCACTACACTCCTGTCGCACCATCCATCAGTGTCCCTCCATCAAATAGCTTGCAAACACAGGCACAGCATGCTTACTACTGTCTTCATCCCGTTTCATTTTCTTCATAAACTGTCTCAGAACTAACAAAATTCTGCTGGAGAATATTTGTTAATTTACAGTCAAAAATATCAGCATTACCATATTGATGTTCATTCATCATAATATTTTCCACTAAGATCTTTTTTTTTTTTGTATTTGGTAATGTGTAATTTCAGTAGTTGGTAACAGTACAGGCGAAATTTTGATTATCGCTTCTGTACCACACACACAAAATTGTTAAATAAAACAAAGTATTTTTTTATAATAATACAGATTTATTTTGATTATCAGAAAGCCTGTCAGTCTCTCAGCACATGGTATCAACTGCAGAAAGATGATTAAAAAAACTATTGTCTTCGACTATATTGCAGTATCAGTTTGGTACAAAAGTATGGGTACATTTAACTTGTCACACAGCCACTTTTTCATCCAAAACCTGTAATTATTCATATGTATTGTACATGTTTGACTCAACCAGTTAACTAAAAATACTCCCACACATGGTGACTACAAATCTCAGTTTACTAGCCATCACAAGGCGCGTTTCCATTACAGATTTGCGCAAAACTTTGGCGATATTTTCTGAATGTCGATAAAAAAGTATTTTGCGAAATGACGCCGTTTCCATTAACCAATGTTATGCGGCTAAAACGTAACCTTTTGTCTCTCGCGATAAGTCATGGCAACGGATTTTGGTGGGATTTTGGCTATATTTATTCAAAGGAGGCTTATGCGTGTATCTTTACAGAAGCAGCAAAGAGTGCCGCTTCAGAAACGTGCGTGGCGCGGCTGGAATAAACCATAGACTGTATAAAAACATTAACACAAGCATTGAGTGGCCGTAATCAGCTTCAGTGGCCGTATCAGAGCCACACTGCACCGCAGACGTGTGCAGTGTAAATTGTCTAAGCATTAATAGTAGGGAAAGCCCCTTATACTGGAGAGCGGCCACGTATGAAGTGTTTCTTGGAGGTTATAGTACGTTAAAGAATGATCATATGACTTTTTACATACGCCATGTGACCTGTAAATGCGAAAAAGCCGTTTCCGCCTACAAACGACAACTTAAAGTCCATGAAAGTGACTATAAAATGCATCAGGGATCTCGTCTGTCTTCCCATTGTTTTTCAGCTGAAGTAATTAAAGGTGTTGTTCAGTACATTAAACTGAACAGCACACAGTAAGATGCCTGTCTTATAATTTCTCATCACTGTCCCCCTCCCGCCATCATCTTCCCCAATCGCTGCTTTTAACCCTGCTGATTAATGAAATCCTTTCATCCCGGTCCCTCTCCTGTCCATCATCTTATTCCCCCAACAATTCTCCTGCTCAGCAACCTTACAGACAGGAGGATATGTCTCCACGCAGCCACCTGGCAGCTCTTTGATTCCAGTCTCATCCTGTCTGCAACAAGCTTTTTGCCTTCAATCTCGCTTGCCCCATTTTCCAAACACCATCTTTGTTGATTTGTTTGTCTCACACAAGAAGTAAGGTCCCTAGGGTAATCTTGATTTTTTTGGTATAAAATAAACATGTCTACACTCCAAGTGGTGATAAAACATGAAGTATTGATTTTGTTACAGTCTGAACAAATGGCCTAAGACGGTCTTCAAAACAAAATTGCTTGCTTTTGGCATCATATTGTGATGAGACAAGATAAAAACAGAGACAGAAGCAGAGCATGAGCAATTTTTTTTTTTTAGGTGAACAATGTTTCAGTGTCACACTATGCTTATGTCCCATTATCATCTCACAGTAATGTTTTTTTTTCTTAAATTTACAAGTTTGCATCCCAGTTGCATTTACATGATTTATATCATGTCAAATGAGTATTGTCTTTTGAGAAATTGAGATTGATTTGATGCATTTAAAAATTCTCTTCTCCACTTAACTAAGATGCGCTACTTGCCTTGACCAATTACAATGGGGAGAAGACAACTGTTTAATAGCGACTATGTTTGACACTCCTGGTTCAGCTGCAAATTAAAAGGATAATATAGCATTTACTCACCCTCATGTCATCTCATGTATGACAGAAATTCAATTTTTGAGTGAACTGTTTCATCCCATCCATTCTGCATACCGCTTGTCCTTTGTAGGATCACAGGGATGTTAGAGCCTATTTAACCTTGCTTTAATATTTATTGATTTGACAGCAGTTTTATTCCTAGCAACTGAAAGTGTATCTATGTGTACATTTCATCAGTACGCCTATGTGTGTTCCCTCAAATCCATGACTTTGGTGTTGATCGTGCCATTATCTACCAGTTGACCTACAGAAACATGACTTTAAATGTGACATTGGAAAAGCTGCTAAGGCATTTTGGATAACTCATTCCTTAAACATTGCATTTCATCTTGAAAAACCACCCTGGGTTTGTATAGACTTAGTTGGCTCATCTATTTCATTATTTCTTTGAAGAGTGAAAGTGTTTCCCATCAGGGTGTCGGCGATCTGTGGGTTTGTTCTCCTTTTTCATGGTCTTCTCTGCTTTGCATTTTCTTTCCTTTTATGCACAATTGGTTGTCTTGAGGTATGTCAGACAAAATCTCGACCTCAGAATGCCTAGCTTTCTTTTTTATGGGCTGTTTGCTTTCTTTTGGAAAGGACAGTGAAGTGGAAGTAAAGCTAAGAGAGAGAGAGAGAAAAACGCTTCGACATGAGCTAAAAGTAGACAAGATCTACGCACTACCATATGGTGACATGGTTCTGACACCCCTTGTTTTCTTACACATTACATTCCCTCCCATTTTTTACAGGTTTTCTAATGTTTTTACCATTCACTATATGCTTCACGCTTAAAATAAAGATATATATATTATTATATTAGATAATATATATATAAGGTTCTTCAAAACCTTTGTTCCTAAAAGAAACTTTCAGTCAAACGTTCTTGAAAGAACCATTTTTTACAAGTCTTAAACAGGTTCTTCATTGGCATTCCATGAAGAAATTAGTTATTTTGTTATTTTTAAGATGTTGCTGATTATTTCTGGTAACCACTAAAAAAAATACTGTGCAAGTGAAAAGTTGTATTATTGTTAAAGACCATTCATTGAACCATAATGACAAAAAAGAACATTTATTTTTATCAGTTTATTATTTATTGTTAATATTAAACTGCTACATGTCATTTCTGCCTGTAGATTGCCATCATGGATGTTAGACTTGACAGATCTTAAATAAGCATCTTAGTCTGTCAAAACCAACCCCACAGCTTCTTCATTCAACATAAACCTGCACTTGCAAGAGAGAAAATATTATCTTATATTCTGTTAGTTGACTCAATGAAAACAAGTTCTATAATTTCTGAAAATCAATTTCAGTATTGACTATTTAATATGTACAGTAAATGACTGTAAAATGCTACAGTATCACTATAGTGAGCAGATCCATTCTGAGGACGCTACACATTAAGATCAGCATTTAACAAACACAATCCCACAGCTTCGATGCAAATGTTATGCCCCAAGTGCTTCCTCCATTTTACATCACAGCTGTGATTGCAGAAGATCAGGCCATGACTTTTTGATGTCTCCATCCTGAGACATCCACCCTCCACTCAGAAGCATAATAGGGAGGCTGCTTGAGCATTGCCTTAGGAGAAGAATGAATCACCACTACTGCAGCTCACTCACTTTCAGGGTCCTGCTGCCCGAGTCCTGCTCATACAGAGGTCTGTGTAATTGAAATCGCACAAGAATGACCCCGTGTCAGTAGTAGGAATTGAAAGGGTCCCAGAATCAAAAGAACAATGTCACATTTCATGAAATGTTAGTGTCATTTAACATTTTATTTTCTTCACAAAAATGAAAAGAAAAGAACATTGTTAAATGTATTTGTCTCAGTTGCTTTGTAAGTGAAAGCACAAAACACTGCACGGGTGAAAAGCAGACCGTTCCATCATATTTCATTTCAGCAATTGAAAATACCCAGAGGTATGAGTTAAGTAAGTGTGAAGGGAGAAGGTGGAATAAGGTCAGCGTTGTTTGGCAACACATTTCATTTGACTGGGACCTAAACCGTTGAAGATATGTACAATTTTGCTCCAGGTTATTTTGTTGGCTTAATTTGGGATGTGAGCACAAAATTATTAAAGGGGTCATATGATGCTTTTTTAAAGATCATTATTTTGTGTATTTGGTGTAACAGAATACGTTGACATGCTTTAATGTTAAAAAAAAAAAAACACTATTTTTCAAATACTGTACATTATTGTAGGTCCTCTATGCCCCGCCTCTTTCAAACACTTCGTTTTCTACAAAGTCCCACCTCCCGACAAGCGGAGTCTGCTCTTTTTGGCCAGCTGACCCAGTGCATTGTGAGTGGCCGAACACCGCAAGCACTCGTCGGAAATGTAACACCCCTTATCATAATCGCAAGCTTCATCTTATAAATAAATGTAAAGACAGAGCCCGAAGGGGAACAGAGTCGCGTGACAGACAAAGTGATGAAGCTGCTATGTAATTGGATGTGACCACACTCACCGGCTCGAGCTCGCACTCGCACTCACGCTCGCTCTCTCGCTATTTTTGAAATACACTAAAATACACATGGGCTCTGAATTGCCTCAGCAACTGTAAAAAATATACACCAACTGTTTGATCTTGCTTTTCTGATTTTGTTGAATAATATCCATGAGACTATTGCCTATCCAGTGTTTTGCATTGAATGTGCACTACATAAGTTTTTAGAGGTGAAAATTGCTAAATTTTCTATTGGAGTAAATACTGTCAGTTTATACTCAGGCAACATTTTTCACATACAAGTCTTTTAGGACTGGCTTTCTTCTTAATGTCATTGGGTCTTGGTGTAGGATGACAGATCTGCTCTGATATGGTTATCAAGGGCAAACATGCGTATACCTCAAACCACCAGATTCATCCATGCAGAAGAGCTGATGAAAAAATGTATTTATCTTATATAATATATATATATATAATAGATATATATACTATATTATATAATATATATATACATATTATATATAAATATATACAAACGGTTCAAACACAGATGCTGATGGAAAAGCCAAATTTCTATTGTGCATCTTTATAAAATGCTTAGAATCATACATCACTATGATATATGATATACATTTTTCATTACAAAAAAAATTCAAATAAAATTCAATAGAATAGTAAATAATGGTTTGTGAAGGAAATAAAATTATAAATTGAATGTCATCACAGGTACAGAATGTAATACTGCAGTTTTTCTGCAATTATGAAAATTAGTCCAGACGTTATTGTCAAAGAGAGATACTTGATTTAGGGATGGCTTCTCATTCACTCTAGACTTGAAGCTGTACCAGGAGACAAGTGGTTGGCGGGGAGGTCTTCCTAGATTTTACTGGGCTGTTTTAAAGAGATTGTGTACTGCAGAATTTATGTGAATAACCCTCTGAGGCCTGGCATTTGGAAATGAAGGATGGTTTTAGTGCCGAGGCCTGAAATGCAAATTGCCCTTTGAAGAGGCATCTGGGGTATTTCATTACTATGGCAAAGATGAACAGTCCTCTCCCTCTCACTGTATCAAGTGACCTGAACCTCAGCAGAGTCCTTTTGAAATGTCACATGAAGTGGTGGTTTAGCCGGGTTTTGTGTCCATTTTTTCGTCTCACATTGGTTGTAATAACACTGGGGTGCATCAAAGATCAAGGTTGTAATTAAAAGTCTGAAACGCTGTTATTACTCCATGCAATCAGTTCCAGTGTTACTCTAATTGTGTGCTTAATTTAGCACAATGAGGCATGTTAAAAAGTCTTCACCAACTGCATTTACCTATCATTCCTGCTTTGGTTTATGGTTATAGATCACGTATGGTCTCATTTTATCTACTTGATACTTTTCATCTTCAAAGAACTGAAACAAAAAAGTAATAGTTTTAATTTCAGATTGTTTCAGAAAAGATCACACTGTCATAGCAGATTTGCAGCATGTTTACATTCAGCATGGTTAAATTCTCATTTAGTCACTTAGGCCCGGTTTCACAGACAGGGCTTAGACTAAGCCAGGATTAGGCCATAGTTTAATTAGGACATTTAAGTAATTTTTTATAAACATGTTTTAAAAAGCATTACTGGTGTGCATCTTGTGACAAAACAAAGGCACTGATATATTTAAGATCAGTCAGTGCAAGTTTCTTTCAATTGAAACAGCTCCAGACTTACTTTAAGTCAAGACTATCTTTAAGCCTTGTCTGTGAAACCGGGGGCACGTGTTACTTAGTCACATTTTTACATATACATTTTCAGTTGGATCGACATGAAAAAAATGACAACATTTAATGGATTCATCCTTGAGTTGTTAACCTTGTTCAATTTTTACCATGGTACAAAACCTGTTCAGAGCCATAGAATATTTCCTGACAACCAGAAGACAAATAACACCAATTTTCCACTGTTTCACTGTGTTCCTTTTGAAGATTTGTCTTTTGGAAGGGTTAAAGTCACATCAATATTTTAATGTAAATATTTAATGAGATGTTAATGTGGTTTACAGGATATAGAAATTATTCTGCTGGCAAATTACAGGCCTCAAGCATAATTTATCTCTCATCCTTTACTGTGAGATCTCTGTGATCTACTGTGAGATTTTTTTCTCTATGGCTGCATCGGTGTAGAACATTAGAGTCAGAGTTATGGTAATGTGTAATGACATAACACCCTCATGTTTTTACACAGCACATTATCATCTTTTGTTCCAGTGAAAATTTTCACAGATTTCTTTTTTTCATTAAATGGGGAAATGGATGGGTTCTGTGTGGAGTACATGTTTTGACGTTAGACTTTAACTTTTAAACCTATCAGACAGAGACACCGGATTAAACACCAACCACTCCAAGCCCCAAAGCTGAGCTCTGAAAGGTTTTCCGACAAAATTATAGGGTTGGATAGGTGAAAATGTAAATGTTTCTACATTTACTACATAAATTGGTTCTCAACTGCAGTGACCATAATATCATATTGTATCATCTGACCTTCTAAACTTTATTTTTCTCCCTCTAGCCTAAAAAATCAGCTGTGTGTCCAGTGAACAAATAGGAAAAACAAGATGATTGGATTGATGTCAGACAAGCTGTGATCAGCTTGCCCAGGATTTTCTGCCTCTATTCTGTCCTCCCTTTCTCTCCTTCTTTTACTCTGTTGTCTTACTCTCAACTTGACTGCAAAAGAAGATTGAAGATCCTCTTAAAGTCAGCCTTTAGTCATCCTGAACCCTTCCTCTTCCTCCTAGCCTCCTCTACAGCAGCTGTCTTCCTCAGGCTCTGAATCTCTGGAAGAGAGGTGACTTCATCCAGTGACACCCATCTGGTACTTATTCTGTTATCACACCAGAAGTTTATATCGCTAATCTCAGTCAGTTGTTGTGTGCATGACTGAATACTGTATTTGTTGTCACTTTCTCAGCTAAGCAATATTTGTCCAAAATCTGCCAAATTAATAGTTAAAATCATAACAGAAAACGAGAATGCACTCTATAGAAACTTGTCCACATTTATTTTTTTATGTCTCTCATTTTTAATGCACTATTTGTTGTTTGTGTGCAAACAATACACATTACACATTATACAAATACCTATGTGTTTTTGGCCCGAAAATATGGGCATTTGGGGCAGGGTTCTATGGACACAAAATGTATTAAATGTGTTTGTTGTATGTAAGTGTGATCTGTAGATAGTTGTTTGATGAATGGGCATTTAAGAATATTTGTAAGCTAATGTGAGCCTATTCAAATTTCTGGTCTGGTTTTTATTAAATTTTTGACGTTTTGAACAGAATTAAGTTATAAATGTCTTCAGAAGAAGATCGGAAAACAAAGATCAAGCAGCTAATCCTTCATACAGTTGTCCGTCAGTTATTTTACATGCCTGTTTCCTTTTACTTGTCACAGCGAAAATTAGAAGGTGTACAAATTTACTGTAATAATTGCTTTTTTTTTTTTAATATTCTAATACTCAAAAAATTTTAAAATATGATATTATTTTAGGAATGGTATTTTAAAAAGAATAATAAGTTGATTGAATGGTCGTTTGATATTTTACTACCTGTATTTATATTTGTTCAAATAGTACCAATGATGACATATCTCTGAAATACTTCAGTTCTGATGGGCAATTTGTCTTGTGCATTCCAATGTCAAATATTTCGTGAATATGCCCATATAGCCTATGACAACAATGTATACCTGATCACTCATCCAGGTTTCGTTGCTCTGTGGTTCCATGTTCTTTTCTGTTGCTCTACAAGTGAGCTAATAGTCATTGTCAACCAGATCAACTAAAAATATGTATGTTAATTTAAGTACGGTAACAGCATCATCATCTCAAACTAGCTCCGTTCTCGGAAATAAATTTGCCACTTTTGTTTGTTTTGCATTAGTTAGGTATGCATTGGAAGTCACTGTCAGGTTCAGAAAAGCTAAAAACACAAGACCAGTTTAGTTATGGGACTGTCTCAGTCCCTGAAACTGTTGTAAAATCGCTAGAGTAAAACATGGTGTTGTTTGAAATACCACTGGAGGAATATATAACGATATATTTTACAAACATATTCATGAACACACCAAAAAAAAAAAAAAAAAAAAACAAAAAACACAAAAAAAAAAAAAAAAAAAAAAAAAAAACAAAAAAAAAAAAAAAAAAAAAAAACAAAACAAAAAAAAAAAAAAAAACAAAAAAAAAATAATCATACCAACTTGTGGAAATGGCCATACGATGTCCCCTTTAAAATGATAAAAGACACCTGACACCTGCCCATTATCCCTTATTTTACTTTTTATAGAAATGTCAATGTTTATTCCTTCATACAATCAAGAAATAGCTAAATCTCTTAAATGACTCATAATGTGAAGAAACATTTGATCAAAGCCAGAACTCTAGATCAGAACGGAACATATTTAGCAGAGTGTGGTCGGACGTAATCGGTCCTAATATATATAAAAAATTTAATATTAACAAAGAACAGTTCAGTGCACAAATAATGGCCAGCGCTCCGTCCCAAAGATGGAAGTATCCATTTATGCATTGTTTCATTGGAACTAGTGTGTGTTCCCTTTAAGAGAGTAACTTCCTGTTCTCTCCCTTTTTGTGCTCTGGGTCATGTGATCAACTGTGTCTGAAACAAAATAAAAGGCACTTCAAATCACTTAGTTTACATTGTCTTGATTTCTACCTTCATTAGGGCATTTACAGTAGATGTGCTCAGTGGTAATTTCTCTGTGCGACATTTCCTAATTTGAGCTGCAAAGAGTGGCACAGGTTTGTAATTCACTCTGCAGGGAGTACAAGTCTTCATCAGATATAATTAACATTAAGGCATCCTATTTCTGACACTAATTAAGCTGCAGCATGACATGAAATTGCCTGCCAAAATCCCACTATGCTTCCAATACTTCACCTCATATAATAAAAAAATATATATCTATCCTCCTTTTCCTCTCAAAGGACCGATATTCAGACAACCATGTTCATTCCAAGCACCTCTCCACCTTCAGTCTCTCTGTGAGTCAAAGCTATTTATTTCATAATGAACTTTTCTAATGAAACGTTCCAATGCTGTGCCCCCCTTTCACACATTCTGACCCGTAGAGATAGATTATTCTAATTAAGTGATGCCAGCAATGGCGGCACCTCATCAGAAGGCCTGAGTCATTAATTCTGCTCATGAGGAAATTTAAATAATGGAATGTAAATGGGGAGTTCTCCCAAAAGGGAGCTGACTGTGTGGAGATGTTAATGTTGGCAAATGACAGTGTGTAATAAAGCAGCTCTGTCCATCTCAAAAGAGTCCAGTGACTGGCCTGAAAAAATATCTCACCTCCCTAAGTTTTTTTTTTCAATGTGAAAGCTTTGATGTGCGTTCAGGTCCCCAGGTGTAATTACGGATTGCCAGAGCTATCTACGCTGCTGATTGTTATCTGTTGTCATTTGCGGTAATTGCAACTTTAGGCCCATAGACCGCAGCACCAGAAACCGTGAAATTATCCTCTCCTCGAAGGCCCCTGTTCATGTGCCCTGTGCTGCGAAAAGCAGATACAATGGGATCTGTGTACAGCAGGGTACTGGGGGTTTCAATTTTCCACACAATTTTGTGTTTGCAAATGGATATCACACTGTTGAGTGAGAGCCCAAGACGGAAAGTCAAAGCAAGCCAACACGTGGATACATCATATGGAAAAAATATTGTCCAAAACCATACACTGGGTTTTTTCACTAACGAATAAAACTGCATATGTGCAGGGCAATTATGAAAACATACCGAAATGTCTATGCTGGTGCCAGCTCAACAATAGCAAGCTGAGACGAGAGCTCCGCCTGTGGAACAGTCACGCTTGATTAGAATTCATGAGTTAATTCCAGAACAAAAAAAAACAAAAAACAAAAACAGACACATATTGAAAAAATATAAATATTTCTAGCAAATCTATATTGCAAAAAATCATTCAATTGTCATATAGGGCAAGTAAAAATTAGGAACTACTGGCTCAACCGGCTAGCAGGAAAAATAAATAAATACATGCATGCATAAATAATACTTGCTGAATCTTGTCTCCACTGTAAATTACATTTTCCAATTGAAAATGTTATACTATTATAATTCCCTTTTTCTAAACAGATTTAGAGTATTACATACAAGCCATCAGAAATGGCTTTATATTTTAAATAATTAAAATCATAATTAACTAATAAAATCAATCAGTTTTAAATCATGATTAACAGCTAACCCCTAATGCCTGTGTAAACAGTCACAGAACGTAAATGGAGTGAGTCATATAGAGTAGGTTTATGAATGAAGAGAGAGCGGAATAGATTAACTGCTGTCTGTTCCAGTTAGCTCTAGCATGTCTGAAGCCCTGGCTTTAGCCAGTGGGAGACATCCAGGTTGTCAAGGTCCATCCATCTGGACCGTCTCCCACATTGCCCCTGTGCGTGTCTATCCATTGCGGCGGTAGTGTTACTTGCTTTTAGAATGTGTGTTTGTAAACAGCTCCATCTCTCTCTCTGTCTCGCTCTGACATTACTATGCTGTGAGCAGAGGAGGTGAAATGTTTGTCAGTGTATGTTGGTTCACCACCAGTCAGGGCCTTCAGTCAGAGGCTAAACCGGAGCAATGTTTCTGCTGTTGTTGTGCTAGTCAGCATCACACAACTCCAGAGAGCCAGAGCCGTACACCCTGGCACCCATATCCTCAGCTTGGGGCCACCTTCCTGGAAAGGCTACTTCATTTAACTCCTCTTC
Source organism: Sinocyclocheilus anophthalmus (assembly GCA_018155175.1). Classification (NCBI taxonomy): domain Eukaryota; kingdom Metazoa; phylum Chordata; class Actinopteri; order Cypriniformes; family Cyprinidae; genus Sinocyclocheilus; species Sinocyclocheilus anophthalmus. Next base: position 171,815 of record JADLZN010005277.1, read on the forward strand.
CCCCGAGGTTTTCCGTGACTCCTAACCCCATCAACGCAGCACTGTAATTTCCCAATGCAAGGAAGTACAGGGACCTAAATTTGTCTTTAGTAGCATATATATTATGTGCTGTGGCTTTCTAACATGCATTAATAATATTTTTAACGCTCCACCAGATCACAATTTATTCAGGATAAAATGCTCTACATGGCAATATTATGAAACTGATTTAAACATAATTAGGAAATTAGGCAACTGAAGAACCGGTCATGTGCTCACTTGCTACAAGATGTAACTGTATGGAACATGGTTATGTTTGCATTTCAAATTTGTTTGTTTTGATACAATAATTACAATTGCCCCCCCACAGTATAAATAAATTAGTTTTTTTTTTTGACCCGCATCCGTCAAATAACAGTGAGGTCCTAGAAACCAATCTTTGCAGCGGAAATGAAGACGCAATACAGTTTTTGCTTTTACCTAGCTAGTATTTACATCAGTGCCAACGTATGAACATCCAAATTAAAGATATAAACACCAACATGTCAGAAAAAAATGTAGAGTCTGACCACATCAAAAACACACAATATATTATTTGTTTTAATCATTTAACCATACTCTTTAACCTAGTTATTAACAAGCCATACGAGAACCTGAACCCTTTCCCACGGAATGCGTAACACCCCAGCGAAGTTGTAACAGGCCCCTCTTTGCTTGCATGGCCTAACCAACGCTGATTATCACTGGGTTATGGCCAATAAGTATGTATAAAAAGCAGAAGGAAAATCACTGCATGTTCCATAGGAAGAGGCATGATGCACAGTAGAAATTGACTTTTCTATTAATTAATTCATAGGAAAACCTTTTTTTTGAATGAACACACATTTTCTTCAGGCTATTGTGTGTATTATTGCTGTTTTGTAGTAATCTGTTGTATTATAGAATATTTTATACATGCTTACGATAAACCACTCATTCATATAACCTTACAAATACTGTGCTTAGTATATATGAATTCGCCTTCTGATGATCTAATCAAGATTGTATATTATATGTTGATACATAGGCAATATATTAGTTTCCTGAGAATCTTTAGTAATTTAGATTCAAGTTCCATATGCAAATTACCACGTTTCCACACAAAAGAGTCGTAAACCCTCCAGCAATTGCCACTTCCCGCTCGGAAATTCCATTTTGCTCTTTGGACAAGCCCATCTTGAAAGGCGGGGATCTTCTCCGACCTTAAAGGCCACACTTCATGTGACCCGCCCCAGTCGGTGGTTCGGTCAGAAGCTAAGAAGATGTGAGAAAACGCTTCAGGGTACCAAAGCATTTGTGCCAGGCCTTTTTTTCGGCCTAGTCCTTTCCATTCATCAATTGACTCTGACTCAAACTGGTTCTTTTCAGCGACCCAAATTCAGCAAAGATCAACTAGAAACCTTAAGATTGCATCAGGAATCTCTTTCAGACCGCCGAGACTCGCAAGTATCAAACTTAGTCTTATTAATTGAAGCATTAAGTATCAGTTACACCTTTTTACAAAGAGTGTGACTCTGGAAACTCAGAACCCCCCCCCCCCCCCTTGGAAACGATCCCTGAAGGCTTAGATCTGCTGAATATGCAAATGGTTCCATAAATGTCATTCTTTATGCTCTCTCTGAACTGAGTTAGAACTGTAACACTTCACCTATACAACTGCATTCTTTGTGTGTGTGTGTCTGTGTGTATGTGTATGTTAGACCAGTTATGTGTGTATGTAGGATGTTAGACCAGTCTATGTGTTTATGTAGTCTGTTAGACAGTTTAAGTGTTTATGTAGTTAATAAAAACCTTACTTTTATCACACTTGACATGTTCATTGTTTGCTCATAACCGGAGTCCCTTATTATGCAAGATTTATGCTACAAGCTCTTTGTAGAATTGTACAGTAAGAAGTTATTTCCCTTAACCAGGAAATTAACATTCTTAGAATTGACAGACAGTTGACCCTGAGAGGTCAGCTAAATATCTACAGCGGATCTAAAATATGAATAGTTAATTATAACTAGTTATGGTTAATTATTCATATTTCCTGTTGTGAGCTAAATTCGCCCCCCCTACAAAATTAGTAAAAAAAAACAGAATCAATGGTTGGAAAAAAGGATCACCCCCACTTGTGTCAGTATTTTGTTGAACCACTTTTTGCTTTAATTACAGTCTTTAGTCTGTTGGGATATGTTTCTACTTAACTTTGCACATTAGACTTTGCAATATTTGCCAACTCTTCTCTGCAGAACTGCTCAAGTTCAATTCAATTCGATGGTGAGCGTTTGTGGACTGCAGTCTTCAAGTCATTCCAGAGATTTTCAGTGGGGTTTAAGTCTGGGCTCTGACTAGCTAGGGTGGCCATTCGTGCCATTTTTACGGGACATGTCCTGGCCAGGCTTTCAATATTTGGCTTTGTTTTCCTGTTTTCATACTTGCTGAAGGTAATGATCGAAAAGTAGCTTGGCCAATAACGTGCAGGCATTGTACATAATCAACCAATCGTGACCAATCGCTGGCCACATGGAAGTGGCGATCTACAATGAGAAAACCCCAAATATAAATGAGAACGGTCAAAGCAATGCAAATACGCGTACAGATTAGATGTGTTAATTCGTTTGTTCGACTTGAAGCAGCACTGTGCCGATCATTGTATGATATCAAAGTACCACAAGAGCGATTCAAAAGCATAAGGAGCCGTCTGCTCTCTATAGCTGTCACGGATGTCATTTACAACGATCGCCTGTCTGATGCAGCTGCATGAAACAGACCAAACTGGATCATTTTAGTCAAATAGAAATCCTGCGCCAGCCGACATGCTCCCGTAAAAATGGCAGACTTATGCGTTACCTTCATGACTAGACCATCGCAAGGACATTAACCTGTTTCTCCTTCAACCACTGTAATTGTGCCCCTCAGTTTTGATGTGGTGCACTTTGGGGATTACAGTCAGGTAATGTCTTCTTCCCATTGACAGCTTTCTGGCAGAGGGCAGCAGATTTTTGGTCAAATGATTCAATTTTAGTCTCATCTGCCTCAGAATCTTCAAGGTGCATTTTGGCAAAGCTTCCCTCCCATCCCACCCAACTGTAAGCACTGCATGTGCCCTTTCTTGAGGAGTGGCTTTTTTCTTGCAACATTCCCATACAAGCCACATTTGTGGAGAACGTGAGATATTATCATCACATGCACACAATGACCACTCTTTGTCATAAATTCTTTTTTTTTTAGCCAGCTGTCCATTAAAGAGTGCTGCGTAGTAGCCTCTTGCCGGACCCTCTTTACCAGCTTCCCTCCTGGACTCTTTCATCTCAGTTTGCGAGCAACGTCCCTCTGATCCAGGGAGTGCGTCTGTGCTTGTACCACTGCCTGTACTGTGCCACCTTCACTTTTTAATAAGAATTAGACTTCACTGGGCTTATAGAGCATTGATAAAGCCCTTGAATTTTTTCTATCCATCTCCCTGAACTGTGCCTGTCTACAATTATTCCAGAGATCTTTTGACAGCCCTTTGCCACCCATAGTGATGTTGACATCGCTTGCACTACCAACGCGACTGAAATGCCCCTCCAGGAAAGCTTCTTTTCATGACTGCAGACCACCAAATGACCACAGACTGATACAAGTCATTTTATGTTTTCGCCGACAGGAGGATGATCCTTTTTTCCAACCTCCGTCGACAGTCTGTATTTACATTTTTCTGACAGGTTGGTCATATCTTTCACTTCCCGATGTTATATAAGATTGCACTGGCCTAAATACAGCTAGGATCACACAAAAACTGTGTACCATCTCTCATTTCCAAGCACTCCTGCCCCAGCAACAAAATGTGATCATTTTAAAGGGGGGTGATTCTTTTCGATACCCACTGTATTTCTGCAGGTTACATCAACACGGCACGGATTTGCACAAAACACTAATTCTGGAACAAACCACTATTGCTAACTAAAATTGTTTATTTTGTTGATTATTATTTGATTCAGTTCTTCTTACTTTGAATTATACTATTGCCGTTTATGAAAATGTTTTTAAATTAATCGTTTTCAACGTAGTCAACATGGTTTCATCATTTTAATTTTAGCGTACGGTAGTAGTAACTGGTTCAAAAATGTTGCTGTGCAAACCAACCTATGTTGGCAGTCCACAAAAGTTTACTACTAATTAACTTTACTAAATAAGAACTAATTAAAAAATGGGTGCAAAACCCAAAACGATCCAGAGTTCCTTCCTCTTTACTGATTTCATAACTCACATTACTCACTCATAATCACTAAGTGAAAAACATTCAGCTTAGTCTATGAAACTTTTCTTCAAGCTTCAGAGAATAAATATACATTCATCCATTATTCATTAGATCAAAGGCCAGCAGCTACTCCAGAGTGCAGCCGCTTTTCCTTCTCCTCATTCCTCTTTCCATCATCCCTGCTGGATCAGTCTTACACAAACTCAAGCTGCAGTGGGTCTCCTGTATAATATATCCCAGTTCATTTCAGGTCTAATTGAAGAAGAACACAAGACATCTCACAAGCTGTTATTGCAGCAGTATAATAACGAGAGATCTGAAAAGAAGACTAGAGGCCTTCAAATCAAGGTCAAGCTATCTGTCTGCTTAAAGGTGCCATAGAATGCAAAAATCCCTTTGAACACAGTTGTGTGGCCGCAGTGTGTGAAAACAACCAGTCTATAATGGTAAAAATCCACCCACTCATTGTTTTATAATCCCAATAAATCATTAACAGTCTCTCCACACTAGCAGTTCCAGATTTTTCTCTATTATGATGTCATACTCGGGAAAGTCCAGCCCATTTGTGACGCTCTCTGACCTATTAGCACAGACACAGCCCTGAGTGAGAAGCAGCGGTCCGCCATTACGGTTTTCTTGCTGTAGCTGCTGGAGATACAATGTCAGCGCCAAAGAGCCATTAAAAGTGTCGTGTGTTGGGATGCACCAACGAACATAGGAGTCTCCATAGACCGCTGAGGACACAGTGGTTCAATTTCATTTTCGAAGGAAATGTCCCAGAAAAAAAACGGAAAAGTCCTATACGTTTGTGCTAATATTTTACACCGGACTGCCTCACAAACGAGGTTCAGTTCAGCACTGGAGTTGTGCAAAGATTGCCTCTGAAAGAGGGATCGATACCAATGCTTCGTGCGCAAACATCCAGACTAAGACAAAGTAAGCATCACGCGTCATATTTTGTTTTCCAAAAGAACTTCTTGGCTCTCTGTAAGGCTAAAGTTGCTAAAGCTACCATTGTCTCTGCCAGTTTTCACTAATGCTGCCTTCACGTGCTACCAGAATGATCGTAAATAGGAATGTGCTAGTCAAAAACTTGCATTTGGAAGCAATGTGAGGTCAGTAACACAGCCACCACCAGTTAAAATGTAACACCGGTATGCCCACGAGCATGAGCTATTGAAGCTCCGCACTCTTCTGAAAAGGGAGGCGGGAGCACCAGCTCATTTTCATTTAAAGGGGACAAACACAAAAACAGCACGTTTTGCCTCATACCCTAAAAGTGGCAATTTCAACAAGCTATAAAAAATTATCTGTGGGGTATTTTGAGATAAAACTTCACATACACACTCTGGGGACATCAGAGAACAATTTAAAATATTGTATCAATGCATTCTAATGTGCAAGTTTCAGCTGTCAGCTCGAGCTGCTTGTACCATGCTAGTGTTGAGAACATCTAAAGGTGTAGCCTATATTTTTCATTCCCCTTCACTCCATCTACCATGCGTGTTTAGATGAACATCGAGCATAGGGTAACTGAACAAAGGTTTTATGTACGTTCACTAGACTTTAATAATTCACTCATACACCTTAAGTTGTGCATCTCTGAGATATAAGTAATTCTTTCACAAGCATAGTGAAGGTCTACTTACATCAGACAAATGCTAGTACATTGTATGTTGCAAAAACTAATCTCTCATGCACATATATATCTAGCCAATCAATCCTTAAAGGAATAGTTCACCCAAAAATGGAAATTTGCTGAAAAGTGACTCCAAGATGTAGATGAGTTGGTTTTTTCACAGAAACAGATTAGGAGAAATTTAGCATTAAATCACTTGGTCACCAGTGGATCCTCCAGCCCATCAGTTAACGTTTGGAGATATGAAAAGCTGTGTGTTTGTAAGAAACATATACATAATTAGGAGGTTTTTAACTTCAATTGTTGCTTCTGGCAAGTTTTCTATCTGTAACATTGCTTTCTCCATTGAAAAAGGTGTCCTGTCTAAATCAGGAGAGAAATATGCACACATCATGCAGTTTACAAGCAAAAACAGTTCGAAAATATTAGAATATCATTATAAAAATATTTCAGTGGATTTAGAATGCAGAGGACAACAGAGTATGGATTTTTTATTTATAATTTTTTTTACTAGAGGAGGAAGCATTATTATGGATTATGGACTTATATTTTGACCAAAAATGACTAATTAAATAGAGTGTGTGTAAGAGCTCCTCTGGAAAGTTTGGTTGTAGGCAGCCCGGACAGAACTATGTAACATTTGTGTGCGATGTTTTTAACATACATAAATAGGATAATAATAGAATAGAGGTATAACAATAGGCATATCATGCACATAAATTAATGTATAATGTAAAATGATTTTTGACTTTGTGTTCTCTATAGATTGCCTTTGACCCTCAATCACAGCTGAAGGACAAGGCAGTTTGTTGTAAATTAGCCCTGCTGGACACTCAAATGCCCACAGGGGTTACCGCTTAAATTTGATCTTCTTCATAAATAGTAGAACTAGTTCAACATCAGCTACACCTGACCTGCTGTAATTTCACTCCCAGGATATAATATTATATGCATAAACCTGCGCCTCATCACATCTGGGCAAGCTTTACATGCCTCTCCTGAGAAAGAGGAAATTATCTTCATTACTATGAAATCCACCTTTAATTTATAACCCTGCAGAGACAGATGCTTTCCAAGATTCATACCATGGTTCTCAGTCCTTCATTTATATCTGGATTCTCTCCACTATTCTGCAGATACTGTACATGTATATGGTGACACAAAAAGAAGTTCTCAGTCTGTCATGACGGCAGGATAATTATAAATCCCACAAGCTGTATTTCAGTAAAATGAAGATGCCATATGCTCATGCTTCAGTTATTAAAAGCCTGATGCATAACAAATACTGGCTCCATTAACATGCTTTATATCAAACATAAATAAATCTCCTCTAATTGCATTATGATGGATAAAAGAGGGCGGTAGCATTTGGCTGGGATTACTCTTGAATGGTTGTTACTTTTCCACTCAACAGTGAGGTAGTCTCTGTCAATGTGAAGTAAATGGGTTTTTTTCAGTGGATCTAGCATCAGCAATAGGGAGAGGACATGGGACATTAAGGAGCCACATTATGAGATACAGTTATGAGATACAGATAGATATTACAACGTGTTATTGTAATGGATTTAGGTCACATCTATTCACATTCATGTCTCACTCCAGAATACAGCTTTACATCAGCCCTCTTTGTTCCCTGCCACAATATTGAACCGTTATGGGAAAGGAGCTGATACTGTATCTGTTCAAATAACGGAGACAATAGCTTGTTTCACTTAGAGCTGTGATTGATTCAGACTGCGGCTAAAATATTTTATTATTCTTTTTCTGCTTAGTAAACATTCAAATAAATTTATCACAGTCCAGGAGAATACTATCAAATGTGGTCAGACTGCTTATCAATATAGTGAGTTTTCTGCCCGTAGCATAATTTTTTTACAGAGAGGCAACGCCGTTTTAAAAGTTAACTCTCTTTACTTGTGAGGAGCCAAAAACAAAAAAGTACAACAAATACACCTCTGAACCTAAAATCTTTCTTAAGGTTATAATCAATACATAGACCTTCAAACACCCAAAGAAAGATGTCTTAATATCAACACAAGGGATAAAAATATTCATCTTAAATAGGTTGTATAATTAGACCAGTAAACCAGACACTAGACATTTAGTCTAAATGTAAAAGTAAAATGTACTAAAATCGATAAACCTAAAATCGAAATAAAAATAATAATAGTTCGTGCGCTTGCCTCAAAAGAGGGCTTACAATGACTTACAAAGACACATATCAGCTACAAGTGTATGCACTACTTGCTTTATGCAAGCGCTATATAGGATAAATCACTATACAGGATTTACCCTATTATACTTTATCGACACGAATTGATAGGTGAAACAACAAACAGCCACCCACAAATAGTCTATAAACAAGCATCAGGCTGTCTTTGAGTTCACATGAACAACTGTTAAAGTTACTCGTTGTCAGGCTACAGTAGAATACCATAATTCCTCCGTTCAGTTTGGCCTAAGACATCGAGAGTCACGCAGGCCTATAATAACCCATCCACAACACATAATTGCGAATAACATTGCCTTTGCCTTACCTTAACACAGAATCGACCCCAGAGTCCAACGTTTAGATTTTTTCTACGAATCTTTGAGTTAACATGTCCTAAACATGAATGGAATTTGCACCGCAATTTTACACATAATAATTGACAGTGTTATTTTGACGTGCAATTTCAGTTTTGTGTAATGTGATCATCGTGGATTATTATGTGTGAATGATATTTTTGCAATTTTACACATAATAATCCACGATGATCACATTACACAAAACTGAAATTGCACGTCAAAATAACACATTGTCAATATTTTTGGAGACCCCCTAAAATTTCACAAATCACTTTTTCAGGGGAGCCCATGTCTTATTAAGAGGAGCCGAGCTCTAGCTCCCCCGTAGTTCGCACCCTGGCTACAGAGCCCAGTTATTCCTCTCACCATGAGTGCAGTGTTACTGTCACCAGCAGTGATGTGGAAGGAACATGTCGACATGCTTCTAGAAGACTGGCTGCTCTCAAGCTTGATAGCTGATATAAGCTATCAGACCCTTTAAACTGGCTCTGTCAAGTATCAGGTGGTCTTTAGATGTGAGAGGAGACAAGACAAGCACCGACCCTTATTAACTTTGCTACATTACATGTAGGGCTGCACGATAAATCGAAATGGAATCGAGATCGCGATTCGACAGAAGCTGAGATTGTCATGCGTATCTTTCAGTGAAGCACTGTTCTGTGATCAGCAGTAAATCTCCATCCAAAGCCAGAGGGCGCTCTCGTGCTGAAACTCCAAATACGCCTCGCAGAAGAAACTCAGGAAATGCCTATAGTGGTAGCTGGGTAAACAGAAGATTCAACTGATTTCATTGATTCAACATGACTAATAAACACAGGACTATGACAATATATGGTTTATCTGAGTTCGTCTTATTATAATTTTTATTATAAAAAAAGTATATAATGATGCAATGCTAATCGACATAGCCTTTATCACTGCTTAAATACTATGAAATATGTTGCGTGCCTTATTCTGTGTAAGAAGCCACATCATCTCACAGAAGGATTTATTTCAAACACTCGACTGATGTTATGAAGTGAGTTTGGAGTAAAAACATGTTATTAAATGTGGTATTTTCATGTGCTTTCAGATGGAGTAGCATTTACTTCACAGGGCCATAGTTCACTGAGAAGCTATGCAATTAGCTGTCATTATCGCGAACGATTTCATTGATTTCATTATCGCGCAATAAAATCATCTGCGATTTTTTGCGTAGCTTGTCAGTGAACTACGGCTATGTGTAGTAAATTCTGCTCCTTCTGAAAGCACGTGATGATGATTTCCTGTTGACTACAAAACTGGCTTTTTTAACAAAATGCACATGATAATCGCATTCGATTAATCGTGCAGCTCTAATTACATGACTGAGGCCCAGGTTCAAACAGAACCAGTTGCTGGATCTAATTGCAGTTGAAACAAAATATCAGATTCAGCTGAATGGTCAGGCAGTGTCAAGTTACAATGTAGCATTAATGTACAATTATACCTGCTGTTTTCAAAAACATAACATATATCAAGAACAGATCAGACACTATTAGGCCAGGGGTTTTCAAAATGTTTTGATGTCGGAACGTCTAGGTTACTTGTGTAACTCTCGTTCCCTGAAGGAGGGAACAGAGACTTCACGTTGGTGACCGACGAATTGGGACCTCGCTTAGAGGGACCAATCTACTTCGAGTGTAAACTAAACAGGCCAATGCACATTGGCATGCGATTATTGCATCCAGCTGCTGCTGATCACAGCGTGAGTATAAGTAGGCAGCAGGTGCAGCGCATATTCAGGTTTTCGCTGAGGAGCCGAGCCGGTGACCCGGCCGCTCAGCGGTGGTACAGGAGCTGTGGCGACTGGACGTGACGTCTCCGTTCCCTCCTTAAGGGAACGAGGTTTACATACGTAACCGAGACGTTCCCTATCAGTCGGTCACTCTCGACGTCACGTCGGAGGACCGACGTATTGGGATCCTACCAAAGGGCCACAGTTACTGCCCCTTCCAGTGTCCTGTGGATGCCACCTGCGCCCCTATTTTTTGGCGTAGGCCAGGACTTCTTAACAAGAGGACCAGCTACTGCTGCAATGGAACTACCCAATGAGTAAGACTGGATAACACTAGGAAAACGTACCCGTTCTACTTGGAACAGGGGCGTTACGGAAGCTCGAACCTTCCCGAAGGAGGTTTCGGAACCAATACACATATGAACATCCCTTAGGGGCATATGGAAGAATGGAGGTGATTGAATCCTCTTGGAATGGCAGAAGTCTGGGCTCCAGGCTATCCCGTGGACTTTACACATATGAGATCCACTTTGGTTTTACATATGGAACCCAGCCTTCTACCGTTTCTCGAGGATTCAGCGAGTGAAGGCCTGGCGCCGGACGTTCCTCCACGTCTGGCTGCCGAGGGGACTGAGGAACTCAACAGGGTCTACTGTATTGACTCTCTGGAGTGATTTTGCAAGCCGACCCGAAGCCGGGGCCTCTCATTGATTCTACCCGTTTGAGGTGAGAACACAAGAAGATACCGGCTCCACATGAAGGCTATAGAATCTAGCGAAAGTGTTAGGGGTCGCCCAGCCCACCAGCCCTACACATATCTGTGCAGCGCCCCGGAGGATGCAACACCTCTAGTTGACTGAGCTCGCAACCTGAGCGGGCAGGGCACGCCCTGTGCCTTATAAGCCAGGGTGATGGCATCCACTATCCAGGGGGCCATCCTCTGCTTAGAGACGGCATTCCCCTTCTGCCGGCCTCCGTAACAGAAAAAGAGCTGTTCTGAGGTCCTGAAGCTTTGCGTCCGGCCTACTTAGCACCTTAAGGCTTGGACGGGACAGAGCAAAGCTTGGGCTGGGTCTGCCTCCTCTGAGGGCAGCGCTTGGAGGGTCACCACCTGATCCCTGAAGGGAGTAGTGGGAACCTTGGGCACATAGCTGGGCTGGGGTCTCAGGGTTACCTGGGAGTCAGCCGGTCCGAACTCTAGGCACGAATCGTTTACCGAAAATGCGTGCAGGTCCCCTACCCGCTTGATAGAGGCGCAGCCATCAGGAGCAAAGTCTTCATTGAGAGGAAATTCAGCTCCACTGCCTGTAAAGGCTCAAACGGGCCCTGCTGTAGTGCCGTGAGCACTATAGTCAGGTCCCAAGAGGGTATAGAGGTGGGCCGTGGAGGATTTAGCCTTCTCGCCTCCTTAAGGAACCTGACTACCAGGTCATGCTTCCTCAACGACCTCTTTCTATGGGGTCGTGGTTAGCAGCGATCGCGGCTACATGAACTTTAAGGGTGGAGGGAGACAGCCTTCGCTCCAGCCCTTGCTGCAAGAAGGACAGCACAACTCCGATCTGGCATTTTTCGGGGGTCTTCTCGGCGAGAAGAACCGACCACTCAACGAACAGGTTTTCCACTTCAAAGCGTAGGCGTGTCTCGTAGCCGGTGCTCTCGCTGAAGTGATGGTGTCAACTACCCCGTGGGGTAGGCCACCTAGAACCTCCGCGTCCCGTCCAGGGACCAGACATGAAGTTTCCAGAGGTCTGGACGCGGGTGCCAAATGGTGCCCCGTCCGTCAGTAGATCCTTCCTCAGAGGAATATGCCAAGGAGGGACTGTCGCGAGGAGCACTAGCTCTGGGAACCAGGTCCGAGTGGGCCAATAATGCACCACGAGCAGGACCTGCTCCTCGTCCCTCCCCTGACGTACCGGAACTGTTGCCATAAGGGCTCACTGGGGGAACCACATACTATGCGAGACCCCGCGGCATCTGTGGCCAGAGCGTCCGTGCCGGAGTTTCCGTCGGTCATGGGGCGAAGAACAACTGGCTTGAGAGGTTTCCTGAGAGTCAAACAGGTCTCCGAGCTGCTCGAAACGTCCCAAACCGCCCTGGCCGGCCTGGGGAGGAGTCGCCTTCCCCGGACGCACAGCTCGGGAACATCTCGTCGGCCTGCCGGTTGAGCAGACCCGGATTGTGAATGGCACGAAGTGACCTCAGATGCTTCTGACTCCAGATGAGGAGGTGGCGGGCGAGTTGCGATAAGCGACGGGAGCGTAGACCACCTTGTCGTTTGATGTACGCAATGGTCGCTGTGTTGTCCATTCGGACCAGTATGTGCTTTCCTCGTAAGCGCCCTTTGAGACGGCTAAGGGCAAGGTGCACTGTCAGCAACTCGAGGCAGTTGCTGTGCCAGTGCAGTCGGGGCCCCGTCCAAACCCCTGGCACTGCAAGCCCGTTGTATGTGGCCCTTCAGCCGGTGTTTGAGGCATCCGTGTGAACTACAGCATGCCTGGAGACCTGTTCCAAGGGCACTCCTGCCCGGAGAAACGAAGGGTCTGACAATGGGGTGAAGGTTTGGCGGCAGGCCGTTGTCACCTGGACCCGGAAGGTGCCGCATTGCCACGCCCACCTCGGGACTCGGCCATGGAGCCAGTGCTGCAGCGGTCTCATATGGAGTAGCCCCCGTGGCGTGACTGCCGCCGTGGCCGCCATATGCCCCAGGATCCTCTGAAACTGTTTCAGTGGGACCGTCATCCTGCTCTTGAATGTATTCAAGCAGTTCAACACGACTGAGCACGTTCCTGCGTGAGGCTTGCTGTCTGTTCGACCGAGTCCAACTCCATACCGAGAAAAGAGATCCTCTGCATCGGGGAGAGTTTGCTCTTTTCCCAGTTGTCCTGAAGGCCCAACAGGCTGAGGTGTTAAAGCACCAAGTCCCTGTGCTCGCACCACTGATCCTGAGACTGGGCGAGTAGGAGCCAATCGTCGAGGTAGTTGAGGATGCGAATGCCCTGCTCTCTCGTGGGAACAAGGGCTGCCTCCGTAACTTTCGTAAAGACACGGGGCGACAGGGACAGCCCGAAGGGCAGGACCTTGTACTGGTATGCCCGCCCCTCGAACGCAAACCGCAGGAATGGCCTGTGGCGCGGAAGGATCGAAACATGAAAGTACGTGTCCTTCAGGTTGATCGCTGCGAACCAGTCTTGGGGACGGATACACCTGAAAGTGCATTTCTGCGTGAGCATCTTGAACGGGAGCCGGTGAAGGGCCCGGTTCACGACGCGCAGGTCCAAGATAGGTCTCAACCCACCGCCTTTCTTGGGTACAATAAAGTAAGGGCTGTAAACCCCGACCTCATATCGGCTGGAGGGACCGGCTCTATCGCGTCCTTCGCCAGTAGGACTGCGATCTCTGCACGCAAGACAGGGGCATCTGCTGCTTTCCCTGACGTAAAAGTGGACGCCCCCGAACTTGGGAGGGCGCCGGGCGAACTGAATCGTATAGCCGAGCCTGACGGTTCGACGGAGCCATCGAGACGGGCTGGGTAGCTCTAGCCAGGCTCCCAGACGCCGCGCAAGTGGCATCAACGGAACTACAGGCGTACCCGCAGCGGGGCAGCGTGAAAGAACGCAGGGACCCGGCCCGGGCGTCTCTTTGCCGGTCCGAGGCGGGGTCTGAGTGTGTGCAACACTGACCTGCGTTTGAGCAGAGGGTGCGTGGGTAGTCCGTTGGTTCGTCCTCCCGATCCGCCCACTGCTGCTCACTGGCGAGAGAGGAGGGTGAGTGTGATACGACACTGGATTGTCCACAACCCCCTGTCCCCTCTGGGGACCCAAAAATAGAGGAATGCTCTTTGTCGAGAATTTGGGTACCACCGACCAAGGTCATTGGTGGAAAAAGATTCTCCGCCCGGCCCTCCTCCGGGGGGTGGTGTGCTTACCATTTCCTGAAGAGCACGTCCCTCCACCTCTGGGTCGCCCGTCTCAGGGCCTCTTGCTTTTTCGCTTGCCACCAGGTTTGGCGGGGGCTTGGACGGGTGGGGCGGCTGCCCTGCGACCTGCTCCACGGCGCAGCTTTGCTGGAGGCCGCAGGAGCTCTGCTCTTGTTTCGGCGGTGGCAGGGGGGCCGCCCACGGTGACGGCAGCAGCTGCACGCTGCCAGGATGTACCTGATGGCCTCAGTCTGCTCTGGTCAGCGGAGAACCGCTGGGCACGTTCTCCACCGTGTCGCCGACAGGCCGGCCTGGGACACGGGGGCGTTCAAGAATCGTGTCTTGTCCGTCTCGCGCATGTTAGCCAGTCACAGCCAGATTTGGCGCTCCTGGACCACCATAGTGGATATGGCACGACCCAGAGACCGCGCCGTATCCTTCGTCGCTCGTGGCGCGAGGTCCTCTGCGGTGCGGATTTCTCTGCGAACTTCCGGGTCGTGACGACCCTTGTGCAAGTACCTTAGTTCCTTGGCCTGGTGCACTTGCAATCATGCCGTAGCGTGTTAGGCAGCTTTTCCACAGGTCGTATAGGCATCGCTGGGCAGTCGAGTTCCTACAGACCCGGGAGGGGAGGCACGTTTTGCCCTGCCAGGTGGAGGCAGCATTAGGCACAACTGCATCGCAACCGACTGCTCTACCGGGGGGACCCTTGTAACCCCCTATCTGCTCCATCATCGAGGGTGGTGAGGGAGGAGGAATCAGCAGATCGGTTTCCGTCAGTAAAAAGGTGCCGTCCACGACCTGTTGAGCTCCTCATGCACCTCCGGGAAGAAAGGCACCGAGGCGGGGCGCTGAGAACCAGCGCGGACCGCCCCGGGACCAATCGTGCAACCTTGAGGGCTCGGGGCATGGTGAAAGTCTTCACTCGAGCCCTACGGTGGCCCGGGAAAGCATAGCCATTATTTCTGGATCTGATCCAGGCATTGCTACGGTCCCGGAGGAGAGCAGCGCAGCCGAATCTTCCTCTCCAGAAAGCTCTGGCTCACCCTCCGATGCTGCAATCGACATCCGATCGTCGGGGGGAGCCTCGGAAGAAACAGGTGGTACCCCCGGGAGGGTCCAGCCTGCTCTTTTTTGAGAGCTCCGCTGGTTTCGAAGTGCCGGCGGGCTTGGGCATCCCCGGAGGGGAATTCCTCACCGTGACCGTAAGACCAGTCCGCCCACCGCTAGAAGAAGGACGCCCCCGGCTGCCACCAGAGGGAACCCAAAATCTAGGCAGTGGCACGGGCACTCCGACCCTTTGCAGGTAACGGAGTCCGGTCCGCAACTCCGAGATGGTCATACCCAAAGAAACAGCAAACATGTGGCATGACTCATCCACAAACGCCACCTCAGCGTGCTATATGCCCAGGCACGTGAGGCAGCGATCTTGACCATCACCCAGCGCCAGGTAACGAGCGCATCCAGAAATGCCCGGGTGATACTTTGTCTATAGCAAGACCCACATCGTCTTTATAAAGACGTAACGTCAAGTTTGCCAAGCAAATTCGTCTTTAGAAAGACGCACCCGAAATTGCTCTTTTAGGGGAAAAAGCTCTTTTAGCGTGCTGAGGCGCACAGGGGAGATGATCATTTGCAACACAACAGGGGGTAGTGCAGCCTGATGTGTGCAACCCACTCGACACGGGAAACCACCACCGCTGAAGCGCCGTCCGCCAACACGAAGAGCTCTCCAACAGCGTGCTGAACTCGTTCAGTCTTCTCTCCGTAGAGTAGTCAGGAGCGGAACGATGTGATCGCTCGGCTCCGAAGCGAAAAGCTGAATATCGCTGCACCTGCTGCCTACTTATACTCACGCTGTGATCAGCAGCAGCTGGATGCAATAATCGCATGCCAATGTGCATTGGCTCGTTTAGTTTACCTCGAAGTAGATTGGTCCCTCTAAGCGAGATACCAATTCGTCGGTCCTCCGACGTGACGTCGAGAGTGACCGACTGAAAGGAAACCTTAAATAAGAAGGCATGTACTAAAATATAAAAGGCAGCACATATGTGAGAAAAAATTGAGTGTGATATTATAGAGATGTGTTTTTATAAAATTTTAAATACAAAAAATTTTATATTCATTGATTGTAGATGTAATAAAAGGTTAAACACATTACTACTGTATCAGTTACAGACAGCCACATACTACTGACCATTGATTTCACAGCCTGGTCTTACTGTTTGTACGTAGGTATTAGTATGGAACGTTTACAAGCAAAAAATGTACATTTTTGTACATTTTGAGTGTTTTTTTTTTTTTAAACTATAGTTGAATGTCATTTTGTATGTATTACAACGTTTAAAACATAAAAATGCTACATATTTACAGATTTTTAAAAAACGTACATTTATTTAGGAATTTTTTTATATCATTAAGATATTTGTATCAATGCATTTTTTTTTTTTAGACCACTCAACCTTCCCCCAAACCTAAACCTACCCATTTTATAGCGAATATAAAAGACATAAAACGTCAATTGACCGAAATATGCAGGGGAAATGACATTTTTAGTAACAATATAGCATTAAAAATATATATTTTTTATAGTCGCTAATCCCACTCCTACCTCTAAACCTAACCATAACTATTTCTTAAAAAATATTGTAAGGGAAACAGGTCAATTTAGCTCAAAGGGAATCATTTAAGATTTTAAAGGGAACTCCACCAATAATATGTAAGGGAATTAGGACAGAATCACTGTTTTACGGTTGATCACTGAGACGGCCAGCGAGTCAGTGAACGAGCCGTATGACATCAATTCTGCAATGGATATTTATATCCAAAATATAGTGAAAACTATTAATTAGCATATGTAACAAGATCGGCAGTTTAAGACATTAACTTGTGAGCACAAAACACAAGATACTTCTCTTTTCAATATAAATAAGGCTTTATTGGATTAATCTAAGACATATAAACTAATCTAACACGCATTCACACAAGTTGCAGAAATAGAGAAAGTGAGGAAATAATTAGTTTAAGAGAATGAAAATGTGAAATCCCAAGTTTACAGCAATATGTGCAATTGCATAGATCTGAACAACCATCAATCACTTAATTAACCCTCGCATTGAGTTCCTCAATGAGGTTCAAATTTATATTAAATGCACCAGTTCAGCTAGTATCTGGAAGTACTTGTGTTCCTGTGTCCGGGGTTCCTTTCCTTGTCTGCTTGCCGAAAGGGGTTTCCCGCTTTTCTGATTGGCTGGAGGTTCAGTCTTGGAAGCCAGTGGTTGGGCGTTGGCTGGCGACGCAGAGCTGTGGTCTACAGTTGAAGTTTTAGACAGCACTCTTCTGGGAGATGCAGCGTTAGCAACTTAACTCAACACACACACAAAAGGCAAAAGCTACGTTGATGGTGTTTCTAGTAATTTAACCGGGCCTGTTTACACCCCCACTGGTGCTTTGACCAAGATCTGTCATCGTGCTCGGGGGGTTTGTATTTCCTCCTCCCCATTATCCATAAATCAACTGTTATCCCATTATCACATTGAGCCGCGTTTTTCCTTTCCGCTCTGGCAGAGTAACATTTTGGACATGATTTCTTATATAAAATGATACTTTGACAACGAAGTGAGTAGAATAAACGTTTCAAGCATGAAATTAAAACACACACATACTAAACATGAATAGCAAATCTTAAACTATTCAATAGCTATTCAAAATCCATTCCAATAAATGATTAATACCTGATAAGTCACATGTGGGTTACATAGAAATGATTATTTGCTCAGGTCCTTTTAGTGTCATTTAGATGCATATTTACATGGAAATGAAGTTTCTTTGGCATTCTGTGGACGTAAGGATACGTTCTGTGAAGACCAGAGAGGTTAAAATGTCTGTATGGTATGTTTTAGTCTGTTCTCTGTCGTGAGGTGGGGGGAGAAGTCAATCCGAAGAGCTTGTGATCACTATCACATGTTTCCATGTGACGGTCACGCTGTGCTTCTCTTTTGACCATTATTCTTGATAACTTGCTCTAAAATTGACAATCTCCTTCCTGAGTTGTCAATAAGTGTTCTTTTGTTTAAATGTTGATAGCTGTTCTGTGAAAGAGTTGGTTAGTCTTGCTTCAGACTGGCTAGGGTCTGATTTATGACATCGTGTTGTCTTGGGCCTCTTGTGGAATTTTGGTGCTCCTAATGTTTCAACCATGTTTTGACCAAAACTTAGATTGTCTGATTCGGTCTGATATCCTACATATAGTAAAAGACAAACATGACAGACAGATAAGTGCAAACACAATAATTTACTTATTGCATAAATGTCAAAAGAGAATGTAAAGCCGTAACGGCGAAGAGCAGTGGGGCCAAAGGAGTAGGGCGGGGGGCTGCGTTGCAGTCGCAGTCCTCTCTGGTGGAATACAGTAGGTTTGTGTGAGGTGCAGAACAGAATTTAAGTTGTTAATCGCTGAAAAAATTATCCAGATTATTATCCTGATCCACTCCGTGAGCGTGAAGGCGTGCATTACTCATTCAAACCATACCTCACTAGAAACACGGCATGTCGCAAATTCGCAATCTATGACGAAGCAGGCGAAAGCCAATGAGCATTCGATTTTCCTGCTATAAAACCTGTTGTAAAGCTTCTTGAAGCGGCAAATTTTGAATTTGTAACGAGTGTGTCAGCGCGGGAATTCCTGTTTAGGTCGCTGCTGAGAGGATGGAGCTGAAAATCGCTGAATAAACTAAAGGCTTGAGTTTGGGTTTGTTCCTTGCAGTCCGATGGATTCTGAAGATTTGGATTACAGTGCATGAATAAAATTGATTCCTTTTGTAAATATGTTGCATTTTTTGGTGTATTCTATTTTATGGTTCTGTCACAGCATGTCGGAGAAAACGCCTTTTGTGTCCCACGGCAAACAAAGTAACGTTAAATATTACGTAATAGTTAAACGATTGCAGAAATGTCATTCATTTTAAGGGTTTAGTGTAATCGTGTTTAACATTATTCTTCGAAACGAGTTGGCAGCAGAAATCACACAGAACAGAATGAAATGTTATAATTTATTAAGTAAATGAGTAAACTTTTTTTAATCAGTGGAGGCACAGTAATTGTATTTGGTCTAGTGATCCCTGCTGATTATTATTATTATTATTTGCTTAACCACTTTAAAATGGCTTTTTGGTTGCTTTTAGTCAGAAAACGTAAAGAAAAAGACACGCATACAGCAAGATAATATAATTTCACTTACCTGGCCTATCACTTGAAGCAAACATCCATCCATTCTTAAAAAAGAGCCGACTGCTGTAACATTAGCCTATATCCAGCTTAGGCATGTTCTCTCATATTTTTAATTTGTATATATACTGTTTGAATGACAGCTTGGTAAATCTGTTGGCATCAAATATTCAATATCGCTACTCATAAGTACTTGGTACATTATCAGCGCAGCGACAGACGTTCAAACTAATACCATGGAATTTACATCTCTTTGATGATTGATTGATATACCAAAAGGGAGGCTAGCCTCCCCTACAAGGTTTCTTTTCTCAACACTCCTCAGCGCTGAAAGTGAACACTCGATGGTGATTGGCTAATTTTTTTTTACTAATGGAGGCACGAGAGCTCAGCTCTCCCCCGGCCTCCCCCTACCCTTCATTAGCGGTTGTAATTACATCAGCCGATTCGGCACATTCGCGATAGAAAAGAAGTTACTTTCCAACTTCAGTAACATGTTACGGTATTACAGCTGTGAAATTACAAAAAAAAAACAATTCTGAGACATGAATTTGAAAATAATTGTGACTTTATAACATTAAATCGTCCTCCTCCCATTTTCACCTCAAAATTTTGGGGAAGCTGTGCCTCCCCTGACGAGCCGCCACTGCATTTAATAATGCAATTGAAAACATAATGCCATTGATATGACAACTGAAATGCAATATAAAATATTAATGTCGCGATTTTAATATTCATATACAGGTAGATTCATTGGTAAGTCTGTAAAGTTGTTCATACGTAAATAATTTACGTTTTAGGTGTCGTCAATACGTTAGTATTGTAGCTACGTTTAGATGCTGTAAATAAGGATGTTTCAGTGTCTGTGCAAATGTAAGTAAATGTCCGTTTTGTAGAACCACATTTTATGTAATATACATACAAATTCTCATGAGATCACGTTGGAGTAGATCCACTGGAACATGAGTAACTGTTTCTAAAGGAGAGGATGATTACAATCTATCAAAGAAATATCTGGTGCACTGTTTGATATTTTATTATTTTTATTAAGTCTAAAAATATCACTGAATGTAACTTGGCTTATGTGAGCGCTGGTATTAATTACCATAAATGTATGGTTGAATATGAAAAAATGCCAGTGATAACCAAAGCAGACAGGTCTGTTACACACCAGTTGTTTAAGAAATAATTCTAACATTTATGTTGTCAGAATTGTTTTCCAAGAAAAAAAAAACTGTTTCTGAAAGCCACAAACATTCACTTGGAGAATTGTTTTCTGTGGTATTCAGTATCTCAAATAGAGCAAATGGGGTAGACACACTGAGAAGCTGTCACAAGGGCAGTATACACGGTTTGAGACAAAATACCACTGCACAAATACTTGATTTGTCTAGCTGTGGTTTATGTATGTTGGTTTCAAACATCAATCAGACTATCAATCATCAGTTTTATTATTATTATTATTATTATTATTCTCCAAACTAAAATTCCACCTGTCACTTCCACCTGCAATAGCTGTCATTGGCATGCATTCAGACAAGAGACATAACAGTTATAATGATTATAAGCTTATATTGAATTTCCTAAGGAGAGGAAAATTTAAAAATCTACAATCAAAAAATCTGGAAGGTTTCTAATTTCCTTATCTTTCCTTCTATCTTTTCATAACAATAAAAGAGCTGCTGGCCCTTGGGATGCTGTTATGCAATGGATCATACGGTAGCTGGTCAGGGCCACTCAGCCACTCCTAGCTCTATTTGAGATGAAGGTTGTTTCAGTAATTGTTTTCAATGACATTTATGTCAGCCTTTCCTTTACACAGCCCGTCAGGCAGCTTTGTGTCAGGAAAAGATTGTTAAAATGAGCTATAATTCCAGGAAGCTAGTATGTGGCATTGTGGTGGTGATCTGACATAGGTGGGTTTTTCCCCCTGACTGCAGTTTAAAAGACGTGCTCGTAGAGGGGAAAGTGAAGCTTTTCAATGTGTGATGAGACAGAGGTGAAGAAAGAGTCAAGTATGGACTTTCACTTTCTTATGTTCCTCCTGCACATCACCAAAGAAAAGTCAGCTTGACATGAAGATGAATGTAAAAAGTGTGTGTGTGTGTGTGTGTGTGTGTGTGTGAGAGAGAGAGAGAGAGAGAGAAATTGTTGAGAAATAAAATAGTTATACCCCTACTGAGTCAGTAGGTTTCAGTCCACCATCTGAATGTGTGTGACACCATCATTAACTAGCATTTTTGAGAAAAAGAAAAAATATCGTAACATAAGGGTTAAAAAAACAAAAGGAAACTATATATATAAAAAATGCCTGACTAAATAAACAAATACATACACAATCAAACAGTGGGGCCATAATGAG
This sequence comes from Sinocyclocheilus anophthalmus, assembly GCA_018155175.1. Classification (NCBI taxonomy): domain Eukaryota; kingdom Metazoa; phylum Chordata; class Actinopteri; order Cypriniformes; family Cyprinidae; genus Sinocyclocheilus; species Sinocyclocheilus anophthalmus. Next base: position 193,528 of record JADLZN010005277.1, read on the forward strand.
AATTCTTTCAGGGTTGTGGCATGCTAAACTGTAATTGCTCAGTCCTGCTCCATCAGAGTGCATGCACTAAACTTTCATTGTCAGTGATTAAGAAAATGTTGTTTTTTATGGATGCCACTGTGATGATTTTTACCATATTTTACTTAGTGATGGTGTAACTGAAACCAATTAATTTTCCAGTAAATCTCTACTTATTTTAAATGACTCATCTGGCCAATGTAAACACAAACTGATTTATGACTGAGAGTTCGCAGGCACTGTTCTCTACTCCTGGCAGCTCAGAAGAAGCAGTGCAGAGTGATAATAAATGCGACGAAGCTAGAGAGACACTTTATTTGGAAGCAGACAATTCCATTAATCATATCTGAGATCAAGCAGTGCTGAACACAGAACGATCACAGCTGACAGCACCTGAATGATTCAGCAATTACTACAGTATAAATTACCCTTTAAAACACATTATGAAACAAATTGGATGTTTCTTATCTTGTCTGAGCGCTAGATTTCACTGACTGGCAGCATGTGGCACAGAATACTACAAAAAAAACAAATAAGGTGATGTAAATAATCAGACCTCTTTCCTTCTTAATTTTGCTTTTCAAGTCTCAGTAACAAGTTCTCTCAGGTGACCTCGTAGGGGAGGTATTGCTTCTCTTTCCAGGCTCATAGTGGAATCACTTGACATTTGGGATTTGACCATTCCCTGCACCCCAATTCCTTCCTGCTGGCAGATAATTGCATCAAACATTCATGATGACCTATACAAGCAGGCTGCATGGAGGGCATGGCACAGTTAATCCACACACTACAACTTTACTCTAAACGGTAACTGGGATGGATTCATATACAGAGCATACAGATTGCTCATGCTGGAACCACAAAACTAGGGAGAGATTGGCTCACTGATGCTTTTGTTATCGATATCACACTAGGAGTCTGGACCATAATGGATTACCTCAAAAAAATATCTCAAGAAATAAACACTTTTTTCTAAATTTTAAAATAATATTCATCAAGGATGCCAAATAGCTTTACAATAAAAATAATTTAATGTACAGTGAAAAATAAAATAAATGCAGTACTCTATAAAAAATTATGTAGCAATTATGAATATGTGCTGTTAAATTATGCACCATGAAGAAATTAGGAATAATTTATGAATTAGTTTATATTTATTATTTTAAATTATAGATTAAAGTGTGTGTGGTTTATGTATTTTTCCCTTCACAATAAAACCTATTGTTTTTCTACAGATTTTATCACAAACTGTAAAGGAAGAGTGGCTCACTGTCCAGAACTGTCAGTTGTGGTGGGAGTTGATATAGTGTTTTGTCGGTTTGGTGTCGTTGGTGCAACCAAGCTCATCTGGAGTTTAAATCTCGTCCTGTGTGGCCCTCAATGGCAAATATGTTTTGGCTTCGGTTGTTTGCGTGGCAGGAGGCTCGTTGCATTTTTTAATTTAAGTGAGCCCGGGGGGGGGGGGGGGGGTGCAGAGGGAGAAGGCGTGGAGTAAGTCGACTTGGTCGAAAATGTGGGGTGTTGGTGTGCGAGTGTGTGTGGGTAGAGAGGGATTGTCCCCGGTAACAGGGAGTACTCGGTTCGGTGTTTGGTTGTGTGTAAATTTGTCGGCGTAGCCCGGGGGCCGTGGGTGTTTGCGGTTGAAAGGCAGGGGGGGGCGGGAGCAAGCGGTGGGGAGTATAGGTGGCGTTGGAATACGACTGTGGAAAACGTGAATAGTGATGGGGAGCAGGGGGTGGTGTGTGGTTGTGTTTTTGGATCTGAAGCTTTTGGTCAACGTTATCGGGGTTTCTCGAACTGGGTTTGTGTGGTTTGGGCAACCAGGAGAAGGGGCGGCTTTGTTAGAGAAGTTGTGGGTGGGGGGGGGGGGGGGGAGAGTTCGGGGAAAGGACAAAAAGGCGATAAGCATGCAGCAGAAGCACGGAACGTTGTCAGTCTGGTGGGTGTGGGAGGTGACCAGGAAAGCGGTAGGCCGGTGCCGGAAAGGTCCTGCGGGGCGATGAGGACTAGAGGGGGAGGGGAAGTGGGACGAAGGTAGCCGGGGTGCGGGAGCGGTGTCTCTGATTAGCAAAGAACAAGGGAGGTAGCTGTAGTGGGGGGGGGAGCATGACCTACGTCCCAGACTCTCAGCTGGGGCGCACACGGGACCGTGTTTTAAGAGGAAGCAGGGGGGGCGGGAAAGGGGCGTGACCGTGGGAAAGGAGGGACGGGGGCGTGACGACAACGCCGCACGGCCGTCAGTGGGGGCCAGGGTGCAGTTCGGAAAACGACGCAGGCCCCGAGGGCGAAGGGAGACGAGAGTAGGACAGGAAAAACAGATACGAAGGAACCTCAACCTCACCTTTTTTGACATTCCCTCCCCCTATACCCCTGCAAATGACGAAACGAGGGCAGGGGGGCAACAGACACCCAGACTGAAAGCCGTCTCCTACTTTTGGTTAAGGGGACGAAGAGAACCACAGGGGAAAGGATGCCATGATGCTACTGTTCTACAATTTAGGATTACCTTTTCAGAGCTGACAATCGAGTTTTACAAAGAACAGGGAAGCTTAAAGCGATAGTTCACCCAAAATTGAAAATTTTATGTTTATCTGCTTACCCCCAGGGCATCCAAGATGTAGGTGACTTTGTTTCTTCAGTAGAACACAAACGGAGATTTTTAACTCAAACCGTTGCAGTCTGTCAGTCATATAATGGAGGTGAATGGGAATCACGGATTTGAGAGTCAAAAAACATACACAAACAAAACCAAATTAAACCCTGCAGCTTGTGACGATACATTGATGTGTAAAGACACAAAACGATCGGTCTGTGCAAGAAACTGAACAGTATTTATATCGTTTTTTTTACCTCTGATTCACCGCAATGTCCGAACTGTCCTGAAGAATTGTCCCTCCGTTTGTGTTCTACTGAAGAATCAAAGTCACCTACATTTTGGATGCCCTGTGGGTAAGCAGATAAACTATAGTTTTTTTCTGTGAGACATTGAATATAAAGTCATATTCTGCTGTGCTGTTTGTCTTGGGGTACAGTATGTTGAGTCTCAAAGACCCCTCAGTAGTGCTCTATTATTCTAGGCCGATGTTTCTCTCATTTCTCTCTTCCAGTGTGGGGATGAAGGGCTGTGCTGATATCCACATATCTGAGCTCTCTCTCTTCAAAGGCTGCAACTTAAAACACCTTTCCATTGATCTCAAGGCCTAAGTAATTGCAATACAATTATACATGCTGAGGGGGAAATTAATAAAGGAAACAGCATTTAAATTCACTCTCCGAGAACATGAAGGGAAAGGAGACCGCTGACCCTGACAAAAATCATCTTAACTTAGTTTGGTCAACCAGCCCCACTGGAAAAACTGACTGACTGACTGACCTCCGTGGCTATGACTAGACCAACACAACACCTGGTCTAGGCTGGTCTTTTCAATAAGCTAGTCAGAAGAAATTCTTCATATTTAAAACTTGCTGTTTAATGTTAATATTATCTCCAGTATGAATAAGAGGTTGAAGAGAGTGCACATCTTAATGTTAGATAAAACCACCAATAGAAAAAAAGAGAAATATGCATCAGCTAATAACATTAAGTCAATCTTTAACGTCCATGTGAGTGAATTATGAACAGACATTAAAGAGAATGTTCAGTCAGACCGCTTTTAATGCCAGTAGCCCCCCTGATTATATATTCCTGAGGACAGCATATTCAATGAGGAACAGTCCAGTTTCCTTTCAAGCCTATGTGTTTGATCACTAACTAGTCACATAATTTTTTTTTTTTAACTAGTCACATACATTACTCAGTAGTGAAGAGATACACCATTTTATTTGCTTGTTTGAGCATTTCATGTTTTTGTGGCATCCCAAAAATAGTACTTCACAAGAATAATGATGGGGTTGGTACTGGGGTTCTTTATGTACTCGGACTGTGAAATGAATAGTTGCAGCGAGAGAAGAAAGGCAGAGAAACTGCAGTGCAGATCAAGACGAGAAATGTTGTGTCACATGCATCCTAATCAAGTTTGGAAGATTCAGCATAATCTAGCAGCAAAGAGGAAATGTGTGTTCTAAATGAGATGGCAGAGCAGAGCAAAAATGCAAGTGTTGGTCCACACTATTTCACCATTGCTTGACTCATAGTTCTGGGAATATCGTTTTCTGCCTTTGATCGCATGGTAAACACATTCTCTTTTCAGTTGGTTTTGTTTTACACAGCACATTACAGTCAGAATTAGTCATTTTAATGACCGTGAGAGGGAATAAGTGCAGTTTGCTGGGCTATAAAATTTATGATACAGGACCATTGATATTAGAATCATTCATTAACCATGGTCCATGCACCGCATTAGAGATTTACAGGTGCACATACACACAATATCATACATGTCAATATTTTAAGCAGGTATGTACTGTAAAAACAACCTTTCATGTATGTCAAAATTCTTTAATATGACCAGATTAACCAATTACAATAATCCACACTCATGAAAGTCCTTTCTAAGGGTTAGACTGGGTAGAAAAAGCTTCTGAACAATTGCACAGTTTGAGGGAGATGCACATTTTAACAAGCAGGAAGAAAAAAAAAGTGTTTCCTTTCTATTTTTCTGCTGCAAAGTAGCAAACCTCCTGTCATGTTATGCATCCTGTAAATAAATCTTGTCGAAACATTAGACATCCAAAAGGAATAAAAACTTGTGTGGTGTGTTAGCATCTTCCCTCCCCCTACATAAAGACAATTGATTTGTGGCTTTTCAAAATTTGAATAATAGATGGATCTGGCAGTCAATAGTGCATGGCCATTAATCTTGATTTATGTGCTGTAGGGGCCCATCTGGCTGCTCTGCACATTATTCTCAGTGGAACCAATTGAACAGAGCATGTTACACTAACTCTAAAAGTGCCAGCAGGGCCAGAACAACTGACTGCCCATACAAACTGACTTTTGAGCCAAGTAGATTTTAAATGCAACTTCCAAAAAAATATGTCAAAGTTAAGTTGTAATATTATTATACTAAAATTATTATTATTTATTATTAGTATAAAAATGAAAGAAAAAATCTATATATTGGTCAGTATAATGTTTTATTACACGAACAAATTCTGTCATCACTTAACCCACCCTCATGTCACCCTCATTCATGACTTTTTTTTTGACGCAGTTTTACTTGCATTGTGCTGGAAAACCGAATAAAATTAAATAGAGTAATATAATATAATGAACTGAACTAAACAAAATAAACTAAAATGGTAAGGAAGAAAGAGAAAGAAAGAAGTCTAAATTTGACCAGTCAATAACAATAACCCACCTTCATGTCACCCTCAATTCATAGATTTTTTTTAAGCTTGTGTTAAAAAAAAAAAAAAGTAAATGCTGCTCCTTCCATGTAACAAGAATCCATTATAATCACTGGCTGTCATGTTTAGTTACAATTTTGCTTTGGTTATTGAATAAAATAAAATAGAATATAATGGAATTATATGCAATAGAATGGAATAAAATAAAATAAAATGGAATGGAAGGAAGGAAGGAATATAATGAAATGTTGTTGTTGATATAAAAATGAAGGGGGAAAAAAATCTACATTTGGTCAGTCGCTAATATTATAGGAAAAAAGAAAAAAAAGAATCTACCCACTATCTGTGACCCTCAATTCATATGACTTTTTACCCATGAAACAAAATGTCAAGTTGTTCTTTCCATGCAGCAATAATGCATTATGATCACTGGTTTAGTTGCAGTTTTGCTTGGATGATTGAATAAAATAAAATGGAATGAAATAATTGGAATAAAATAACAGAAAGGGGGACCAGAAACTGTTTAGTTACCCACATTCTTCACAATATCTTCTTTTGTGTTCAGCAGAAGACAAATTCTATCCGTTCAACAGTAACTCTTTTTCTCATACAGATGGTTTCAGCACATCTTCAGTAAGCTAATTAATTCAGATATATTTTGACTTCAAATCTATTTGAATTGCTTTCTTCTCTGTGCCACAGTTTATGATCCTTATATGGATGCTCACATTTATTTCTAATAACATTCTGAATTGACCATAATGTGCACTTCATTCTCTTGAATACAAATGTGGGTCACTGACTAATATACTGCATCACAGCAACAAAAAAAGTATTTTCTGCAGCGACAAGGACAAATACAATGACAAAGTACTTGATCTGCTGTGAACACTTGATCCGCTGTCAGTCAAGAGGTCAAAAAACTATGACGGAAGACCTTTGACACCGCCATACATGCTAAGGCTATTCATCAATGTAGCCTGTTTGCCCACAGAAAATCAAAGGTTTGCTTGTCAAAAGCTGAACGACAGGCACAGAGTTGTTTTAACACCACATACAGTGTGAGCACCACAGGATCTTCAGTTTTTCTTTGTTCCACTACAGCTATGAATACCACACAAAACAAGGCATCTCTCAAACAGACAGATCATGAATAATCTATTGCACAGGACTTGCAGGTGTAATTCACCGACATGTCACACAGTTAGTGAAAGTAGCATGCAAGCAAAAGGTGATGATTTTAGGCATTTAGAGTCAACTACTTTCTTTTCCACTGAGATTTGCTGTCTTGACAATTTGTTTGTTTTGTTGCCTCTGGGCTGCCTGAAATTTTTACCACAAACTGATACACAGGAGAGGTACAAGCAAACAGTGTTTCAATAACGATTTTGTGTCAACGCTTTGTTTGCTATTCATGGGATGATGACTTAGACGTAATGCAGCTACTGTCACAGATATTTTGGAAATACACAGTGAGATGGTGTGAAACTGAGAATGAGAAGACAACTACAATGTTACACACTGCTATAGTAACTATGCACTGACCTGACATTTCTTTAGCTCTCAGAAATTCAATGTAGCCACCTTCTGTCCTGTAGTAGATACTATCTGAATTTGGACTTGTTTTGGGCAAAAAAACATTCTCGTTCAATTATTACTGGTAAACAGACATTTCAGTCATGATTAACACAAGCTTAAGTCTAACCTGAGGCAAATATTCCCAGCATTAACAGTGCAGAGAACGAACTTGAGACTTCCTTTTGATCTTATCCTGGTATTCTGCGTCTGAAACTAAATCCTCTTATTTTTTATAATTAATCAACAGGAGAATAGATTATTATCTGAAACATTATCCCCCAGCTCTATGCAAACTGAACAAAAAAAAATAATATAAAAAAATTCACTCTGCGTACAGAAAAGTCCCTGCAATGTATTTGATTCCGGGCAGAAGGAAGATCAAGAGGGAAATTCAGAAAGTTAAACACAAAAAACTAATAGGCTGAGAGAACCTTGATGACGATGAATATGGTTCGTGAACTCAAAACTCATCTGTTTAGCTGTGCATTTATTGAATGAGCACTGTGCGATGTCCAAACTGATTGCACTATATTTTATGTATAATCGTTTTCAAATTTAAAATTTAAATTCATTTTAAACCTCTTAAATCAATTTTTTTATCATTTTCAAAGTTTTTAAATTAAATTCTTTGTTTTATTGTTGTGATTATTTTTATTTTATGTAAAGCACTTTGAATTACCATTGTGTATGAAATGTGCTATATAAATAAACTTGCCTTGCCTTGCCTTGCCTTGCCTTACTGATATAATTAATCAACAGGAGACTCGATTATTATCTGAAACATTACATTATGTTCTTTTACCCATCTAGCCACTCTTTACTAGCAGAAGTGACGATCAACAGGAAAAATCAGGAAGTTATGCTAATGAACAGGATAAATAAACAGATGCTTTAAACTCAGCCCATTTTATATTCACCCCACGTCCCTGTGTGAGGTTTGATTGAGTTTCATGTTTTAAAGCAAGCTCTCCCCACAAAAAATACACTGCAATTACAGTACATATGCATGCCATTTACTGCTGTACCACTTTCAGATGCATGTATGCTCCATGCCGACTGGCTTACATTTATGCATTTAGCAGACACTTTTATCCAAAACTCATGGTTAAAAGCTGATGTTACCGGGCCCTGGAGACTACATGTTGACCTTGTTGCACTCGTTCTCATGCAGAAAGACTGTCCACCATGATGCAAAAAAGTTGACCAGAGGAAGTCAGTTAGTTTGCATTTGTTTCATTTAATTGAAATCTTTTATATCAGTCAAAAACTCTGTTCCGACAGGAAAATACAACGTTAAAAGCACATAATGTTTACTATAATGCTTATAATGTATACTACACTATAATATTTGGGATTGCTACAGTTCTTAATGTTTTAGAAATAAGTCTCTTATTTGCACCCAGGCTGCATTTATTTGTTTAATAATAAAATAAAAAGAAAACTACTTTGAAACATTATTACAACATAAAATAATGTAAAATATAAATGTAGTATATAAAATTGTGCATGGTTGGTATAGAGCATTAATGCGAATGTAAATGTATATAGGCATAAAACTATCAACAAATTCATCACTTTGTAGAAACTAGTGTGACATCCTCTTGATCCTTAAAAACCATAAAAATAAGCAAGGTAAAAAGAAAATATAACAACCTACTTTATTAAATACAGGTTCACTTGCAACCAGGATAAACCTAGTTTGTAAAATATAAAATCTGGGTCCTGAAGCAAAACTGTCGAGAATCATTAGTTTTGGTTGTCTGAGCTAGGGGCACCAAAAAGACAATCCTTAAAAGTCGCAGCATAATTCTTACATTGCTGTTTAGTCATTGATTGTTGTCATTTGGCCACTTGTGCAGTCATGTTATCTCACTAGATTTGTGCAGAGAGAGAATGTAAGTGGAAGCAAGATGTGAAGATGTGGAAGGTTTTAGAGTGCTGGCCTGATTAGGTGACCCGGACCAGGGGGAGGATGTACAATTATGTCTCGTTGCTGAGGGCAAAATGAAGCTGAGGTTAATGGTAGGAGACAGATGGACTGGGGGTTGAAGAGCTGCATTACTGCAGTGCTGGAAGTGAGCTAAGGTCAAACTGAAAGAAGGATAAAACTTCTGTTTATGTTACTGTGACGTGTGGACTGGATTTTCGACATTAAATGGTAAGTGACTACTGACCATCATCTCCTTCTTGTTTTTCTGCCCTAAAAACTTTTCAGGGCGTTACAGCATGTAAAGCACAAAGATTTTTGGTCCAAAATCCAATGCACAACTCAAGCTTTGATAACTAGTGGGTGCCTACACATTCTCCAGACACTAGATGCCGCTATAATAGGCAAAATTATATTTTCACTCCTAAGGAAATCTTTTCACTTTTTTCCACTTTTTTTCCCCCCTTTCCAAAAATGTTTATCTTTATTAATGTAAAATTCTATTAAATATTCATGTAAAAAATATTCATGTAAAAATCTGCCAGCTTCTCCTTTTTCTATAACTTTTAATTGTTTTAGAATAATTTTCATATGTTGCTTATCATATGTTGCATGTCTCATTTAGTCAGAATATGGTACTTTTGGCTGTCAATGGTTTCACATGGTGTAGTTACATCTACCTGGATGGGCTAACAAGGACATGCTAACAAGCCAAACCTTGACTCTTACTCTGCCTTCATTTTATCTTAGCAGCCAATGAATTCAGTTATATGAATAAGGGATCATCATAGAATTTGGGATAATATGTGCATGGTGCCTTCAAAGTTTTTCTCTAGTTTTTGCCACTATATTAATAATATTTGTTAGAATATAAACATTTTTTTTTCAGTGATTGAGCGTGCCAAGGTCTACAGGCAACAATTTCATGTTTTTTTTTTCTTTTGCTAATGTGCCCTTGGATTTTCAGCCAGAACAAAACTAGTGCAGCCCCTTTGTTAATAATTATCAAAAACATGTTACATTTTTAATTACATATGCATCTCCAGCAACTGCACTATCAAGCATGGCCTTATTAATTTAAATGGCTATAACTCCTGAAATGAGTGATTAATTTGTATGACATCTGGGATAAATACTGTACAGTCAAATTGAAATGTTTTATCTAACGGGAACGTGGTTACCAGCCAAACCCTGACCCCTTGATCTGACACAGCTTCACCACAAGATGGTAGTATCATAAAACATAATCAACACCTGTTTATCACAAACTGCATTGACATCAATTCTAGTCAGAAATAATTGTGTGAAAGAGAACGTTATATATATATTATTTTACAATAAAAAAAAAGTTACTCTATACAATAAGAGAGCTTCAAAAAAGGTGAAAATTGAGAATACTGCTACAGTACTGCAGCATTTTTATCAGTTGTCATTTTTAATCATTTTTAAAAGTGTACAAGAATACAAAATGGGTAAACATTTTTCATGTAAAATACTGTACATATTGATGAAAAATTGGTCTGTTTTACTGATCATCCACTAGATGGCTCCCCTGACCATTTCCCAAAAGGAGTCAAGAAGCAACTATTGTTCTTTCATTTGTTTGCAGTCAGAACAAGTCTGCACAGAACAAAAGAACAGAATGCTACAATGATCATCACTGACTGACAATGACACAAAAACACTCATCAGCATTCAGGACCATGGATTCATGCCAATTAGACGAAAGATCAGCCTTATTTTGGACGGCTAGCAAAATGAATGACTTCCCTGCCTTCTCTTCTGTTTGTGTACACTCCTTTACAGGTCAACAAAACACATTTAGAAATCACATGAGCTAAGTAGGCTTATTCTTTCTTTCTCCTCTTCACACACACACACCCCACACACACACACACCACACACAACACACACACACACACACCACACACACACCAGAGAGAGGAGAAGAGAACACACAGACCCATGTAATTTCAAAACAAACCTGGATCTCTCATGCAAGCCCCGTGCCTGCTGGTCCTTTCTACAAGCAGTCTACATAAACAAATAGCACTGGTCTTTTTGGCACATTCATTTGGACAGGCTAAATCAAAACACATGAATAGTCGATAAATAATCTGAAGACACTATTTTTTGAAGACACTATTTTTACACGTCTCACAATTTACATTTACATTTAACAGATTCCATGATGTTTCTTATTTAGGTGTTACATCAAACAGTCAGAAGTATCAAAAGCAGTTGGCTTGTGTGCTGCTGTATTTAACGTGCACAGCGCAGCACAGGTTGGGTGTGAAGGGGAGTTGACAGTGCACGGCTCGGACAGCTGAGCTGCTTAATGGCTTTAGATACCAGGCAGCAGAATTAAGCCCATGTGCTCTCCCTTCTACTCTTGCTGGACTGACCTGGCTATGGTTAAGCTGAACAGGTTTGAGACCGGTTATTTCACAGGCCCAGAGCACATGCACTCACTTATACTATTGGTGCTGCCTAGAAAAACACAGCCAGATGTCTTGGATCTCAGTTGGCTCTAAAAGTGTCACTAGGTGGTTAGGGTTACGTCTGTTATTTTGACACTTGATCATTTCTGTGTGGTCTTTTCTGTTGATGTTTTGCTTTATAGAATCCACACAAGGTTTTGTTATGCTGAACCCTTCCCAAGTACTAAATGTACTTGGGAAAACTAAAAGTAACCTGAAACAAGGCACTGCAGACTTATGCAACCAGTAATGTTATTGTGAATGATAGTGGAGTAAAGTTCTGTTTATTTAAAGAAGAAAAAAAAGATTATTTTTTTATTTTTTTTTTTTTTTTGTTTTTAAAGGATGATTAGAGAACTGGGAATCCTCAACTTCATTTTTTATAATTAACGACTTTTAGTGCATGTACTCATTTTTAAACTAATATCATCCAGTTATTTTAGTATTATTTATATACTATTATAATTTATTAATAAATTCATACCTTAAATTAGCTTTTATTTTTATATATTCAGTTTAATTTATATTTTAGTTTAGGTTTTATTAATTTTGTTGTGTGCTTTTGTAATTTTAATTATTTTTTAATAGTTTAAATGTATTTTTATTTTAGTGTTAAGTTGACGTTTTCTTTAATTTATTTTTATTTCAGTTGTAATTTTAGTACTTCCAACACTTCTAATTTTATTTTAATTTTTCTTCTAACAATTATATTTTATTTTAGATTTATAAAGTATATGGACATTTCCTTTAACCCTAAAACACAGCACAATGTGTAATTCAAAATACAGGGAAAAGACCTGTGAAAAACCAATATGGAAAATTCCTTCATTTGAACACATCACAGACTTTTCTTAAAGTGCAGGTGCATTCCTTGGGAATCGAACCCATGATCTACTGTTTGAGCAACAGAAACAAAATTTACATGTATGTTTTTGACAGACAATTGTAAACCAATGCAACTTAGACTGCATTTAAAGTATACATTTTATCAGATCTCACATTCCATGAGAGCTGAACCCATGACTTTGGCATAGTGCACTGCTTTTCTGTTTGAGGTACAGTAAAGCAAAATGAAGGAATTAAACACGTATGACCTTTTTATTCTCCTCTTTTTCCCCCAGAATGTAACCTTCACAGTAATGTCAAACAGTGGGTCAGTCTGGTTTGAACATGTAATCTAATTTGACCTGTCTGAGATGGCTTCAAGGTGTTCTATTCCAGTAATAAATACAAGAATTTGGTCAGCTGGTGCCAATTTAGGTCACATTGTTTTATCTGTGCCCCTGATGTGACCTGGTTCACTTGAAATTGGTTACCCATTCCAATCCTCCCCACTGCAGTGGTCATACTCCCATCATGTGGCCTCCTTGTCCTGCCGGATGCCTCACCATCATCACCCAAACTACTACAGCATCCATCTCATCTTTTGCATTCATTCTCCTTCTCTTACTGATTTCTCTCTTCGGACTGATTTTTCTTTATGAGAACAAACACAGAAGCAGCGATAAAAATCCCAGATGGATGGAATGAGCTAAATAAACCCCCAAAGACCCCCATAATGTTTCTTAAAATATCACAATTTATATAAATGACAAAAACAGCTTGCAAACACAGACAGAAGATTCTGGAAAGTGAGGGGAGTGAGAGTTTATAGAGAAGAGTCACTCAGAATCAGTATCAACACAGATTATATCTTTGCGAGGACACACTGAGGAAACGGCCGAGCACTTCACAAAGGCAGGCTCACAATAGCTGACATAATTTATGAAAGATTTTCTTCGTGATGTTATCATAATGGCTTCACCTGAGCCTACAACAATGAGTCCTCCCCATGACTGTGCGATAACATTATGTATAGGAAGTTAAGAGTATTTGCAAGGGCCTCAGAGTGTCGCAAGATTCAACTGGAATAAGGTGACAACGCCGGGCTCCTTTCACTTCCTGCCCAGTCGTTGGAAGGTTTAAACACTGTACATTAGGATCTTTTCAGCATCTGCTTCTCTTATCATTGTCCTGTGTTAAACTCTACAGAGATCAGCTATGCAGTTCTACAGAAGTCCCACCATAAATAATGAGAGAACTTTGTATTAGCCAAGATCTTGATTCTGAAGTACACATAAAAATAACTGCTAATGGAAATCATTTATACATTTCACATTTACAGATGAAAGTTACACCCAGATATTTCTGAAGGCATTACATGGAAACATGTTTTTTTTCTGAGAAGCCTCTTTAAAAAAAATATCAGAGAATGTATTTTAAATTGTATTAAAAAGGGACAATTAATGCATTAACTAACATTAAAAATAAGCCACAAATTTGTTACAATATTTAGTAATCTTTGTTAACGTTAGTAAATAGAAAATTGTTCATTGTTAGTTAGTTCAGCTCTACAGGTATAACTTTTTCAATTATGTATTAGTAAATATAAGTTAACAAATGGAAACGCATTGTAAACTGTTACCAAAATTATTTTACAAAAATTTCATTTTGAAATATTTCTTTTAATATTTTGTTGGACACACAATAAAAGACTCTACAGAAAAAACGTCTCATGCTGGCACAAAATAACTCAAATAATTGCAGGTAAATTTGTCTTGGTTTCCACTAATGCTTGTACGAGATGTTATACAATGTAGACATGCCATGTCATCAATGATATGGTCACAATAAGTCACCTGAATAAGTGTAATTTCTGAAGCTGCATCCTCAGACGTTTAGATGACTGCAGTGTACTATGAAGCCAGATGTACTATGAAATCATTTACTGTAGACAAATAAGTAGCATAGCATTTACCAGGGTCCCCAGACTACGCTCGAGTCATTGAACACAGCCAACAAGGGCCAAAGGACAGCCTCTCTGATTTGTATAATGCTGATGTTATGTAAAAACGATGGCATCTGTGATTTAACCAGGATTCTAGTATCGCAAGTTACTGAGATCTCTAAGAGGCTCTGAAATTCCCAAAAATGTCTGTCCAAAACTTAAACCCTCCATCACATTTAACACCATCCACACCTTCTCTCTAACTAAGCTTGTCAACACAATATAGGCTTAGTGACGACTCCAAGAGTTCACACATCTTCACATCCGTGTGGTTGACACAGTGCACTTTGCTAACAACCAAAGCTTAAAAGTCTTTAAAAGATTAACACAACAGCAGTCTGATGACATTTAGCCTGTCATCAGTTTTCAAACAGACTGTTACCTCATTCGCCCTGATGAAACACTGAAACACTCTGTGACGTATCTAACTACACTCACTCATTCTGTGTACCATCACAGGTGATTTCTTCAGGTCTCCATGAAGAGTGACTAAACCATCAAATAGGTGAGGGAGAGAAATTGAAAAGAAATTTCAATAAAACTTCAAAGCAACATTTAGGGATGTACCAATTGGAATTTTTGGTCCTGTTGATAGGTCTAATTACTCATTATATATATATAAATAAATATATTTAAAAAAAATATATATATATATTATATTATATATATATATATAGTCCAGTCAAATTAACAAATGTTTTATTAAATAAATTAACAATTGTGTTTCATAATGGGTAGGCTAACTGACTAGAAATAATTTTTTTATTTTTTATTTATCAGCCTATTTTATTTAGTGGACCAATGCCACTAACATAAAAGAATCACATTTATCAGTATGACATTTATCAATATGACCGTCAACATATTGTGTAACTCTAAAGAAAATGCTATCTATATTGTAGCAAATTTTATTATAAATAAATTATATTTTTTTCCCTGCACTTTTGAGAATGTTTACTGTTCTTTATTTTAACACAAAAGCTGATTCTGTGAAACGAAACAAGAATTCCAATGTACCTGTACTGTAATGCACCTGTGCAAATGGCAATAAATCTCTAAATTTGCAACATATGACCAATTGCATATAAAAAGTAGCCCGTCTCTCTATATTAGGTAAATATAATTTTAGCCCATTATTATTAAATCACAATTAACAGCACTCCAAAAATACCCACGAGAATAAATAAATAAGCAGAGAAATGAATATATAAATAGGAGAGCTGTTCTGCCATTGTGTGGTATCGAGAGGGCTTCCTTCGTAACACCTGCAGCGAAAAAGGAGGACATAGGGAGTGGGGAGAGAGGTGGAGAGGGGAGCAGGACAAAGGAGAGGAGGGTTTGAACAATGGCAAGGCCGGTCAGTGGAACTGCAACGAGACAGAGAGTCTGCCGGCCGCGACAGCCGCCCTGCCCCGGGGGCAGCCAAAAGAGCCACACAGGAAGAGGCTTCACCCCTCTCTCCAGAACACACACGACAGTGAAAGAACAATCGAGAGGAGATTCCCTCCAGAGAGAACACATTTGATGACTTAGTCTATCCAAGGTCCTAGAAACACAAGGTCAAAGTGCAATGTAGGCCAATTAATTTAATTGCATGCAGCAAATGATGACCTTCTTTCAGATTTACCTAAAATCACTACATTTCCATGTTATTTTCCATGTTTATTTCTAAACTAAGATTTAGAATAAAAAATATAAGTTAAAAATATATTTTGTGCTTAAGCACAATCTGAAAGAAATCATCTTCAAGAGTATTTTCCATTATTTTTCGTCACAGCAGTCATTAATTTCTATATTTCATATTGTTTATAGCCAAATCCTTTTTATATTTCATATTGCTTAAAAGAAAAAAAGGATAAGAGGATAAGAATGAATTTCAATGTTTCACGCAGATTTTCTTTTCTCAGCCTGAAGATATAACACTGAACTTGTACTGAAAATATAGGAGCATAATATAGAAGACTGCAAAACAATGTTTCTGGGATAGAATGTTCTGTCACAAACTATATTTTCTGAGGCATTTTGTATGAATGTGACAAGGCTGTTTTCTCCAGTGCCTTTAACAAAACAAAAACAACAACAACAATTCAGAGAAAATAAAAGTAGACAAATAATACAAAATATAAGGTCAAATAGTGTGTATTTTCTAAAATATCATTATAAGTGTTTTTTTCCATTATGTATGCCTCATGCAATGAAATTCATTGTAGACACTATCATTCGAAATTTTATGATCGGTAAGATTTTTTTAAAATGTTTTTGAAAGAATTATCTCATTCTCGCCTAGACTGCATTTATTTGATTACAAAAATAGTGTAAAAACTGTAACAATATAAAATAGTATTACAGTTTAAAATAACTGTTTTCTAATTATCTATATTTTAACATTTAATTTATTCCTGTGATGGCAAAGCTGAATTTTCAACAGCCATTACTCCAGTCTTCAGTGTCACATGTGATCTTTCAGAAATCATTGTGATATGCTGATTTTGTGCTGAAGAAACTTCTCTTATTATTAACAGTGCTGGAAATATTTTTGTGGAAACAATTTTCTTACTTTTACTTACTCATTCCAGATTTTGAATGATATAGTGTAGATCAGGGGTCACCAAACTCTGTCCTGGTGGGCCGGTGTCCTGCAGAGTTTAGCTCCAACCCTAATCAAACACGCCTGAACCAGCTAATCAAGCTCTTACTAGGTATACTTCAAACTTCCAGTCAGTGTGTTGAAGCAAGTTGGAGCTAAACTTTGCAGGACACCGGCCCCCCAGGACCGAGTTTGGTGACCCCTTATGTAGATGCATAGATAAGATTCAGACTGATTAATAATGAACTCTGTGTAGTTAAAATATGTGTGCCACTTTGTCATTTAAACTGTGTCTTTCTTTCTTAAAAACTACACATTTTTCAGTCTTACATTTGTATTTATCCACAGCAAATATCATTAAATAATCACTAGTAATGTGATGTGTACAGGAAATTGCAGAGATATAGCTGAAATGTCCAAAATATTTTGCTTGGGATGTGGACTTTGCGTCAAAGAGTCAGCATAGCTGGTCTCGAATGACGCCGGGGCTGTAGGGGTCAGATGCAATGTGCCATACTGACGTACCACCGATACGCACAAATGCAGACATACACATACAAACAAACAAAGAAGTGATTCATCCATTGGTAACAATGGGCTTTACATCAACATTGTGAGCCATCTCTCACCCAGCGCCATCTAGGCTTGAAGTGACTTACAAATAAAGTATGTGATTTAAGGAAACAGAAAGTCATGTCTGCATGCGTAGCGGGAAGCAGTCTGAACACACCACGTAACGCCTGCCACACTTGTAATCCCTTCTTTCCTGTAAAGCAGACATTTCTCATCCTGCCTGACGTTTGTTGGACGGCTGCAGTGTGGTGGAAGTTTCTCTATCACCACCATCACTGTCATTATATTGGATGAAAATAAAGGAACCTGGTCACAATGGGTATGAATGAGCATTCGTGTGTAGAGAAGTTAGTCTGTCAGCAGCTGAGTTGGGCTGGTGACATGACCGGTATAGAAACTAGACTTCGAACAGCTGAGGAAAACTTGTTTACGGAAGCATCTGAGTGATGACGTTGAAAAGCTTTTTGGTTCTGCTTTTGTGACAACCACACTTGCTTCAGAAGACATAAATCACTTTTACATTGCTTTTTCAACACTGCGCAAAAAAATAAATAAATAAAAAATTCCCACATGCCTTTAATCTGGAAACTATGTTCCACATGCCACTAGAATTTCTTTTCTTGTTCACCTAAATTAACTTTTCCTCCTCACTAACTCCGATGCAACACCACAAGCAGTTTTGGTTCCTTTATCAGTTGTCAGTCTCTGAACCGGTTTGTACCAGAGAGGCCTGATTCCTGTGTAAACTGATAAAAGCAGCTTTGCTGTCAGTTCTGCCTTGCTCCTTCTGTCGCTATAGGAACACAAACACGCACATATTGCTTCCACACAATCTGTTCACTTCAAAGTTCCCTGTCCTGAACACAGTGAAAGATAGGAAATGGGTGGGAGAGAGAGGACAATCCTGAGTCAAGCATATCATACAGCTCACAAGACAGGCAGGACAATTGACTTAAATATTTAACCATAGTAGACCTAAATAAGCATGCTACCGTAAAAGGAAAAAACATGGAAATGAATGCTGACAGACAAATTTTTAAAAAATCGTGGTTTGCTTGAACAGAAAGTTGGATGCAAGCTGACAGCAAATGACTCAAACATTAAGCACACTGCAGCGTCTGTCTTTTAACAATATAATGTTGCATGTCTTTATGTTAATAAACTCCCACAGCTGCTCTAGTTCAAAGGTTTTAATAATAGCTCACACTTCACACAGCCTGTAACAATCACATTTAAGTGTGTGTGTGTGTCCCCACCATATTCACCTTTGGCAGGTGAATGTTTACATAGGAAATTCCCTCTTGGCAGCGATGAAGAAGAGGTAGCCTAAGGGGTTGGGCTCTGTTGTCTAGACCTTACACGACCGCCAGGTAGTCAGATGTCAGATGACGCATTACCAGCCCATCAGAACTGGTTTGAGCCAGTACAGTGACCGATCAGAGCATTAAGATTAGCAGGCATCCACTGATCTTCCTCTCTGCCAGCCCTAATCCTACACCATGCCAAAATTCTGACAAAACACCTGAATGTACAAAATTACTTATCGCTATATCAAAAAAACTGACTCAGCAGGATCTAAAGAGATGAGCACTTGGTAAAGCTTCTTATCTACACACGACGGTAATATAATACACCTTTAACAAACACGACTACTGAATCAACCAGAAACTGGATCACGCCGGTCTGGTAATCTGCAAAGCAAAGAGACGAGCCTGAATGAAAGTTAACCAGACCTTGTGATGAGCAACAGGTGTGACCATCCTGCAAACAGCCCAAAAAGTGAAAGTTAAAAAACAAATACCGCTGAGATCTAATAAACTCTCAGGATGACTGCTGAAATTTGTTTGTGGGTTACACTTTGCAGTAACTATAGCTAGTTTTAAGATTAAACACAACAGCAATGTCAAACTTTATTGAGATAGGACCTTAAAGGGATACTCCACCCGAAAATGAAAATTTTGTCATTAATCTCTTACCTCCATGTCGTTCCAAACCCCTAAAAGCTTAGTTCGTCTTCAGAACACAATTTAAGATATTTTGGATGAAAACCGGGAGGCTTGTGACTGTCCCATTGACTGCCAAGTAAATTACACTGTCAAGGTCCAGAAAAGTATGAAAGACATCGTCAGAATAGTCCATCTGCCATCAGTGGTTCAACCGGAACGTTATGAAGCGACGAGAATACTTTTTGTACGCGAAGAAAACAAAAATAACGACTTTATTCAACAATTCGTCTCCTCTGTCTCTCCGCATCACCGTAGTGCCATTTTGGAGAATAACCACTGAACGCAAGCAGCGTACGCTATTCAGTGTCAGCCACGCTGCACGGATGCGCTGTTTTCGTTCAAATCAAAGCGTAAATACACGTAGAAAATGTATCCTCGTGTCGCACCTGACACAGAATAGCGTACGCTGCTTGCGTTCAGTGGTTATTCTCCACTGGACAGAGGAGATGATTTGTTGAATAAAGTCGTTATTTTTGTTTTCTTTCTCTCTGCGTACAAAGTATTCTTGTAGCTTCATAAATTTACGGTTGAACCACTGATGGCAGATGGACTATTCTGACGATGTCTTTCATATTTTTCTGGACCTTGACAGTGTAATTTACTTTGCTGTCAATCGGACAGTTACAAGCCTCCCGGTTTTCATCCAAAATATCTTAAATTGTTTTCATCCAAAATATCTTAAATTGTGATTAATGACAAAATTTTAATTTTGGGGTGGAGTATCCCTTTAACATTTCAACTGTAAACAAGGCAGTATCACTCTCAGAAAAAAAAGATACTAAAGTTGTCAAAAGACACCTTTGTACCTTAATTAGCCCTAAAGAGTACACACTGGTACCTTACAGGTACATATTAGTAACTAAATAGTACAAATAGTACCGCTTTTGTACTTTTTTCCCCCCTGAGTGTTAAAGGTGGGATAAATTCTAGGGACCCATGGGTCCAAGAGAACACACAATTTCTACATTTTATTTTTAAAAATAGGAGGTGCCCAAAACAATTGTTCAATTAAGCAGCCTAGAGTCCTAAATGTGAATCATCCAACTCCATCCCAGTCATTTTAATACAAAACATAAAGTAAAGAAAGAGAAGAGTCCGAATGTTTAGTTAATAATTTATTATACAAATAATGAAAAATAATATTGTGAAAAATGCATAACTGGTGTTATAACATTGTGACAAATAAATAGGTGGCCAATGAGTGTTAAAACACATATCACAATATTAAACTGGCATAGAGACAAGGCATTATGTTTAGGCAGTTTTCAGGCAATATAACTTCTGTCTCCAGTCATAGTCCTTGTGCACCAACAAATACACCTATAAGGTGCAGTAGTTCGTGATAAAGTCCATTTTTAAAATGCATAGTGTTCACGAGACACATTTTCGCGCGTCTTCATGTTGTGATGCACCAGGGGCTCCGCGTGCGCGAGCCGCGGGATTCCTTCACACTGAGCGCCTCCACAGCTCCAGTTAGGTCCTACTGTGCGTCCCGCGCTTCATGTCTTGTATCAAAGGGCTCGTGTCAATTACGAGGCTTTCCTTAATCTCGGTGTGGTTCCTTCTCGACCACTCTGGACATGTCCGTTATCGCCAGGTTGTAAATGTCACCGGCAGTCTGAAATGAACGACCATGCAGCCGCGGGTCATCGCGTGAAAAACGCTCAACGCAGCTTCAGAAAGTGTCGCACCATCCCGGCGATCCGCAGGAACTTGTCTTTCTTCCTTTGCTTGAGGGCCATCAGAGCTTTGGCCGTCTCTTCGGGGTCGTGCGCGAAGGAGAAGATGCTTCTCACTCTCTCCTCGGCTTTCATGTCCCCAGTTTTCTGGAAGAGTCTCATGAGCGCGTCCTGGTTGACGTTCTCGAAGATGTTCGCCACCGCCCGCTTGCGGTTCGCTGTGTCAAACTTGTTGCCGTGGATCGAAGGGCAGACCCGGCGAGATTCTGAGTACATGTCGGTCGACATCTTGCGGCTTTTGTGTTGTTTAGCAGCGTTGGAGTCGCCAACTCGACCGAGCTGAGCCGCTTTGGTTGCTGTGAGACGAGTGAGGAGTTTAACAGCGACGGCTAGCTCTTTATAGACCAGCAGTGCAGGTCTCGCGCTGCCTCCCTAAAGAGGAACGCCTTCCCGTTAGCAGCCAGCATGCCTCTAGCTTTGGAAATGCCAGTAATTATGGTTAAGAGCGCTGACAGCACGAGTGCGCAAGGTTTATCACATAGAGAGTGCATTTGCAACCCATGGATTTTTTTTCTACTGATCTTAACTATAATTATTGGATTTATTCAGCAAGGACACCTTCATAGATGTCATAAATCTTACAGACCCAGTTACTTGATTGGCCATGATACATAGTGTTCTCCGCAAACAATTCAAATTACTGTACTGTACCGTGACAAAAACTCACTTGACTGCCGTCATAGCATTCTGAAATATTATATCGTCATCACAATGGTGTTCTAATTTGGTGTCATTAACTGTATTAACCTGTATAACCAATTCTTTACTAACCATGCCATGGATGATGTAATAATAATTTGTATGTTTAAAAGACTGGTGCAAGTCTTTGAAACAAACATCAATAGCTATTAATACACTGTCTATGGTGTAGTTATACAACCTTTAAGCCTGTAAATGGACAGTAGAACCCAACCTGTCTTTTTAAATAAAGTAGCGCCCTTCAAAACTGCTTTACTTGAATGATTGCAAGATAAGTTTAAACTAACTGGGAACTTAAAAAATGAAAAGGCATTCCAGTGAAAACTATAGTTGGCTACAAATAGCAGCATTCTACTTTTTTTGATAATTGCTAAATTGCTGGAGGCATTTCAGATAACACAGCTAGGAACTCATTTTGCATGCTGTGAGCAACTCCCTATAAACAAAACTCAACACACAGACATCCTAGTGTTTATTCTCTGTCTGGTTTGTTTTAGAGCAATTCCCTTTGAACCTTCATTGCAGTCTTGGTGAAAAACAGGCAAGTCAGACAAAGGAATTTCCAAAATACTGGGTTCTGCAGTGACATTTTATTTGGCCTCCAGAGACTGCCCAAAAATGTGCTATTGTTGCAATAATCTTGTGGAATGCCCGTTAGTTGGCATCTATTGTGAGTCTGTTGCGAAACAGGATACCCTTCTTTCTCAGGTTGGCATAAGTTATGAATGGAGTCAAGGAGGATGGGAAATATGCAGAAAGTGACGCCAGGAACATGTCATAAATATAAGCAGAGACTTCTCTGGAGTCTTGCACACAGAGCACAATATGACCTTTTGACACGGTAAGGGAAGCATTGGATTGAGAGCCTGGTCCTGCCCTCTCAAACACAATCTGAGTGTACTTTATCAATCCTAACAATGGGAAAACTAAATTTAACTTGGGTCAAAGGTCACGTCAGCTGGTCTGCCTGACGGTTAAGTAGTTCCATCCCCTGCACACGCCTGGAGCCAGTAGCCGATCAAAAGAATAAACCCAATTCTCCCTATACCCACCTAACACTGAAGACCTGTACTAACACAGACATTACTGTACTACTTTTGATTTTGTGCGCGTGCGCCACATACATGATACAGTAAATGTATATAAAAAATATTTTAAAGTTTTAATTCAGTGTTTTAACAAACAATACGGTTTTGCATTATTATGAAGTGCATTTATCAGTAAATGTGTTTATAATGAAAACCAAATCAATTTAAATGAAATAGATTTAAAATAATAATACTAATATATAAAAGAGTAAAAATGTAAATAAATAAACCAACTTTTAAAATATAAACCACAGAGATCAAACTTCTAAAATACAATCCATAGAGATGAACATCCATCAGTTTCTGATTATACTGCCAGACTGTTATTGGCTGTCCATATTCAAGCCCATAAAACTTCAAAGCAGAAGAGAAGCAAACACTGTGAGCAATAAAGAAGATGAAAATGAAGTA
The DNA here is from genome assembly GCA_018155175.1 of Sinocyclocheilus anophthalmus. Taxonomy (NCBI): domain Eukaryota; kingdom Metazoa; phylum Chordata; class Actinopteri; order Cypriniformes; family Cyprinidae; genus Sinocyclocheilus; species Sinocyclocheilus anophthalmus. Next base: position 216,750 of record JADLZN010005277.1, read on the forward strand.
GTTTTACACATTTCATTTACTGTGCTGTTTCCACTGACGTTACGCGATTTGCAGACAAACACAATAAATGTGATTAGGATTCCCATGTTCACAGATAATAATAACATTCATTCTGGCTCAATTGCATTTGTCTCTAGAATCATGACTTCCTTATTTACTATTATATAAAAGCAGCTTTCATTTCTCAGAGAATGACGTCATGCAACAAAACAATCTGTGACACAATGTTCACTCTATGTAATTATTGCTGAACAGTAAAAATTGAAGGAAGCAGCTGTGAAGACGTAAAAAAAAAAAAAAAAGCATTTACCTCAGTGTGCTGCATGAAGTAAAGAATGTTCTTTGTTTCCGTCTCTTCCTGCATGCTTTGCTTAACTAAGCACTGTGGGGCCAGAGTCTTCAGCTTGTGGGATATGACAACGTTTGTCCCTGGAGCAGATGACTTGATGTGCTGCAGCAGACCTACATAGAAAATGACCAAACTTCATTTAATTTTTTAACTCTGACAATGAATTATTGATCAAATGTTGTAATGCAGTCATCATAATTAAATTTTTGCCTATGAAAATAAGTCTGAAACAAGAAAACCCTTTGAGATAAGGCAAATAAAGTGGCGTAGTCTTTTTTATTTTATTGTGCATAATAAATTGTTAAGACTTATTTCTATTGAAATGGAGGAAATGAGCAATAATAGTGCACCTGAATATGCATGCATTTTAATTCAATGAGTCTAAGTTAAAATCCATATTTCATCATTTATTTGCAAAACTGTGTTGCCGTATTGTGTAAATTGTAACCGAATAAACTATAATATAAAACATAAACATGCATACTCAGCAGCACACACATTGTGAAGAAACATTTAGCACAATTCTCAGAAGCATAAGCACTGTTGCTATAATAACAGTTGTATAATGACATCAGGGCACTGCAGTCAAATCTGCCCACAGGGGAATGTCTGTGGCAGGAGATTCCAGTTTAATTACTCGACTTGTTTTTATAGTATCATTTCCATCAGAGTGTAGAGATTCAACATTTGAACATACTGTCAATGTCAGGGTATTGATTTTTTTCCAAGGACTTTCATCCACAATGACAAACTTTAAGAGGTATTATTAAAAAAAAATTACAAATAAAAATAAAACTTCAGGTCATACTACAACAATTAGAACTGAACTTATTGAACTTACCACCATTCAAATCACAGGCCTCAGTCATCCAAGCCCACAGCTATGCAGCTTGATATAATAACTCGGCATTTGTTAGTTCACAGACTCACAAATAGCACCATTTAATCATGACTGCTGCAGGCCATTAACAGGAAGATGGAAGGTTAACGGTAATTGTCTTTTATGACAGCCTGATTCCGGGACTCAAGTGCTGCGTTTTGCAATCACAGTTTTGGCACTGAGCTTCATGTATTCACAATGAAAGACAAAGAGTGGGCGTCTAACAGTTTTTTAAACAGCCATATTTCAGTGATGTCTTGACCTGAACCAACATAAACAGTAAAACCAGAGTTAGATCAGCACGGAAGGGCAGCTTCTTAAGAAAAAGCTATTAAACAGGCATCTAACACCAAAGGCACTATGGCTGGTAGTCCGCCAGTACTGCTAAATCTTGGCCCAAATACTATTCCCATTCCACTGTTGCCTTTGCCTGGCTGAGATTCAGGCCAACATCACTACGGAAACGGAAGTATCCTGGCCATATTAGGAGAGAAAAGCCACTGGAGGTGATATTACTCAAACATGAACAATATCTTAAAGGGGTCATATGATGCGATTTCAATTTTTCCTTTCTCTTTGGAGTGTTACAAGCTCTTGGTGCATAACGAAGATCTGTAAAGTTGCAAAGACTAAAGTCTCAAATCCAAAGAGATATTCTTTATAAAAGTTAAGAGTCAACCACACCTCCCTAAAACGGCTCATTCTAACACGCCCCCACATACCTACGTCGCTCTGTGGGAAGATTTGCATAATGCCGCCCAAATGTTCACGCAAAGAAAGAAGGCGTAACTTTTATTCTCGCTGTAGTATTGTTGTTTCCGCTGCCATGCCGTAAAGACGCTGTGTGCTTCGTTGTAAAAGCGAAACTACTTTGTTTGGTCTTCCAAAAGAGGACGATATCGCTTCGTCATGCCTGGAGCTGATCCATGCTGGTTGCTGAGGAAATACTACAACTTAGCGCTGTCAATCGCCGGATCGGCTTTCAACACGGACGAAGCGGAGTCCAGCCCGGAGTAGTCAAATGTCCGTCCGGACGCTCCTTCGTCGAAATAGCCGGCCACGCCGTTCTCAAGCCCGCCGCCTCTGCTCACTCTAACCCTCCGGCCGTTCCTCACGCAAGCCCCCGGCCTCTGCTCACTGTAGACCGCGGTGTGTGACGCTGTGTTTCGTTGTGAAAGCAAAACTACTTTGTTTGGCCTTCCAAAAAAGGACACGACTAGAAATCAATGGTTAAGCTGTATCTACAACACTGTTCCAGAACACTTCAAACCAAAAATTCAGATGTGTGCAGCACATTTTATAAAGAACTGTTTCCTGATCCTGGAAGAGTAGACTACAGTGCCGGCTGTTCTGACTCAAAGACTGTAAGTAAGTTTTTATATTTAAAGAGTTTTTATATTTATATATTTAAAGCGAGTTTTTTTTAGCAGTGTAGAGTATTGCTTGTTTGTCATTTCTCCGATCACAAATGCAGACATGGTTTTGTTTACGTGGCGCGATGCAATGCAATGTTTAAAAAGACAGTATAAGTCATTATTATCAGTATTTATGTCCCCACTGGATGCAGCAAATGCCTAGTTTATAATGTGTTTTAATGTTTTTGAATCATCGCTCCGGCCTGGACAGGGCATCATCACAGTATGGTGGGGGCGACATTCCGTCACCCACGCTTGAGGTATCGGCCAATCACAACGCACTGGATAGATAGCGGGCCAATCAGAGCACACCTCGCTTTCAGACCGATGAGCTTTGTAAAAAATCGAAGTGTTTCAGAAAGGCAGGGCATAGAGTATAAATAATAATGTACAGTATGTGGAAAACAAATGTTTTTTTAACCTTAAACCGCATAACACATTTCATTACACAAAATACAAAAAATAATGTTCTTTTTAACAGCATCAAATGAACCATGAATAAAACTGTTGTCACATACACTCCTTGGAGTTCCTTTCAACATGCTAAACCTCACTGAAGGATGCTATTACAAAAAAGCGTACAGATTGCCAATTCTAAATTATTTAGTGATGTAAATTTTTTTCTATTTAATTTAATGGGTAATAAAATAATAATGAAAAGAGGCTTACACGAAAAAAATTGGTGCAAGGTCGCCCCGAGACAAAAAAGCGAAAATGTACAACTTTCTGAAATGAAATTCACTAAGAAAATGAAATGGGGGGGTGGGGGGAAAAACCCAAAGGACAGCCTATTTCCACCCATAAGAAAAAATTATCTGATTTGTAAAATCCACTAATTATTACTTAAAAAATACACTATTAGGAGAATAAATAATCAATATGCCATAAAAAAATCTAAAGGGCATAAAATTGCCATTAAATAATTGTTAAAACATACCTCGTTTCAGAGGAAAGATCAGGTATTATATTTTATACAGATTCTTTCAAAAAAGAAAAAAAGCAGAAAAAAAAAAAAAAAAACTATCGGGGGGACAAACTTGTGGACTTAAAATTGAATGAATGAAAATTAAACCAGCGACACATTTATGAATGTTTACAACAGGGTCAATTTGATCATGCGTGATTTAGAGAGAAACCAAGTTAATATCAGAGGACAGCCATATATGTTTTTTTTTTTTTTTTTTTTTTTCGAGAACGCTTCAAATGTTTCTGAAATAATCCATAATGATTTTTAGACAAAAAAGTACTTATAATAATAACAACAACAATAACAACAATAATCCTTTTCTCAAGAGTTTGCATAACCCACTCATAACTAGGAGGGTGATAATTGGTCAACAAGGGCAAAGCAACACACTAGTGGCCACTGGCCACACTATCAAGACAAAGCTCCTTGTGTGTCCCCATACTCCAAACATACGCTCAAGCTCAGGGAAAAGCCCGAGCATAGGATACATGAGTCATCAGCATGCTGCCACGCAGACACCCAGCCAGTTTTTCCCCCGGCCCCCCTCTCTTTTTACGCACCTAATAACTAGAACATGCAACCAGACAAAGACACCACCCATTCCTATCTCGACATGCGCTCTGCCCCTTGTGTTTTCGCGTTTCTAATAGACGCCTTTCATCTTTACACCACTCCGTCTTTCACTTAAACGTGCATATCTCAAAATAAGATCAACAGCCGACCAATGGTCCTCACCTAGCCGACTCTGCAGCCATAGCTTTACCTAACGGTCAAGGGTCCGGAACAGGACAACTCTCATCCTTCCTTTTCTCCTGGGTGGTTCAGTGTCCCATTCCTAACAATTAGCCCATATTAATTGCTTGACCCCAAATTCCCACCCACCACATATTGCCGCTGCCTCTTGCTACTGACCGTTCTGAAATGCCTTTCTCATCTACTCTAGATCAGGGTGCGCGCAAACTGGCTTATTGCCATGTTGAAACTTTTCTTAGATTGTTAGCTCCACCCTACAAACACACTGAAACCAGCTAATCATTGTCTCAAGATACTAGAAGGCTAAGCAGGTGAGTTTGTCAGGGTGGCGATCAAATCTCTGCAGGAAAGGGATGAAGGGCAAGTTTGCCCATCAATGCTCTACGACATGGAAAGTGGTGTATAGGTGGATATGTTGCCCCCCCCCTTCTAGCCGCCCACAGTACTTATGTACACTATTTTCCTTATGCTTTAACGTATACGTTTCTTACATTACCACCCATGTCGGACGAAACATGTTGCCGTACCTCCCAACCCCAGATCAAGAAAACCCCCTATATGGAATACTTTTGGAGTAAGCTCACATTACAGCATCTGTGAAGTCATTGTCAATGTACTACAGCAATCATTTCAAAAGTCCGTGCTGTTACCCCAAATGGGAATGTGTGTGAGGAACGCTCACTATTCAAAGAATACAACACTAGGGATATACTAGACAGCTGATAAGCAATCCATCATTATTTACACTGTCTCTTTAAATAGGGCTTAATTGCCTAATTATTTATCATGTCTTAAACATTAAGCTTAACAATAAATGACTCAATACTTCAGCATTATGCATTTATGATATGGTACGCTAATATTTTTTGTGTCACACTAGGTTAAAGTTTACAACATAATTAGGTTTTACATCTGTTTACACCAGACTAATCTCTTAGTTTACTCAACTGGTGCATTTATGGGACTTCAAACAATATAGCCCTAAAAATAGTATTATATGTGAAAATTATTGTAAAAATTTTATAACTGCTTCCTATATCTAACTATTACTTTTTATTCACTTATCCATTGTTGTAAATCCTGTTTTGAATCCGTTAAAAGTTTGTCCTTCGCTTGTTTAACTAAAAGTTTCTTTATATAATTAATACAAATTTATTTTATTTGTTTATTAAAAATCACACCTTACCTCCACAATGTTGAACGGACTTGATAGAATTTTGTTGAAACACCGAACATATTTTTTAAAGATGCAATCTTATTGTAATTAATCCTTTTTTTATTATAACCCCCACCTGGTGGAATCCCCTAGTATCATTTTCCATTACATCAACTCTGTGGTGCACTATAACTGCACAATACGTGTTTTCGTTACGACCTGCTGTTGGCAGATTCATTGCTGTTGTGTAATACTTTTTCGACTTATAGTGTTTTGGTGTTGCTACACTCTGTATATTGGTTAATCCAAAAGTGCGTTGGCCATGCGTGTCTTGTCTCAGTGATGACAGTCCGTCCCACAACGGAAAGTTTAGAGTGGTGCTGAGCTGTTTGCAGCATTGCCCAATACATAACCATATGTGTAACAGATTTATGTGTGGTATTGTAAAAATTTGTTGGGTGCACTCTTAAAAAAACATTCTGAATCCTGTGCTCTCTACAATTACAATTAAGGGAAACTCCAATACACGGATCATTTATCAACAGTCGCAAACACACAAGCAGTTAGCGTCTTTGAAAGCAAACTGCGTCACGCGCTGCCACACTGATCAAACATCTCCATAATGTGATCCTAATTAGCAATAAGTAAACAACTGGACTACTGTAGCCAGTTTAGCTAACCAGTGAGATTAGCATTAGAGCTTAGCGCTCGAGGGGGCCCTAGTAGTTTGTGTCTCAAATGGTGTTAACACGGAGCATTTAAACGGGCAGAGGATTCTGACTTTAATATATACCCTTTTGGTAGAGTTACCGTACCTATTTCGTGTCTGCTTTCGGGAAACACCAACAAACAGTGGCCTAGGAAACAGACGAGTTCATAACCCTACATGTGGTTCCCTGAGATTGTGATTCCTTGTGTGAACCACCATTTAGTCCGTGCACTATTTTAGATGATAACTCTCGAATATCTTTGTTTGGTCTTGCTGAGATTCTTATATAGCTCGGATTTCTCTCCTAAATCATAATACACTAAAACCTCTTGAAACACTATAAAATACAAGTGTTTTTTCTTGGCATTCCGACATGCAACACAAGTTCAATTATCCTACAGACCCACTTTGTTAAGACTCTTTTAATACCACCTTAGATGACACCATTTACTAGTTACCTAACACGTAATGGAATCCACATACACATTGATTTTACATATCGCATACTATATATGCTACAGACTTAATGTGCTCAGACAATTGCAACTAATTAGAAATACATAGCACATATCTTTTATAGGCTTTGTAATTTATTTAATTATGATTTAGTACTTCTTATAGAAATAATACAATGTGAATGGTGGTGTCAAGTCAACGCATGATCTTATTGCTATTCCATATCATACCTTATCTTGAGCACTGCCCAATATTACCTAATTTTCTATGCTGTCTACTAGTAGATCTTATGTAGTATATATAATGGAGTAACGGGAGATTTAGAGCTGAGTAGCGAGTATTCGAGTTCATCCAGTGTCGATCAGTTTGACTCTAATGTAAATCTGCGATATTACCGTTTATGACATCAGGCGCATATTTTTTTTAACTTTTTTGATGTATGGCCATGCAATAGTATCTCACTGTCCTAATTATCGACAATTTTATCACACACTACAAATTTCATATTTATACATTTATAGGGCTGCTATCAGAGTCATAGATAAACTAATGTTGACACCGCACACATGACCAGACTAATTGTTACAACTGCCAGTCATAGAATCTAATGTAATAGTAGTTAGATTAATAGATTATCATAATTAAATGACAGATAGAATATTAGCCATAATGAGATGCAATGCAGAGGCGGAATATAGATGCATATGACGTTTGTGCTAAATTAGACTTCTCATGTTATGAGACTACAAGCTAAGGGCGGTAACGCTTAATAGAGTGAGTTATTGAGCTCAGTCATTTTCAATCTGATTTTGAGTGTAGTTAGCCCCCACCCCCCGTACCCCTGGACTGAGGTATGATGCTTTGAAGGACAGTTCTCGGAGGACAGCCGGAGTGCTCCTAGTGATTGTTTTGATAGTTCTTCATATATACATGACTGTGTGTTGTGGCAGAGGCTAAGGGTTGAATATGCTAGCCATACCTCAGTGCCCTTGGATTCCGCGGCACGATGGATTTAACACACCCGCCACACCCAACAGTAGTCTTCATATTCATGTGGGGCAGTACTTTTGAGTCAAATTCTTAATTAGACGACAGTGATATAGAATAAAGGCATTTGGGATGTTACCAGGAGTCACACATAGATTCATGCTTGTAGTCATTTCTCATTTATGTCTAGTCTCATCTTTGCCAAAGCCACCCCGCCCCACCCCACAAGAAGATCCTGCATCTTACATAGTGGCACGAGCCTATCAGAGGTAGTATTGACACGAATCAGATCTTAGAGATGCATGAGACGATGATGGATCAGGTTTTAAGTCCCGCTTGAGAGTTAACTAATGTATCAGTTAGAATACCACTGTTTTGAGATGATTAAACATATACTAACTCTCGACACGTCACTGATAGTAGTTGATATAGATTTTCAATTTCATATATATTATTAAGTACATTGACTTTAATCTTTCAGATTGATTTTAGTTATAGTACATTGTGAAGTATTATAATATATTTAGAGTAACATTGTACTAACGTTTGTAGGCTAGTAATTGATCTACTGCTTAGATGATGTGCTTCGCCGCCCCCCGCGTGTGCATTAACGAAAGTCACTCTTAATAGGATCATCTAAGGGTGCTTCATCACGATTATCGGACTAACTGTATGTAGCACACAGCATAAAGAAGAAGTACTTAGTGATGCTGGACTTTGTCTGCGATTAGTTTGTTGGCGAAATTATTAAAGTGCTTTAATTTATTAAAATTTCTGAGTCATTGCTACTTGCCTGCCTCAGAATGTTAGTCTTCTAAAAAGTACCATCAGAAGGACTAATGATCGTGAAATTTATGTCATTGGATCTAATTTTGCGACAGACAGGAAGATATAATGTCTGACCAGGCAGTCTTACGTGCTGAACTTGAGTTAAAACTAGACACATTTTCTGCCCCCATGTCTTGAATTTTTGATCATTCTGAATGTATTTTAATAGACTTAATCATGCAGTGATCAGGCAGAGCGCACTAGACACTCTGTAGGTGTTTTGAATGTTTTCTTTTTTTTTGCGTCGTGACAATATTGAGCAAAATAGTTCACTTGTCATGGTGTTAACTAGATCATGTTATGAATAAACTAAACATTTAGAATTTTTATGAGTTTATGTGTGCGGTTACGCTCATTTGTTCTGAAGTCTCGAGACAAACAGAGTGAGCCTTAGCGCGAGAGGTAAGTTAGTGCGTAAAACAGAATGTATCTAGATATCTGTCTAAGACAGGTGCAGTCTACTAGACTGAAGAAGCATACGTAACTATATACAGCGGCAAGGGACAAAGTCAAAACGCTGGACGTAAGACGCTCCCTCTGTTAGTTATTCCGATGGGTCATTCATACCCCCAAAGCGCTGTCTTTCCACACTCCCCCCCCACCTATTTTTCAGCTACCCCCTTTTCACCCTTTTTATTTTCAACACTATCACGTCTCTCCACCCATCCACCCAAAAATTATCATATACCTCGACACAAAATATGTTCCCCCGCGGCGACCTGTCCAAAACTGACCCCTTTAAACAGTCATTAGGTCCGTCAGACTGAAGATATCTTAGCGGTAATGAGACCAAAAATAATCAAGACCCATCGAATCCGAATTTAAGACATTAAGACCTTATATTAGGAAAACGTTATTTAAGACATTTTAAGACTTTTTAAGGACCCGCGGACACCCTGTTAAAATTATAAAAGTTAGTAATATAAATAAAATAAAATTATAATAATAAGTTTAAATAACTAAAATGAAAGATAAAGCGTTATTAAAAAAAAAATTAAAATGAAAAACTATAATAGACTTTATAGTTCATTAGTATTCTTCAGTGGTTCAAGGATAATATCCCAAACCCTGTCAGCCTGTCTCGCTCTCTGTCTGTCTCTCTCCCGTGGCCTGACCATGACGGACAGGATCTCTTTGGAGGACAGACAAAAAAGAAAGAGAAAGAAGAGTCTGGAGCCCACATGCCAGCATGTTATTGTTCATCCTGGCTGGGGAACAAGGTCGAGAAAGGCTGCAATTCCCTGCCTGCCAAAAGGCTTTGACCAACAACCCACACCCCCTCAGCTGTTTCCTATGTTACTTAATTATAACAGTCCCATGCCAAGACACTAGTTTGGACAAACAGACAACAGGGCCAAATGTCAAATGGTTGTGCAGCAGCTAAAGCCCTTGTTTTAATGTTATCAAATATTAAAGACATGACAGGTCAAAAAGCTGGCAGAGGTGTAACCAGTTAAATATTTAATTAAAACAAAAAGTGTATAGAAAGGAATTATACGAGATCAGTTCGACTTAACTCGGACTAAACAAGTGTAACCTCTCTCTCTCTCCTCTCTCTCTCTCTCTCTCGCTATATATGATTGAATATATATTAAATACATACATAAGAAATTGGTGCAAATAGAGGAAAATGTTGCCAAAACGTTATACCCCAATGGAATTTTTTTCTTAAAGTATTTCTTAAAAATAAAATAAAAATAAAAATGGAATATAAAGGGGGCATATGATGCGATTTAAATTTTTCCTCTTTGAAGTGTTACAAGCTCTTGGTGCATAAAGAAGATCTGTAAAGTTGCCCAAAGACTAAAGTCTCAATCCAAAGAGATATTCTTTATAAAGTTTAAGAGTCAACCACGCCTACCTAAACGGCTCATTCTAACACGCCCCACATATCTACGTCACGATGTGTGGGAAGATTTGCATAACGCCGCCAAATGTTCACGCAAAGAAAGAAGGCGTAACTTTTATTCTTGGTCGTATTGTTGTTGCGCCGCCATGTCGTGAAGACGCTGTGTTTTTCATTGTGAAAGTGAATACTACTTTGTTTGGTCTTCCAAACAGGGATTGATATGGCTTCGTCATGCCTGGAGATGATCCGTGCTGGTCGCTGAGGAAACACAACTTCGCGCTGTGGATCGCCGGACCAGCTTTCACCGTGGACGAAGCAGAGTCCAGTCCGAGGTCGTCACATGTGTTTGCCGCAAGCCAACCGGACGCTCCTTCGTCGAATTCACGGCCGCGCCTCATCAGCCCGTCGACTCGCTCACTATAGCCCTCCGCCCGTTCCTCACTCTAGCCCCCGGCCTCGCTGTGTTTCATTGTGAAAGCGAAAACTACTTTGTTTGGCCTTCCAAAAAATGGACACGACTAGAAATCAGTGGTTAGTTGTATTTACAACACTGTTCCAGAACACTCAACCCAAATATATTCAGATGTGTGCAGCGCATTTTAAGGAGGACTGTTTACTGATCCTGGGAGGGTAACGTTAGACTAAAATGCCGGCAGTTCTGACTCACAGACTGTAAATACGTCTTTTATATTTAAAGAGTTTTTATATTTTTGAGTTTTTTGGGCAGTGTAGAGTAGGCTTGTTGTTTGACATTTCGCCGATCACAAATGCAGACATGGTTTTATGGTTACACGGCGCGATGCAACGCAACGCGTAAAAAGACAAGATAAGTCATTATAATCCATAATTATGTCCCCACTGGATGCAACGAATACCTCGTTTATAATGGGTTTTAATGTTTTTGAATCATCGCTCCGGCTGGACAGGGCATCATCACAGTATGGTGAGGGGCATAACATTTCCGTCACACGTTTGAGGTATTTGGCCAATCACAACGCACTGGATAGCTGGCCAATCGGAGCACACCTCTCTTTTTCAGACCGATGAGCTTTGTAAAAATCGATGCGTTTCAGAAAGGCGGGGCATAGTAGAGGAGAAACACTAATGTACAGCATGTGGAAAATAATGTTAAATCTTAAACCTTAAACCGCATAAACACATTTCATTACACCAAATACACCAAATAATGTTCAATAATGTTAATTCAAATAATTAACATCCAAATAATGTTAATTCAATTTTTTGTACAGAAAAAAAAACAAGCAAAAGTCTAATTTCTTAATGGAACAGTTCATATTTCACACCCAGATGTATAAGATATCCAATTATAAGAATAGTATAAGAATCAGTTTAATCTGAGGTTAAGAACCTCTTTTCCACATTGTAGAATTTAGGTAAAGAGAAAACAGCACTTGAGTCATACAGGATGCAGAAACTGGAACTTCAATAACATCTGAATCAGCAGAAGCTCATAAAGAAGAAGCGTTGCCAAATGCAAGAACATCAGAAATGTGCATTAAGAACGTCTGAGAGACAGTTATGAGTTCAGCGCCCCATTAGTTTCACTCAACCCAAAAAAAAGGAGGACAGAAAAATTAACTGTAATTAACCCCTATTCTCTCCACTGCACTATTGCAACATCCAGTAACCTTTCTGCTGAGTGCCCTGCTCAAATTAGCTTGAGAAAGCATGGCTTAATTGGGTTTAATATGAACGCCTGGAGCGGGCACTGTGCAGTGAGTGGAAAACAAGGCCTGGTAAGCATGTCAGCAGTCTTAAACCAGTCACCGAGAAAGGAATCAGTCTTGCGGATGGTTTAACTCATCAGGAAAGCCTTGGATACTCATCAGAAGCACAGACAATGGGGGAAGCATGTTACCACTGAGGTAATATCAGCACTACAATGTAACAAAATGCCCACAACCAAGTAATTCAATCAAAGGCTGCAAACTTAATTAAATCCAAATCCACAACCAAAGCACAACCTAATGCATACAAACTACAGGTATAAAGAGTCACATCTGTCAATCATGCATCTGCTGTGGCTGGAGCTGATCATTTATCCCTAGTACAAAAGGCACTATATTGGCTTGCTGTTGTTCTGTTTCATATATGCAAATGTTCTTGTGTGTGCACAGTGTGCCACATTTGAATGCCAACTCATTTTCCTCACAGACAGGAACAGAATAATACACTGATCATGGTCTGCATTATATATAAAAATATGACCATTGTTCCAAAAACAGAAACACATGGAAAATCCTTTAAAATAAAGAGAAATACAGCACATCATATTGCACAGATTAAACAAACTATATAACAACACTTTCCCCACATATACACATAGAGAGTGAATGAGACATTTGGACTGCAATATGAATAAAACAAGCCGCAGACATCATATTAATACGTTTAAAATCAATTACATCATCCAAAAGCTGACATCTGCGAGATGAGATCTCCATCACTTAATCTCTATAAAACTTAAAAGAGAAAAGGCTAAACAAATCACATAAAAAGTCTGCCAGTCTCTTTTTCTCTTTATATAAGTTCTTTCATCAGCGACAATGGAGGGTGATGCAGAAGGACAAAAACAGACTAAGAAATTAAACACAAATGTTTCCACAGGAGAATTGAGACGTGAATTTAACTGATTTCCCATGATGTAAGATAATTATTTTATATATTGAAAAAGTATCTACAGTTTTGCATAAAATTTTGCATCCACTTAGTGGTCTTAGAAAGCCCTCTTGTGGCCGCAACTGTTTCTGTTTTCAGGATTTAGCAACAGAACACATTATTCATAGGGCTGTGCGATATTGAAGAAAAATGCGATATACGATAACTCATTACATAATGCGATATTCGATATGCGATACGATAATGCTTAAAGTGCCACATGCTCAGATGAAACGGTTTTACTCAGCTGTTGCAGAGTCAGTTCTGTGAACTTCTATAACCATCTTGTGTCATATATATATGATTATTTGTATGTATGTATGTATCAAGAGCTCCTGTAAAACCACAACAAATTCCTTGTGTTTGCGCACACTTAAGTGGTAAATAAGCTCATTCTGATTCTGATTCTAATAAGAAAGCACCCCTACAACAACTTCTGAAAGTAAACGGCATGTGTTTTACTCTAGCATTACATAAAAATGTCATTTTAACATGAGTTTAGGAACTGAATAATAAAAAGGAAAACTAAAGCACTGCTTAGTATATACTCTTTGAATTCAATATGCACTGATTCTTATTTAAACTACAAAAGTTATTTAGGTAAGAGCAGTGAGTGATTTTCTCTTTGTCTTTTGTTCATGGCCCCAAATATTGCAAGCTGTAGCGATATGCATATTGCGATATGTACATTTGCGATATTTCGATATATTGCACAGCCTATAAAGCACACTTAAAAACAGTTATGTAAGCACTTATGAAAAAAAAAAGCATAACCATTGCAAGGGAGGTACATCTTTGGGATGAGAAATTTAATTTTAAATAAATCTCAAAAAGGACTATTATGCTTAAAACTTGGCTTTGAGCAGTTTGGGGACATTGCCACCAAGTGGTCCAAAATTATAATGACACTCCCAAGATCTCTCTCTAAAAAATATTCACACTAAACCAAAAATCTTCATCCCAAAACCTATTAAACTGAACAGGGTTGTAACAACCTTAAAAAGTAGGTCTATCAGTTAAGCTTCTACACTGATATTCTGTAAACACTCGGCTAGAAAAATGTGTCATACAAAGAGCAGCAGAATGAGCAACCGTTACTAAGTGGTTCTTTGTTTATGCTTTCACTAAACAATACAATTATAAGACAGAGGTACAGATGATCCAGGGTCTGAAACAGCATACAGTATGAATCTGTGAATGCATTTAACAGCTCAAATACATGCTGAAACTTTACTCAGAGGAAGAATGTGGTTGTGGTCACATGATCTTTATAGGTCTCAAGCGGGTCCACGCATACCTCCTGAAACTAATAATACTCTGGATGTGTTTTAACATAGAAATCATCTGGATAACTCAAAACTCTGTCTCTCTCAACCAGTATTACCCTGTACAAGTTCTTAGAAGTACCAAAAGCTGTTCTATTCATGTGGACTTTACAGAAAGTATGATAATAAAAATTCATTACATGATTACCTGCCTCACATCTATAATATATAAGATTTTTTTTTTAATTGATTTTCCGCCAAATCAGTATTGTATCTGGTCGGTATTGAAAAGTCCATTTTTAATTTTACGCAAAATGCAATATCCGCCGAAGTTACTCTATCTGTTTTCTTCTCCCTTTTTTTTCCAACCGCGACAACACCCAGTATCCCTTTTCTTTCTCAGAATGCGATATATCCACTCATCAATCACAGCGAACCTTCCACGCACTCTAGACACTAAGCTCGCTTTGAATACACCCGGCTCCCTATTTTCCCCTCATTATTGTACGTTGTGATCAACAAACAAACTTAGGGCTGCACGATAAAATCGCGTGTGATTGTCATGCGCATCTCATCAGTAAAGTCGGTTCTGTGATTAATAGTAAATCTCCATCGCATGCTTTTAAATGGAGCGGCATTTAATGCACAGAGCCGTAGATCACTGCTATATCGTGTTCATAATTGCAGATGAGTCGCATTAGATTATGAACGTGATATTGCGTTGCTTGTCAGTTTAAGTGTTTTTATTAATGCCATTAATTTTTTTGTTAATACAGCGTATAGCACTAGTCAACTAAATGAATGTAAAGATGAATGCACTTTTGGAAGTTGAATGTGAGGGAAATGTGGAATTTCTGTGGTTTAATGTGGTATTTTTGTTCATGTATGTTCATGATGAAATTTTATTTTATTGCTGTAATTAATTTATAGGATTAACAAGATGACCCGCTGAATTCATTTTGGGAGCAATGACTGATTTAATGTATTTTTAGTCCAGTGCCTGCATTTAAGATTAGTATTGACCAAGTTCAGAGTTTCAACTTACTATGTTGTGTATTTTCAAAAGTTTCAATATGAGAAATAACTTTTATATTGATTCAATGGGTTTATTGCATTTTGAAGAAAAAAAAGTGTCATGGATTTATTGCATTTTTGGAAAAAATAATAACATTTTATAATAATTATTTATTATTGTATCATAAATCTTTGAAAATTCAAATCTGGATTTGAATTTTTAATGTTATTATAACCTAAAGATGCTATGTGGAAGTTTGAAACAGAAAATAGTGGTTTTTCATCTTGCCACTTTCTTGGTAAAGAAAACATTTTTACTCAAATTAATCAAAATGGATTTATAGCGTTTGGAACCAACTCTTCATATATATATATATATATATATCTATATATAGATATTATATATAAACTACCTAATTATTACCTACAATACTTCAAAAGACAAACGACATACTACCTAATATATTGCATGGATGTCCCTATTGGAAATCCAAATTGTTTCATCATAAAGGCCTTTTTTTGTACGGCATGTGAAAAAGCGCTAAAATTTATTTTATGCATAAATCCGTGAATTTATCCTGAAGTGAGAAAAATGAGTCAATTTATAATGTTACAAAAGATTTATATTTCAAATAAATGCTGTTCTTCTGAAGTTTCTATTATCACTGTTTCCACAAAAATATTGCACAGCACACAACTGTGTTAAATATTGATAATAATAAGTGCTTCTTGAGCATCAAATCAGCATAGAATGATTTCTGAAGGATCATGTAATGCTGAAGATTGGAGTAATGGCCACTGAAAATTCAGCTTTCCCATCACAGGGTTAAAAAAAATACATTTCAAAATATATTCAGTTAGAACATTATTTTAAATTGCCCAAAAAAAAAAAACACATAAATGATATTTCACAATATTACTGTTTTTTCCTGGATTTTTTAAACATTTTGTATATAAATTCAGCCTTAGTGATCATAAGAGACTGTAAAAACATCAAAAATCTTACTGAGTCTTGCATTTTGAACAGTAGTATATTTATACACGTTTGTCATGTAACACTTTTATGCTCATGATATGAATGCTGATAGTTTCTTTACATAAGCCTTTCAGGTTCATTGGGGAATGTTAAATGTCTTATTTACCAGAAGCAACAGGGTTTGACTCACATATTGTTTTGTTTTTTGATGATCCAGCTTTATGTACCAGATCTCAATCTGTGAGAAGTTATCACACACCCAAGTGCAGATACATGACAGAACAGACAATTGAGCAATAGGTCACAGAAGGACAGAGAGCAGGAAGAGAGAAATGGGCCAGTTTGCAACACATACAGCCTTAATGGACACTGCATGCTTTCTCCACTCCAACAAGCGAGCAATAGCTTTGTTGGAGGTGTCAGGAGAAGGCACAATAACTGCATTATTGTCCTTGACTTGACCTTGTGTATTAGAATGCATTTCGGTGGAAGAGGAAACCACAGAAGACAGGGCAGGAGCTTGCTATTTTTGGCTCACATTACACATTTTTATGAACTGACATCTTTGAGAAAACCCAAAGGCTAAACTAAAAGGGAAGGAATGATGCTGTTTTGAAATTCACTAGACAACCAGACAATGTATTAGCAGACCCAGTATTAGCAAGTATGAATCTGCAAGTCTTGAATAAAATTTAAAGCCAAACAAAAAACAGCACGAGGAGCAGCAAAGTGAAGGTAAGGCAACGTATTTTTGCTCATCCTATGGAGGACTATGGAGGCTTATGCCTTTTGTCTACTCTTTTATCTACAAATGCATGCAATTTGCTTTCTATATTCATCCGGTAACATTTTGAAAAATAATCATTACATTTCAAGCAATGTATATCTGTCCAAATCATACTTTGCCAGTTTAAGGTGTACATGAATAAATTAAATTGAATTGAAATAAAGGGTTAAAATAATACAATATTTCTTGGTAACATAGATGCATTGCACATTTTATACGTGAAAGAAAGTGGTTAGATAGTCTGGCTGTTATTCGGGTGGCAAACTATTTACATATCACTGTAACAAAAATGTGGAAAAAGGAAATGTAGAATCAGATTGTGCTTGAATCATGTGTTCAGTAGTGTAAGATAACAACCTGCTTGACCACCTTGCTCAGGAAGTTTAACCATCAACATTTACCTTGTTGTTTGTCTGGATGATTCATTTAAAGTTTTTCTGTGTGTTTTTGACCAACAAATGTTAAAAGGCAAGACTTTCTAGAACACATAAGTGAAGAATTGCCCAGAATGACCAATATATATCGGCCACTTTTTTGGAGCAGTTAAGTAAGGCCATTGAACACTCATAAGTGACATCTCTATATAGCGTTTGTCAACACTAAGAGCGAGTATCATTATGTCATGGTCTGTCTGACTCTGAATATTTCCTGCATTCCTTTGACACTTCCAGGGGCGTGTCCAAGCCCCTTTCATTTCCTGAAAGTGCATATGCGGAACCTAAAAAAACACTTCAGCTGAACTATAAAACTATGCTTAACCAAACGATCCTGTTTCAGTGGTTCAGTCCACTGACAATGGCCAAAAGACATCTAATGTTGTGGATCTTCGCTCTGTGTGTTTCACTCAAACCCTCAGGTAAGATACTGGATACACTAGTGCCTCTGCGTCACAATGACTGAACTTATCTCTGCACTGCTGTGGACTCTTCAGCTGTAATACTGCACTGCACTGACAAAGTCTAAGAGTTCACACAATGAAGGGTGTCTGATTTTAGAGTATTAGAACTTACACTGTAAAAGTATATGATATTTTTTATTTGTACAGATCCTAGGTTTACTAAGGGTCAGGGAAAATCATGGAAATTATATGGAATGCAATATTTGTTATGCATGATTTATATCTTTATTTGTAACAAATGTATTGTTTATATTATTTTAAAACAGTATGTTGACTACTGTTTTATATAATTTCAAAACATTATTGCATTTTTATATAATGTTCCCTAAGAAACATGAAACAGTTAATTCATATGAAATCACTGGTAACACATTAGATTGTAGTGTATTACATGTAAATATACACTCTAAAAAACGCTGGGTTGAGACCGCAGGGTAAGGACGTTGGGTTGAAAATTGTTCTTGATCTATAAACCCAGCGGCGCTGGTTTGGAACTCGGACGTGAAAGATAGCATGCACATCACGTTCACCAGCGGACGACACCATTGCGAGAAGCCGCCATTTTCTCAGCGTCTTCAGATGGAAGCGAGTGCAATCGTTTAACACGGTCAAGTAAAAGTTAAAAAATGTAAAGTCATCATTCATTGTTTGACCGATAGTATTTTAGATTTCCTTTAGGCGAAATAGGCTGAAAAGAGCTTATATTGAAAAATACGCGGACGCGGATTTCACCTCAGAACGCTCCTCCTTAACGCCTCTTTTTCTGAACGGAAGAGTGCTTTTAATATAACGTTAGTGAGTGTCTTATGTCATATTTACATTAGATTTTACAATATTTAAATTTTTTGAGGTGTTAAGAGAGGGTTATTAACATATTTACATGTTAATTCGTTATCTTCTTTTTCGCAGTTAAATTGAATGTATGTAATACATACATTCGTCATGTAATAAAGACTAGCCTAATTATTTTTAGGCTGATGAAGTGATAATTGTTAAAAGTAATGTTTTGCATGTAATATTTCAGACTTGTTGAGCTTTGTGTCTTCATTGTGCCCACGCCGGGAGTTAACAAAACAGAACCCTGCTTGTGTGAGGAGGCGGTTTTCTCAGCTTCTTCAGAAGAGAGGAAAAGACCGGTAAGTAAACTTCAGAATTCCATCATGTTACTGTTTTTTTTTTACTAAGAGTTAAAGAACGTTTGTTTTTGTAGATGTTGAAAGCCAGAGACATAGGAGAGCATCATTCTTTTGAGATTGGTGTGAGTTATTTTTAGAAAATAAATGTTTTCATTGTCTCCTGCCTGTTTACTTCATATTTTGATGCAACAACAGTATGATTACTTGTTAATATTTTATGTAAACCATTGATGTCCTTGTTTTTCATTGCAGAACTCAAACCAGCTTTGGAGTTGTCTGATTTGGAGAATCATCATTCTTGGTCTTCCTTTCTTAACGGAATAGTTCACACAAAAAAATAATTTACTTGCCCTCATGCCATTCCAAACCTATAAGACTTTTTGTTTAGAACACAAATGAAGATATTTTCAATTTTTTCTCTCATAATTTTTTGTAATCCCTTGAAAGTTTAGATCCAGTAGTTTCAGCTTCACAATAAGAGTGGTGTAGAAGTAATCCATCCAATATTTATATATGAATCAATTTAATTTCATAGCGAACATTTCTGTTTCAGAGAACAATACTGTCCTCCCAGGACTTCAATGAGGACAAATATTAAGAGAATATTAAATATATTTATTTGTTTCCAAACTTAGCAAGTTTTGTATGGTTTGGAACAACACGGCGAATCATGGATGACATTTTCATTTTTTGGTGAACTAACCCGTCAAAGAGCAGCCCTCCACTCCATTAAAATTTTGTGAGGTATGTGAATGTCCCGAACGCCGCCCAGGTGACTGTGCTGGCCCAAGCCCGTAAAGGAGGAGGTTGGGTGGTGGGTGCAGATCTGCCACCTGTACAAGAAACAAGACCATGAAATCCAAGCACAATAACAACCACCAAACCGTACCACAACCGCTCGGAGAAACTCGCCCCTGCTTATACAAGGTCCGCGTCCTCAGCTTGGAAACCGTGGCTGGGTTTAAAAGTATCTACTCTGGCAGTTATAAGGAAAGGAGAAGGGAGAAAAGAAACTCAAAGCATCAACATGACTTTTTGAGATTGTACCTGAATGTACGGACTCTCAGAGTTCCTGGCAAACTGGAGCTATTACGTAGGAAATACACCATATGAGTGCGATAGATTAGGGCCTGTCAGAGTGCGCTGGACAGGTGTTGAGAGCTGAATGGAGGAGAAGTGATTTGGTCTGGAGAAGAGAAAAATCACATGAGGGGAGTTGGTTTCTTGCTTAGCAAGCGAGCGAAAGATGCAATACTCGGGTATAACCCTGTAAACTCTCGTAACATAGTGGCCAGGTTCAACAGAGCACCTCTGAACATTGCAGTGATTCAGGTTTATGCACCAACTTCAGACAGTACCGAGGAAGAGGTCGAAACGTTCTACGGGCAGCTGGAGCACACCATCGAGGAGTTGCCAAAGAAAGATGTGAAAATTGTGATCGGCGACTGGAATGCAAAGGTTGGAACGGATAACTTGGGCTGGGAGCAGGCGATGGGGTGTCACGGCTATGGACAGCGTAATAATAGAGGGGAACGGCTACTGGAATTTGCATCTAAGAATGATCTACTGATCACCAACACCAGATTCCACCAGAAGGACAGTAGGAAGTGGACGTGGATGGCACCCGATGGCACCAACATGATCGACTTGGTGCTGGTAGACAGGAGATGGAAAACTGCAGTGCGTGTTTGCAGAACGTTCCAAGGAGCAGACATCTCCTCAGACCACAGTTTGGTGATGTGCAAACTGAAGCTAAGACTGAAAAGGACAGCGAGACAACAACTACATGAACCAAGAAGGAACATTGATGCACTTGGAAATGCAACGGTGCGGGCAGTGTTCAAGGACAAAGTGGAGCAAAGACTTGCAAACTCACCATCACAGCCAGTGGAACTAAATGACAGAGTTCGATGGTTGAATGAAGCGATCCAATCATCTGTGAGGGAAGTCTTACCAACAGTGTGTAAGCAAAACAAACCGTGGATCACGGAACGCACACTACAACTGGCAAAGACGAAAAGAGAGATGAAACAGAGAAGACAAGAATCGGAGGAGAGGGAGAAGGAGTACAGAGTGATGTGCAATGTGGTGAGGAAAGCAGCAAGGACAGACAAGGAGGAGTGGCTACAAGGACACTGCCAGAATATTGAGAGGCTTGCAGGAGACAACAGAATCAGAGAGGCATATAAGCTCATCAACCAGATAAACCGAGCGTGGAAACCGAAGCAGTCAACCATCAAGGACAAGAATGGTAAGATGTTACAAGATAAAGCAGAAGTTAAGAAAAGGTGGACAGAATATTGCAGTGGTCTGTACACTGATAGGGGTAACAGTGACACCGTCATAACTGAACTAGACCAAATCTCACCACCGCTCAATGAAGATGAAATGCACTACATTCTATATGAGGAAGTGGCAGAAGAGGTGAAAAGGTTAAAGAAAGGTAAGAGCCCAGGAATCGACGACATAACCGGAGAAATGATACAAGCTGGAGGAGAAAAAGTTACAGAAGAGATACACACAATCTGTAATCAGATATGGCAGGAAGGGAGAGTACCAGAGGAATGGGCAAAGTCAGTCATCGTTACAATACCAAAGAAAGGAGACTTTTCAGAATGCAGCAACTACAGGACAATTGCTCTGTTAAGTCACATGGGTAAGGTATTGATGATGGTGTTACTGGAGAGATTGAAAGCGCAGATGGAACCACATCTGTCAGAGGAGCAGGAGGATTCAGGAAAGACAGATGCACGATACATCAAATCCTGATTCTAAGGCTTATGGCAGAGAAGGCGAAACATAAAGGACGACACATCATCAACTGTTTCATTGATTTCCGAAAGGCATTCGACTCCATCAAACAGGACGTCACTTGGGCAACACTCAAGTCATATGGAGTGGGAGCAAGATTGACCAAGATACTGCAGAACATCTGTGAAATCTCGCAGTTGGCGGTGAGAGTTGGTGGAGAAATGGGCGATTGGTTTAAAACAATGGTCGGAACAAGACAAGGGGATCCGATATCGCCAACTATATTCATCTCGTACCTCGAGAGAGTAATGGACTCGGTAAGAGACAATGACACTGGAATATCAGTCCATGGGTACAAGATCAACAACCTAAAATTTGCAGATGACATTGATCTACTGGAGCAGGATAGAGTTGAATTACAAGGAAATCTGTATCGGATGAATGAAGCAGGAGAGGCCGCAGGATTAAAGATCAACATTGAAAAGACAATGACAATGGTGTTTGGACAAGAGGACATAGAAGAGGAACTGGAGATTAGGGGCAGAAGTATTGAAAATGTCACAGAGTTTGTGTATCTGGGTAGTCTACTGACCTGGGACAACGATTGTAACAAGGAGATCAAAAGGAGAATAGCGAGGGCAATAGGAGTAATGGATATCAGAACAGAGACCAAAATCAGCATAATCAGGACATGTGTGATGAGTGTGTTGCTGTATGCTTGTGAGACATGGACATTGAGGAAGAAAGACAAAGATTTATTGCGGGCGTTTGAAATGAAGTGCTACAGGAGAATCTTGCACATTCACTGGCATCAGAAAATCACAAACGTGGAGGTGCAAAGACGAGTTGGAAACACGAGGAACATCGTACAACTCATCATGGAGAGGAAGCTCAGCCTGTTTGGACATATCTGCAGGATGGAGGACAAGCGACTGGTGAAGTGTGTGGTGTTTGGGATCATGGATGGACGGACACGGAGAGGAAGACCGAGTAGGGAGTGGTTGGATGACATCAAAGAATGGTGTCAGAGGGACATCCACTCTCTTAGCAGGATGGCACAGGACCGTGCACAGTGGAAATGGAGTGTCAGATGGGCATTGGACACCAATGGGTGTGAGCCCATGGAATGATGGATGGATGGATGTGAATGTCATGTCTATTTTAATGTTTCAGTAAAGAAGTACCTTTTTGAAAGCAATATATTTATTTATTTAAACAATATTGCATGCCCTCACACGAGTGCTGCCATTATAGCATTCTAGAGCGCTGTGGTAGACAGAGACATTAAACAAACACACAGAGTGGTTGAAATGATAAAACAGACTATTTACCTATTCTGACTGATGTGGATGCACCTCTATCTGAAAATGGATAGGTTTTAATTAAATGTTTTATTTTTTCAAATGTTTTTTTTAGGCCACTGATGAAGAACAGGTGGTGACTGGGATGAATGCTGGTCAAAGAGGAGAATGTCCTTTCCCCCAAACTGATGCAACAGTGGTTTTAAAGGAGGAGGCTGCCCTGGATAACGTAAAAGATGTCACATGCCTTTGCTGTCCTGATGGGGCTTCTTCAAGACTATATCAATTATCCTAAAGAGATCATGAAAATTGTCAGCAATGCCTGATCTGTATTCATGGACTATGAAACAAACTGTAAGTGTAAGCTTATTCTGTGTTGTTGTTTAGTAGAAATGGAGTTTACACTTCATACACATGCTCACATTCTTTCACACATATGTTTCTGATAAATGTTATAATATCAGTGTTAATGTTGTGGTTTATTTACTGTCATGCCAGAATAGTTTGTAAAGAACTTAGCTATTAACTAATTGTACAACTATTGTATAATAGTGTTTTTGTATAATGTTTTTATACAATATATAAAATTTACAAAAAAAGTCAAATTTGATCTTAAAAGTTATATTCAACAAATGTTCAATGCTTCATTTATAAACTCTGTAGCTGTTAATGCCATACTTTTCTGCATTTCTTCTTACATGCATGTTACTTTTAACTGTTTTCTCTTGTTTTAAATAAATATTTACCTTTTGATAGTCATTCTGTGTGTGTAAAAGTGATTTTAAAATGAACAAGATTTGTAGGTTTAATGTCTAGCTCGATTTGGGTTCATTTTAGCCTAGCAGTGTAGTAATTTTAACTAAAACGACCCAATAGCTGGGTTCGTCCCTTTTTGACCCAGCGCTGGGTTGCCAAAATAACCCAAATTGGGTTGTTTTTAACCCAGAAGTTTTTAGAGTGTAATGAAATATAACTCAACAATACCAAAAGTAAATAGTATTAGTACTAAAAAGGTGCATTCACAAGCAGATCTACATCCAAATCCATATTAATTCTGTTCAGTACTTAACTATAATATAAAGTGTTATCAGTTAATTTTGTTTTAATCTCCCTGTCACTTTTTGGTCAATAGCATTGTGCATATTATATTATATGAAAGGGCTGCAGCACTCTTTTAGAAAAAAAAAATAGGTACAACAGCTTTCACTGAGGCGGTATCTTTTCAAAATGTACACCTTTGTACTTTATTTACCCCTAAAGGGTGCCTTTAAAGGGGTCATATGACGTTTGCTAAAAAAGAACATTATGTTGTGAATTTGGTGTAATGAAATGTGTTTAAGCAGTTTAAGGTTAAAAAAACATTATTTCCATATACTGTACATTTTGTTTCTAGTCAAGTCAAGTCAAGTCAAGTCAAGTCTGCTGTATTGTCAATTCTTCCACATGTACAGCACATACACACAGAGAATTGAAATTGCGTTAGTCTCAGACCCTTGGTGCATACATATAACATAAATACAGATAGATACAGATTAAATATACTATACAAATATACAAATAAGGTAAGATGTAAAAATATATATATAAAGCACAAGGCATATGGCCGATAGAGTGCAAACCAGTAAAGTAACACAACAGTGGAGATATAATGATTGTAGTGCAAAAAATTATTTGTAGTGCAAAAGAGCTTATTCCAGACTGATTAAAGTGACAGTGTGTGTGTATTTGGGAGGGGGAGAGTCCATCAGAGGGTCAGAGTCATGGTGCGTGGGCAAAAGAGGGGGGGGGGGGCGAGGTCGGGAGGGAGTTCAGCTTCCTGACAGCCTGATGGATGAAGCTGTCCTTCAGTCTGCTGGTCTCCTCTATGCCCCGCATTTCTGAAACACGTACATTTTTACAAAACTCATCGGTCTGAAAAACGAGGTGTGCTATGATTGGCCAGCTATCCAATGCGTTGTGATTGGCCGAATACCTCAAATACTTTGGAATCGTGTGACTGAAATGTTACGCCCCTTACTATACTGTGACACCGTCTCCCAGCATGACGAGACAAAACCAATAAACCCATTATAAACGTTCATCCAGTGGGGACATAATTACTGATTATAATGACCTATACTGTCTTTATACGCATTGCATTGCATCACGCTGCGTAAACATAAAAACCTGTCTGCATTTGTGATCAGAGAAATACAAACTGCTCAAAACTCGTGTTTGAATCGTCAGTGGCTAATTCTTTAAATATGAAAGCGTACGTACTTAAAGGCTGTGAGTCAACATTATTTGTCAGAACACTGGCATTGTAGTCTACTCTACCAGGAAACAGTCCTTGTTCCCTCCGTAAAATCGCTGGACCATCTGAATTTTGGGTGAACTGTCTTGAACAATGTTGTAATACACCTTAACCACTGATTTCTATTTGTGTCCATTTTTGGAAGGCCAAACATAGTAGTTTCGCTTTCATAATGAAACAGGCAGCATCTCCACGACATGGCGGCGGCGGCAACAATACTACAGCGTGAATAAAAGTTGCGCCTTCTTTCTTTGCTTGAACATTTTTGCGGTGTTATGCAAATCTTCCCACACAGTGGCGTAGACATGTGGGGGCGTGTTAGAACGAGCCATTTTAGGAAGGCGTGGACGAGTCTTAACTTTTATAAAGAATATCTCTTTGGGTTGGAGACTTTAGTCTTTGCAACTTCACAGACCTTCTTTATGCACCAAGTGCTTGTAACACTCCAAATAGAAAGGAAAAAATGAAATCGCATCATATGACCCCTTTAAAGGTACATATTAGTACCTAAAATGTACATATTAGTATGGTACATAATTGCACCTTTTGAAAAGGTACCGCCCCAGTGACAGCTATTGTACCTTTTGTACTTTTTTTCCCCCTGAAAGTGCAGTTTAATACCTTAGGCTCAGTAACAAAAGCACCTCCAGTATTGGTAGGTTTAGGAGTAGGTGGGGGAGGGGTTAGGATTAGGTAATCAGGTAATGATTTAAAACGAGGGGGTGCATAATCTGGCAGGGGTGCAGAATTCGGCATAACACAGCAAGTTAACAATTAATTACATTTTCTACATATTAGATTTGTTAACTTCAACACCTACCCCAACCCTAAACCTACCCCTTACAATAATGCAAATACAGTAATTATTGTTGTTCAGCGTGACAAAAATTATGCTATTGATGCTCAATCCAGCATTTGGGTTAAAAAAATTACTCAGGATTTATAGGCTATATTTAAAAAAAATGTTTTAAACATTACTGTATATTTGTACTTTCTGACTAATCTGTGCTTCAGTGTCTGTAATTCCCTCTGTTTGTCAATCTGCTATAGTTGGTCACATTCCTGAACTAGATGGAAAAAAGGTTTATGAGATTGTTCGACCAATCAGATTACATGCACTACAAAAAAGAGATTTAAAGGTGAGTTCTCATCTACCCACCTCTAAATTTCATTTGTAAATATTTTAATCAAACTAAATCATTTCTTTCCTTGCAGTCAAGACCTGACACAGTGAAATACGCTATGAAACTAGGCGGTAGAGACATTGAAATGCATCTCCAGAAAAATAAGTAAGCTTGTCTCTCAGTTACTCCTTTGTCATCATTTGTGTGTGTGTGTGTGTATCTTGTGATGTTTAAAATCTGCACGTTGCAATTTAGAAAAGTTCCTCATTGTCATAGACAAACATCTGTGCGTATTAAAACTGCAGTTCCCACATTACACATTTTGATTTTTGTCAATTTTTTTGTGACTGATCTGAGAAATGCGTGTTGGTCAACAGTGGCATACTGACTAAAGACTATAGTGAAACTTACTACACTAAAGATGGGATGCTTGTCACAACCACACCTGAGGATCTGGTATGCTACAACTAGTATTACTAACATATGACATAATTAACATACTGTTACAAGCTACAAGTTAATCAACTATAAATCATTATTTTTAATACCCTTTTCTTCCACAGGATTTATGCTATTATTATGGGAAAATAGTCAATGACAGTAAGTCGTCGGTTAGCATGAGCACCTGCGATGGATTACGGTAGGAAAACACAATTTTAAAAGAGGTTTCTTTTGAACTTTTACAATGACATATTAAGTTGCTTTAACAAAAGTACACATAACATCTTTAAACAGTTTGTTTAAAATATTTAATGTTATTAAATTTTTTCACTCCAATCTCTACTGCTGTTTTTACACTAACTATTGCTACATACTGCAATGCCAGTTTGTTGCCTAAAGTGTTCTACGCTTTTCTGCAATTAAAGGAAGTTACAGTGTGACATGTGTTTTCTACTTAGATAAATGCGACACATAAATTACACATGGTTTCCCAATCACCCTTGATTAGGGTGTACTCGCACTAGGCACAGTTGCCTTGAACCGAGCTCGAGCGCAATTATCCCCCCTCCCCACTCCCCCACTGGCCTGCACTCACACTTGCACTAAACATTCGGAGCCGGAGCACACTTACGTCATGTATGAGATAACGGAGAAAACCACGTTTGCTAATATTCTGCTGAATAATTAATAATAATTAATTAATAATTTATGCCGTGCATTGATTTTCACTTGTATGTATTAGAAAATTATTACGGAGGCAGCTGACATTAATGAAATAATTTGCAGCTTTCCTCGCAAACTACATTTCCTGTTCATCAATAAGGTAAGAACCAGACCCATTATAAACCTAAATATACTTGATTCAATTAAATTAATTGAAAAGTGTAGTGTAGTAGTAGTAATAGAATATGTTTGCGGTCATAATGATGATATAGCGCACACAAAATAGTATCCGTTCCGTGCTCCGGCGCGGTTAGCGCTCACACTGCATGCGTACCGTGCCCGAGCCAAACCGAACCGTGCCCTGGCCCACCTCTTCCAACCGGGCCAGGGCTGGCTAAACGAACCGCGCCCGAGCGTGGCACGGAGCACTCACACTAGTCAAACGAACCGGGCTTTCAGGGTCAAACGTGCTCTGTCACGGTTAAGATTGCCTAGTGTGATGCCAATTGCCTTTATTTCTCTGTAAGGGCAGAGAAGACAGGGCAAAAGACCCTACAAATGACATTGTGCCCATTTTGTGAAATGTCTTCACAGAGGCTATTTGCAAACAGAGGAGCAGAGGTTTCTGATTGAGCCGTTGTCTCAGGATGGTGATGGTAACCATGCTGTCTCTAAGTATGAAAATGTAAATGAAGAGACGCCTAGGGTGTGTGGAGTCACCAACACTAGTTGGGACGAGAGTGAGGAAGGCGCTCCTCCACGCATTCTCAAAAGTCGTTCTCGTTCCTCAGTAAGATTGTCTATTCATTTCCTTTAGCATTACAAAAAGAAGCAAAGCACAATATGGTTAAAGTTTCACAAGAATTAACCACATTCAGGCTGGGTTGTCGTAAAGTTTCATTTGTTGTTCTGCAATGTTAAGGCGACAATCACAATGAATTGCAGAAGTCAAAAGTGCAAAAAAATGTCCCAGATTAACCTAATCCTGTACATGTTGTAAAGTAGGGTACACTCTTAAAAATAAAGGTGCTTCAAAAGGTTCTTCAAGCGATGCCACAGAAGAACCATTTTTGGTTCCACAAAGAACCATTCAGTCAAAGTTTGTTTAAAGAACCATCTCTTTCTTACCTTTTTATAATCTGAAGAACCTTATTTTGCCCCAAAGAACCTTTTGTGAAACAGAAAGGTTCTTCAGACATTTAAAGTTCTTTATAGAACCATTTAGACAAAAAGGTTCTTCTATGGCATCGTGAAGCACCTTTATTTTTAAGAGTGTAGTTCATATTGTTTTCAAAATGATTTCACTGAAGAATTATTCTGTTAGTTCTGTAATTTCTTCCATTCTATTTCTTTCCTCTTGATCAGGGGCCAACTTTTTTCCAGCAACAAAAATACATTGAGTTCTTCCTTGTGGCAGACAACAGAGAAGTAAGAACGGGAATCAATGCACAACCCCTTAACTGTCACCGTCCCGCCAACGGGACGCATAAGTTTACTTCAATATATTACAATTAAATCCTAATCTAATCATAACAAACTATATATTGCTGGAAAGGTCTAAGACTCCTAAATAGATATTTTACCACTGTTTGTTGTTAAAAAATGATGTAGGAACAGAAATAGATTAATTTATGACAAGAGTGCACCACAAAACATATAGATCATAACAGGAGTTCTGACCTTTGTCACAAAAATTATTTTTCATTTCCTTTTTCCCTATAACATGTTTTAGTACTCATCATAAATTTTAAACCATTTTGAAATAGGACATTGCATTACCATGGAAATGGTACTTTACAATTTTTAGCAGGCTCCTCCCCCTAGTGGGTGGTGTCAAGTGTCATATTACAAAATGTATTAGCAGTATTTTACAATCAAAACTTTTATAATCTTGACAAAATACATATCGTTGGAAAGGTCTGAGTCACAAGATTCCATATTTGGTGGTTATTTATTTATAGTCAAATTAACAGAGAAATTTTGACATTTGTGACAGAAAAATGCATTAAAAAAAAATTCAGTGGAGTTTGGGTGGCACCCAGTGGCTATTTTTGGTATAACGCCTAAACAAAATTGCTTAATTAATTTTTTTATATCACTCAAATTTGGAAACACTTATGTATACTTGGCTTTAATTCATAGAAATTTTGTTAAAAACTTGTAAATAAAATTTTTTAAAATAGTTATTTTATATAATATAATAAAAACAGCAGTACATTTTCTTACGTAATATACACGTTCTATAATTTTTATACTTAAATTTTTTGAAATGATTTCAACTCTGCCTATCTGCTGATTGTCTTCTTTAGAAAGAGACCCACCAAGGTCTATCAAAGTGTTTCATGAATTATCACATATTAGTTTGAAAGTGCACTTTCACATCTAGTCAGGGGGGGGGGGGGGGGGTGGGGTGAATAAGACAGTGAATAATGCCGCATAACAGATCTAAAAATTTTCTTAACAGATAAAGTTTTTTTTTTTTTTTTTTACTTATTTTTGGGAGCTCAGTGATTATCATATGATATTACGTTCTAATACTAAAAAAACCCTCACTTGGTTCAACATATGTGGGATTTTGGGCTTGTTCAGCATTGCTGTTTTTATAGAATCAAACTGTTCTAAATTTCTCACAGTAAATTTAAAATCACTGATGCTAACAGATTTCATAAAGTGTGTCCAAATACCGTGTGACTAATGAGTGACAAAATGACAAAAAATTCATGATTCATTTTTTTTGTTTCCCCCTCAGTACAAGAAGATGGACTGCAATCTTGAGAAGCTGAGAAAGAGGATATTTGAGATCATCAATTACATAAATCATGTGAGTCAGTGACGACGTATATGCTATTAAAAATTTCCAGCATGCCAACATTTATGGATCATACAGGATATTACAACTAGGACCTGTGATAACAAGGATTCTTGAGTGTGATAATTAATCACATACAGTGGGTACGGAAAGTATTCAGACCCCCTTAAATTTTTCACTCTTTGTGATATTGCAGCCATTTGCTAAAATCATTTCAGTTATTTTTTTTTCCTCATTAATGTGTACACAGCACCCCATATTGACAGAAAAACACAGAATTGTTGACATTTTTGCAGATTTATTAAAAAAGAAAAACTGAAATATCACATAGTCCTAAGTATTCAGACCCCTTTGCTCAGTATTTAGTAGAAGCACCCTTTTTGATCTAATACAGCCATGAGTCTTTTTGGGAAAGATGCAACAAGTTTTTCACACCTGGATTTGGGGATCCTCTGCCATTCCTCCTTGCAGATCCTCTCCAGTTCTGTCAGGTTGGATGGTAAACGTTGGTGGACAGCCATTTTTAGGTCTCTCCAGAGATGCTCAATTGGGTTTAAGTCAGGGCTCTGGCTGGGCCATTCAAGAACAGTCACAGAGTTGTTGTGAAGCCACTCCTTCGTTATTTTAGCTGTGTGCTTAGGGTCATTGTCTTGTTGGAAGGTAACCTTCGGCCCAGTCTGAGGTCCTGAACACAAGGTTTTCGTCCAGGATATCCCTGTACTTGGCCGAATTCATCTTTCCCTCGATTGCAACCAGTTGTCCCTGCAGCTGAAAAACACCCCCCAGCATGATGCTGCCACCACCATGCTTCACTGTTGGGACTGTATTAGACAGGTGATGAGCAGTGCCTGGTTTTCTCCACACATACCGCTTAGAATTAAGGCCAAAAAGTTCTATCTTGGTCTCATCAGACCAGAGAATCTTATTTCTCACCATCTCACAACTCCATGCGGGCTTTCATGTGTCTTGCACTGAGAGAGGCTTCCGTCGGGCCACTCTGCCATAAGCCCCGACTGGTGGAGGGCTGCAGAGATGGTTGACTTTCTACAACTTTCTCACATCTCCCGACTGCATCTCTGGAGCTCAGCCACAGTGATCTTGGGTTCTTCTTTACCTCTCTCACCAAGGCTCTTCTCCCCCGATGGCTCTTCTCCCCCGATAGCTCAGTTTCTAGGAAGGGTTCTGGTCGTCCCAACGTCTTCCATTTAAGGATTATGGAGCCCTGTGCTCTTAGGAACCTTAATTGCAGCAGAAATTTTTTTGTAACCTTGGCCAGATCTTTGCCTTGCCACAATTCTGTCTCTGAGCTATTCAGGCAGTTCCTTTGACCTCATTATTCTCATTTGCTCTGACATGCACTGTGAGCTGTAAGTCTTATTAGACAGGTGTGTGGCTGTCCTAATCAAGTCCAATCAGTATAATCAAACACAGCTGGACCAATGAATGTGTAGAACCATCTCAAGAATGATCAGAAGAAATGGACAGCACCTGAGTTAAATATATGAGTGTCACAGCAAAGGGTCTGAATACTTAGGACCATGTGATATTTCAGTTTTTCTTTTTTAATAAATTTGCAAAAATGTCAACAATTCTGTGTTTTTCTGTCAATATGGGAAGCTGTATGTACATTAATGAGGGGAAAAAATTAACAAATGATTTTAGCAAAAGGCTGCAATATAACAAAGAGTGAAAAATTTAAGGGGGTCTGAATACTTTCCGTACCCACTGTAGCTAGATCTATGCCATCTACAGATCTTCTGATGAGTACTGGTTTAGTACTTTGGTTAAAACTATTGATGGTGACCAAATGTGTTTTTGTCACACTAGTACAAAACGTATATACAGTGGAGTCAAAAAAAAAAACCTCTGATTTAAACTCCATATTAAAGCTGATTTAAAAGTGATTTAAAACAAAGGAACATAATGGCATAAAATTAGTAAAAAACATTTAAGATTCTGCATTTCTATAGGTTCTAGATTTATCAAATTTGTGACAAAGCCAATGACAACCTTGCTTCCACTGAAGCACACAAGATGCAAATCCTGCTGAATAACGGCTCAAATTTTTCCACAAGCTCGTGAGTCAGTTTCATCCAAAAGGAGGGCATACAAGATACCAATCGTAACAACCTGTGATGGATAGCGTAGGTCCCTCTATTGTATGTCAATTGAAAAAAAAAAGTGTACTAAATGCATAGATGTACTAATTCTGTATTTGAGGAAATTCAAAAAAATTGCTGATTTTTTACTTAATTTTTTATATAATTTGTCATTTAAAAAGGTATTCAATCAGAAAAAAAGTTGCTAGTGGTTTCAGACTTTTGGACCCCACTGTACACAATATACAAAGAGTTAATTTGCAAAAAACTTTTTTTTTCAGAAATCAAGTTTTTTTTATTGTGCATTCCAAGTAATATCAGTCAAACTGCAGTTGGGTTGTTTTGATTAAGTAATAATAACTTAAACAAATACCGGTAATTTACTAAATTAAAGCTGAAGTCCGTAACTTTTTTTGGTTAAAAATGATCCAAAATCAATATTTGAGCAAGTACATAACCAGCCAGTGTTCAAAACTATCACCTTACTTTAGCCCGATTCACAACTGTTAGCTTTTCTGCAAAAAGCTGCAATTGCAGGTTTTCAAACAGAGATGGCGACAAAGAGGCAAAACTTCGGACGCACTTACAGTTCATTGAAATTTTTTTTTTTTTTTTTTTTTTTACATATTAGAAGTTTGTTTTATAGCAAAAGCAGATAACTCCAACAGTTGTTTTTTGGCAAAAGCAGATAACTCAACATTTCATATTTTAGAGTTTAAAAAAACACTTGTTTAATCTTTGTAATGTAGATGAATCCGTGTATCATTCGATCATTAATTTTTTTATTTAATATTGAAAAAGGGAAAAATGAGAAAATGGCTCCTTTTTAATTTTTTCGTTTTTTTTCCAAAAAATGAAAAACGAGAATTCAGCTTAAATTTCGTTTTTCGTTTATGGGTGGAAAAATGAATAAACAGCTTGAATATTAGTTTTCTACATGTGGGCGGGAATTAAACGTCCCTTTCTGCTTATTGGTCAGCCGAAGATCAAACCGTGACTTCATCAGTTCTTCCACAGTATCACGCAGCAGAATAATAGTCATCCACTGCTGCAGTTGTATGGATTGGTAACGCATTTATTTCAACTACATTTATTCCTTTTTTTCAAACAGCCTATGAAATATCTCGAGCACACCAAAACTCAGACACACAGCAACACAACACGAAACAAAAAAAAAACAACACTGCACCACATCACCAACACTCAACAAAAATCAACAAAAGAACGAAAATAACTCATACATGGCAGAGTCAGACTTTCTTATCTTATATGATATCTTCGATATAGATTCTATTTTTTGCATCAGCTGGCATGGCAGGGTATGATATGGCAGCTGTCTTAGCCTACCCTGCTCACGCAGTAAATCTGTTTAAGTAATTAATTAATTTTGTTTAAAAATAAATACTTTAAACACTAAGACAAAAAGGAAATAATAATAAATTGGCTTGGGTATATATAGGCCTATAATGTTCATGCAAGAACTGTCATTCTGACTGACAACCGGAGAACAACAGATAATAAATATAGCCTACTGTTAGAGTTATACAATGTAGTCTTGTGTTTTATTAAAATTGATTATAATTGATATCTCAAAAGGATATGCACTTGTGCACGGCGTGAGCACTCGCACTGCAATGCAAGATTTTCATAAAATATAATAACTTGCCATTTCGGTTTGTTTCTCACAAAACCCTCAGTATACCTTCAGAATGCTTGGAATATATACGCCACGAGATGCATAGGATTTTTTTTACGACAGATATGCATCCGCTTAAAAACAACAAACAAAACCTAAAGTCACCATTCACTGCCTTTAAATTGGTAAGTGCGAGCAGGACATTTTTTGTGTTATTAAGTAATAAGCCTATAGAACAACATTAAGGTGAATATTCACTCTAATTCACACAGTTCCAATAAATTGCGATGGGTTAAATAAACTCAATAAGCAGACAGACAAAAGTCAAGCGCAGAC
This sequence comes from Sinocyclocheilus anophthalmus, assembly GCA_018155175.1. Classification (NCBI taxonomy): domain Eukaryota; kingdom Metazoa; phylum Chordata; class Actinopteri; order Cypriniformes; family Cyprinidae; genus Sinocyclocheilus; species Sinocyclocheilus anophthalmus. The sequence goes on from JADLZN010005277.1 coordinate 251,307, forward strand.
CAGTATTGAAGTGCACAGAAAATAAGCAGCAGTATAATTTAAACTTTAATTCATATTGAGTACTCTGATTGTTTTCCTTGACCTTTGTTTCCCTTCTCATTTCCCTCCCCCCCCAAACCCCGTTCCCCCTCACCCGCCCCAACTTTCACCACGACTCTCCCCCCGCCCCCCCCCCCACCCCCCCATCGGGGAAATAACTTAATACTCTGTCATGTATGGTAAAATTTCTATTTTTATTTGTGTAACGTTACGTTCAAAACTACAAAATGTCATGCCTTTGAAAAAAATAAAGAGAACAACAGAATGTGCTGCTTCAGCGCGTCTCGGTCTCCTTGAGCATCCTTCCGGCGCATGCCACAAACATGAACAAGAGGAAATACTCATCTTTTAAAAGGCTTCATTTAGATTATTTTACATTAAATGCATCATATAAGTCACTTTGGAATAAATCACAGTAGGCCTATGTATCATGATAAAAAAGCGACTTTACAGTCTGGAAATAACTTTAAGCTATAGCAAATATTTCTCGGGGGGACCCCCCCCTTTTAAAAAATCACTTTAGACGCTGGTCTAACAAACAAGGCGAACCGCCCTGTCTGACTCTGCCCCGGTACGATTGTGTCGAGCTCTTCACATGAGTCTGTTTGAAATGAGGAAAATATGAAACACTGCTCAAATGGGTTCTTCATCCTCACAAATACTGCTGCAGTGGAGGACTATTATTCTGCTGCGTGATACTGCGGAAGAACTGATGAAGGCAGGGGTTGATCTTCGGCTGACCAATCAGCAGAAAGGGGCGTTTAATTCCCGCCCACATGTAGAAATCCAATATTCAAGCTGTTTATTCATTTTTCCACCCATGAACGAAAAACGAAAATTTAATCTGAATTCTCGTTTTTCGTTTTTTGGAAAAAAACAAAAAACGAAAAAGAAAACGAAAAGGACCGGTTTTTCTAATTTTTCTACTTCAATATTAAATCAAAAAACGAATGATCGAATGATACACGGATTTAGATGCCTGACAAACGTTGTTGTTGTTGTGATCATAAACTGTATGGATGCCCTCACCATTGTATAACGCGCTGCTTTTGCAAGGTTCCGTGAAAACGTTTCAGCTTTTATTTCCTTTTTCGCCCTGAAGAAGATATCACAGGTTCATCAAGTTCGTCGAAATTATCCATCCTCGATCACTTTTAGTCAGCTTTGAGCAGCTAGCACGTCTTTTCAAAGTGAAAGTAGCCATGTCACCTGACCTGAATACAGCGCGCTGATTCGCTAAAATGGACTTATCGGCTTCTGCTCAAAAACAGCAAGGGCGCTTGTTGGCTTCTGCACTGCTGTAAAACGTGAACTCGCGATGCCGGTGAAAATCGGCTTTTTGACAAAACATGTTTAGGGTTCAGATCGCGCTATATGTGGAGAATAATGCACGGCATTTTTTTTTAAAGTGGCGTTTATTCGGTTTTTGCAAATGAACTCTTCAAATCTCATCTTTTACTCTTTTTTTTGGTGTGCAGGTATATAAAGAAATCAACACATTTGTAGCTCTAACTGGATTTGAAGTCTGGACAGATAGTGATAAGATAACAGTGTCTCCTGTTGCTGGAGAATCCTTGGACAGATTTACCCAGTGGAGGAACAGCGATCTCATCAAAAGACAGCAGCACGACAATGCCCACCTCCTCAGGTCAGCTCACATGTGGGGGGGAAACCAAAACAATATAGTTCATCAATACTTTGTCTGCTCCAAGCTGCTCCATTGTGTTCTACTTTGAAATGGTTTAGGAACTGAAACGGGAAGGAGACAGACTTTAACCACTTACTGAATATAATCAAGCAGGATTGGTTGCATTTGGATTAAACATGGATTTTTGTCCTTCTCTCAGTGCAATTGACCTTGATAGAGAAACTGTGGGTCTAGCTCACACTGGAACACTGTGTGGAGGTCTTTCAACAGGGATTGTGCAGGTACTACTATTCTCTCATAAAAAGTCACAAACATATTTGCCAAAAATATGTAATGAAACTAACATGAATGAAAATAAATAATCGAAAAGGATCACAATAAAGGAAAGGGATATATGCAGAAAGCCAGTATTGAGATGGGTTGGGGATGTTTTATCAATTCATTCATCAAATGCAGTAAAATTGCAAACAAATACATTTGCATGTTTTAGCAAAAAACCTTGAAGAGAATAATTTCACAATAATAGGGAAGAGGAAATATTTTCTACTGCAGCATACTGATGATTCACCATGGTCTTGACTGTGGTGTTTCGCTTATTGTTGCAATGCCTTATTCTTCCTCCCAAAATAATCCTAATACTTCATTATAATATAGACTAAATAAACATTTGAATGAAAAAAAAGCCTGGACCTATAGTTTAAGTACTAACTGATTTTTCCTCTTCAAAGGATCACAACTCTAACGCTATATCAGTGGGGGCTACTATGGCCCATGAGATGGGGCACAATCTGGGCATGAGTCACGACAGCAGCAGCTGCGTCTGTTCTGATGGCACTTGCATTATGACAGGTGCCCTCAGGTACTTAATGCATATAATTGTTGAACTTGATTAGTTTATTCAAATGTGTTTTTTAACTACAAATCTGCCATTTCTACTGTAAAGTTTTATTTTGAAGCTTTTTTATAGAGCCTAAAACAAAGGTTCTGAACAAATATCACTGCTCCATGTCTCCGCAGCTATTTCATCCCACAACACTTCAGCAGCTGCAGCACTAGTAGCTATGTGGACTACCTGAACAGCAAAAACCCAGAATGTCTTCTGAATATGCCCAAACCAAAAGAACTGATTCAGCCACCTGTATGCGGAAATGGATTTGTGGAGACTGGAGAAGAATGCGACTGTGGAACGGTAAAGGTAAGCAGACTAGGGTTTCCTAAATGTGACAATTCAATGATCTGAAAAATGTTTTTGCAACAAATATCAAAGTAAAGCACCAAACATAAAAATGCCCTTTAGAATGACATGGGAAGTAAAGAGACTAAAAATTAAATGCATGACTTTATTGATGGTAATTTCACTAGATACACTCAACAAGTCACATCCACATACTATCAGAAGCAAATGTAAAGACAATTCTTGACAGGAATGCTGTCCAGTGAGATGGGATTGCCAATCTCTCATTTATCTTAATTATATCATCTTAATTACACTCTCTGCAGTGTGCAAAATAAAAGATGGAATGCATGTAATATTACTGCAGATCTGTTTATACATTGCACTATGTTAGTCATCTCTTCTTTTTGGCCGGAACTTGTGTAGGATGGACAGCATACTTTACCTGGATGTTCGTTCATTCATTCATTGCTTGAAGTAAATTACTTTCCAAGAGCTTTTCTAGATTCTCAGAAGTAGTACTTAAAATACAATTTATTATGTGCCCAGAACATACTCTTTGTCTTTATTTCAAAACCTGTTTTTACATAGGAGTGTACAAACCCATGCTGCAAAGCAACCACCTGCAAACTGACAGAGGGCTCACAATGTGCAACAGGAGAATGTTGTGAGAATTGTAAGGTAAAATTCCAAGAGTCTGGGGCATTTTAATCAAATAAAGAAAGTGTCAGTTTAACACAACAGCTTTAGGACATATGATAGCCTACTACAGCATACACTCACACTCCATGCATTTCAACAGTTCTTAAACCGCTAAAGCCCATATATTTGTCAAAATCTTTATAATTGAGGAGTTCCCTCGCATGAATATTGATTAGAATAAAATGAATCCTCTGTTGTCCACGGGATGAAACGAAATAGTTCAAAATATCCCCTTAAAGCAGCACTATGTAACTTTTGGCGCTCTAGCGGTTAATAAACAGAACTGCACACATCCCGCGGAAGACCATTTCAACCGGAGCTACTTCTCTAAGTTTATGTCTATGGCGATTCACGCAGGTATGTGTTACTCCGCAGCGGCGACGACCCGACCAGGCTATAGTCCAAATATAAGTACCGGTACTTATTATTAAGTGTACCGTGGCGATTCGGAATAAGACAAAAACGCGATTTGGAAGATGAAGTCATGATGTACTCGCTCATTATATACATTTTGCAAATTTTGAACACAGAAAAAGTTACATAGTGGTGCTTTAATATGAAAATAAATACATTCAAAGTAATGTGTCATTGTTTTCAATCATTTGAAACCGATATGTCAACATCTCAAAAATGTGTTTTATCATATGGTTTCATTCATTTATACTGGTAACTACCAACAAGTATGGAACCTACTTGTTTTTTATTCCTCCCCCTCAGATCATGTCAGCCGCACATGTGTGTCGTCCAAAAAATGATGACTGTGATTTGCCCGAGTCATGTACTGGAAAATCAGCCTGGTGTCCTGAAGATGTCTTTGCAGTCAATGGAATCCCTTGCAAGAATGGTAAAGGCTATTGCTACAATGGCCAGTGCCCACAGAGAGAGGAGCAGTGCATTAAAATGTGGGGTCCAAGTGAGTACAATAATATATTGTTGCAACACAATAATAGTGAAAAATAATCAGTGTTAAGCCCATATGATTGTGCCTATTTTTTCTTTTTATTAAAATAAAAATAAAGCTGCTGTGGTGGCTCGAGAATCTTGCTACAACTACAACACAAGAGCAGAATACTTCGCCTACTGCAAACATAATGGCGATAAATATATTGGATGCCAAAGACAGTAAGTTTTTACATTAATCTGTCCATTCATTAATCTCTTCACATATCATACTGCCCAATTACTATTTTTGTCCCGTCTGATCAAACACCAATCTTATCTGTCTGTCTTCAGAGATGTGATGTGTGGAAAACTGTTCTGTGAAAATGGCAATGCAAGTCCCAATTATGGACGGCTGGTACAAGTCAAAGAATGTAAAGCCACATTCTACAGCGATCCTGAAAATGATTATGGCCAAGTCAACACTGGCACCAAATGTGGGGAAGGGATGGTAAGACTGGTCTCTAGATACACGCCAGTTATACACAAACTTCCTTGTAGTTTCATAACTATGAACTCCTTTAATCATCTCTAATGAAAGAAACCTGAAAACATTGTAGGTTTGCTACAGTTGTGACATTCAAGTCATTTAAGCACGATGTGTTTGTTTTTTTCAGGTTTGTAACCAGAATGAGTGTGTTGACCTAGAGACGGCTTACAAAGCAACAAACTGCTCAGCCAAGTGCAAAGGCCATGCGGTATGACCAAAAATATCCCTTTATCGAACATTGACTTCTTTATTGTCTTCATAAAATGAAAAAAAAAGTGCTTTATTTCAAAAGGTCATTGGTTTTTGACTATTTCAGGTCTTTCACAAGTTACACATACATCAGAATTTGTAACTCGATTTTGAAGAATTAATGTAAGTGTATATGTTACAGGTTTGTGACCACAGAATGGAGTGCAGATGTCAACCTGGATGGCTGCCGCCAGATTGTGAAACACCAGCAGAAAGTGATGGTTTGTCTAAAGGTATACCACAGATATTGCCCTCAAAATAGCCTCATATTCTTTTAGTTTTGAGGATCATGAATTAGATTTTTTTTTTGCCTTTGCCTTTGCATTTCAAGGTGTGAAAATAGCCATTGCTGTGGTTGTCTGTGTCCTGATTGGGATACTTCTATTTGGACTGGCCGTCTTCTTTTACAAGCGCAGAAAGAGCACACCACATTCATTCCAGTAAGACTATAGGAAACCAACACTTAAACACTGGGAAAAGTCAATAAATGGAGTGTATTTAATACTGCTGTTTTCTCAATAGCCATCCAAGGCTGCAGAAAGTTCATGTAGTCGACATCCCTGACTACAGCCTTCAGTTGATATCAAATCAGAAGCCGTCTCCGGTAACTTGCAGTCACATCATTTCATTTAACCACAAACATAATCTATTCCCAGTGAATGGTGAAAGTGTGATCAGGACTTTGTGATCTCTTCTTTATTCTTAGGCAATAAGGCCTACAGCACCTCTTCCACCTCCACCCTCTTCAGACCAATCCAGAGTCTACATAATGACTTTATAAATGCACGGCAGGTAGCAAAGCTAACTATATAATGTGTAATGACTGATGTTCACATCAGGATTTAAAGGAATAGCTCAGCCCAAAATGAAAATTCTGTCATCATTTACTCACTCTCATGTTGTTTCAAACCAATTATGACTTACTTGCTTCTGCGGAATCCAAACGTTTAGCATTTGTGCTGCTCTTAAAAGTAGATGCAGTCCATGCGACTTGTGTAATATTCAACATCTACTGAAGAAGTGCAATATCGGTGTGTGAATGAAAAAAAAAATGGGTGTAGAAACAATTTTCACTGAATTAAACTAAATGTGTACTCTGTTTTATTTAAAATGGAATTTATTGACTTAAATGTTTGCCTTAAAAATGTTGCTCAACAGCATTGGTCACCATTCACTGTATTATATTCTGCTATAAAAATGAATAGGAATAACTGAATGAATATGGGCAGAATTTTGGGTGTACTATGTATACCTTTATGCTCGCAGTCACTGAGCCGAAGAACATTTTGATAAAAAAGATTATATCTGACAAGTTTATAATTCTCCCCCTCATAGGCTCTTAGACCACCTCCTCCAAGGGTGTGATGTCTAGCACCTGTCAAACCTCAAGAAGTGGAACCATGCAGCAGATTGGAATGGTCAGTCACTCCAGAACCTGCAGAAGTGTGTTAGGAGACTGAGGTTTAGTAAACCCTTCAAGAAAAATCTAATGTCTGTGAAAATAAGCCACATGCCTAGCATAAATATGAGACTGACACACTGAGTTGTTCTTATAATTTGACTGAGTAAAAGATTGTCCTTGAGTTAAATAATGAATTTGAAGTCAGGTTTGTTTTTAACTGAAAATGATCTTTTTTTTATTTGTACAGTCTGTTTCTGTGTAATTGAGCCTGCCTTATGATTTTTGATCAGATATTTCTTCATTGCAATGTCAACCAAGGTGAAAACAACTGTTCTTTTTTAACATATATTTTTAAATTGTTACAATGCACTTTCACGAGATATCAAACAAAAATGCTTAAACCTTTTTTTTTTGTGTTTACCATTTAGTTTTGTATTTATGAAAACTTGTCAAATGCAATGTGAATGTATGAATGAAATATATTTTAATGTTGACTCACATTCAGGTGGCTGTTTTTAAAAGACAAAATATGACCAAACATGAGGTCCACAGTATTTCAGTTTTTATTTGTTGTCTTAACTGATACATCTACATAATATCAAGAATTTCTGGTGGCCTCGCATGACAAGCACTTGATAAAATGGTTGTTCAATTAAATCCCCATATTGTATTTTTAATGATGCTATAGTTGTGCATAAACATTTCTACACATTCCCACATCTGTGTTTCAGGGACCTCATTGAATCGCTGAACCTGTGAAGGCCTAATACTCAACATTTCATTGCACACAGAAACTTTGAAACTTTTCTGCCAGTACACCAAGACCAGCCCACACGCTGTTAAACCATTCAAGAAAAACTGTATACCTGATCCCAGATAAGCTGCTTAATCTCATCTCAGTACTTCCATTGGTATAATTTGAAATACATGCAAATAAATGTAGAAAATTTTCCCTTTGGAGTCCACAGACATACTGCACTGATTTGATCATGCAAAACACACACATACTTCAGGAAATGCTGTATGCCGGAAGGTCGCACTGCAATCACATATTGATTTATCATAAAAGCTGAATTCATACACCTAAAGATGAGCATGACATATTAGTCATATTATTAGATTTGCATGCTTTTGGGATGAAAAAATTAACTCTTTTAAATCAATCTCGTGTGAAGAACTGGTTCTGTATTTAAAAAATAAAATAAACACGCACACAAAAACATTTTACGAAATTAACTGATGTCTAAAATGTACATTTCAAATGCTTCCAGAAAATGGGGTGCGTTGCTCGTGCATAGCATCAGACATTTAACACCATCGCAAAATCAAAAAATCAAAACCTGCTGCTCCTGTTAAAATGAATAAAAACATGCATTAAAAGGCTTAATGCTCTTCCTCCATAGTCTCTTAAAGTTCTATATCTGTATCTCAACAGTAGGTGGACACATACCACAATTTTCCCTAAACCTGTTAAAACAAGCAGCCATGTAAAAACCTTACCACAATACCTCACATAGTGTTACAGCTCAAACCACCAAGTCAGTTTGTGACACATTTATCAAGCTCAGCATGCTTTGTTAATGTCTCAAGCAAAAACTGGATGAAATCGATAGTCTGTGTACTCTGTACGAGCAGTCTCTCAGTGAAAGATGAATACTTTGCATTAAGCCCGGAGGACATTCTTTAGAGAGAATAGGACTTCCTGCTTTTTACGTGTTACGTATAGGTGTTCTCTATTTACAATGACTTGCATTTAGTGCAATATTCTTCAGACTGACCCCATTACCTCCTCATCATACCCTAAAATGGGGTTGGTTAGAGCTCTGGCAGCAAACTCATCACAGCACAAAAAAAAAGACTTTGGCTTTAGAGTCGATCAAAGCAACTTCACACGTCCCACATTGGCTGTTACACGTCTACATGAGCTTATAGGCATGCTAACAAATTTCACTGTATATATTAACAAATAAAACTGGTTTGTTGCGTGGCAATCTCATCTATCATCTTTTTGAAGAAACAGCAATAAGTGTGGCAGACACGAAATGAGGAAAAGTAAGTCTTGTCTGAAAGTTCGCCCAATGATAGTTCTAAAGAGACTAAAATAACTTCCAGTACAGATGCAGACGTTAGATTATGTGATTGTGACAGTGCTTTCAAAAGACATGCTTTGTTTTTGCTTTTTTCACTCATGCAAGTAGAATCAAGCAACTCCTATTTAAGATCAATGTTGTGGCTACTTACATGTGGTGTGTCATCTGGCTGTAATCGGACAAAAATGAATATAAATGCTAGTTTTTCCCACGTAGAAATAGACATGTGGAACCCAAAGCAGCTAATATGTTCATTTAGTCTGAATCTTACTTGAAACTGAATATTATTAAACAGTTATATAAAATATGTTTCGATGAACTTTCAGTATAACTTATTCCCCTTAAGTTTGGTTTGTCTTAATAAATCCCTTACAGACATTTATTGATAACATACATCAGTATATTCAAACCATCCCTTGCCAAATACATTGTGACATAAAATATTATAAAACTGGGATTAACTAGATCTTCTGATCTGTACACCATCTTGAACCCACATCTCTGTTCTCGAGTTACAAAACTGTAGTTGAAGTTTAAAAGTTGACACATTGTGACTGTATACCTGCTTTTTGCACACTTTCAAATGTTCACTCGTCTTTAAAATGTTGCTATCTAGTACATCTAATACATTTCATTTAATAAATAAAATCTCATGTTTGTACTTAGTTGTAAGTGATTTCTCTCTCTGTCTTGTGGAATGATTCCTCTCCACATCTCAGGCCCTCCTCTGCAGGATCCGGCAGTTGAGGGGTCTATCTTGTGGAGAACGTGGCAGAGAAAGAGAAAATGCTATGGAGCAGAGGAAGAGTGCAAAATCTCCCCTTACACATTCCCATCAGTGCCGTTTTTCTCGTTGGCAGCGTTAACTGTGGTACCGTCAGGTTGCTGGCCGTCCTTCCGAGGAGGCATCCGTTCGTTTATTCGGTCCAGGCCACGAGCTTCTTCGAAGTTGCGGATTTTCCGTGTAGGAGAGAAGCCTTGGATGGCTACCGGGGGGGAAAAAAATTTAAATCAAGGAAAATGAGGTAGTTAGGAAAATGTGCATTAAAGGTTATTGATAACTTATCAGTGTTTTCATTTTAAAAAAAAAAAAAAAAAAAGTAAAAAAATGAGACAATGATAAAGCTGTGCTAGCTTACAATATGCCATTTACTGAAATAAGTTAACCTTTGGGCATTTGCAGTGACCAAAAAGTCTATTCCTCGAATGATTTAAAGGGTTATTTCGCCAAAAAATGAAAATTAGGCTGTGTTTTACTCACCCCCGAGATCCCTATGTGTAGTACTTTCTTTCTTTCAGACAAATCATTCGGAGTTATATTAATTGCGCTCTAACTAATCATTGCATTCACGGTGTTGCAGTGATTCCTCCAACGAAGTTAATAAAAAGTGTCACACGGCTCCGGGGGGTGAACAAAGGCCTCCTGTAGCGAATCAATGCGTTTTTGTAAGAAAAATATCCATATTCAAAACGTAATAATCACTTTAATCTAGCTTGCGCCAGCAATTGTACACAGAAGCAGCTCCGGGAGAAATTCAGCGTTGCGCATACGCCGGTGAGTCTCGTGAAAACCAACCTTTGTTAACAGGAGCAAAGGAAGCAAGGTTTCCTTACTTAGCAAATGAAAACCAGTCTCCTCTCGGCTGTTTTAGAAATCCTCAGACATTTTTCTTTACAAATCCTAGTTTTGTACTTCTAATAAGTGACCGTAGTTTTGTTTTGATCTCTCCCCTGCACTTCCGTGTTCGTCACTTCTGAGCGGCGCATGCTCAAAGCTGACCTCATACGTCATCCTTCCGGAGCTGCTTCCATGTACACCTGTTGGCGCAAGCTAGATTAAAGTGAATATTACATTTTAAATATGGTTATTTTTCTTACAAAAACGCATCGATTCGCTACAGGAAGCCTTTGTTCACCCGCCGGAGCCGTGTGAGACTTTTTTTTTAATGGAGGCGCTTTTATTTCACTTCTTTTTGGACGAAGCCTGCATCACCCGCTGACTGCAATGATAGAGCTAGGAATATCCAGGACAATTTTTAATATAACTCAGACTGAATCATATACACCTAGGATGCCTCGGGGTGAGTAAACCACAGACTAATTTTCATTTTTGGGTGAACTAACCTTAAACCATTCCAGTAAACAATGCAACTTTGGAGCTTTTTAAAATGGACTACATTTTTTAAATCAAACATTCATGTCACATGATACACAACACTACCTCATGTCTTGCTGTGTACACTACAGTTCAAAGGTTTGGGACTGGTAAGATTTTTTAAAAAAATTTTATGCTCACCAAGGCTGCATTCTTTGATTAAAATCATCAAAACAGTATTGTGTGAAATGTATATAATTTGAAATAACTTAATTTTTATTATGTTAAATGGAATTAACTGCTGTCAGGCAAGCTGAATTTTCAGCAGCCATCTTTACTCCAGTCCTTCAGTTGTCACACACCTTCGAAAATGCTGATTTGGTGACCTTTCAATTCATTTTTTTATGAATTGAAAAGTCAAACTTACAGAATTTATTTGAAATAGAAATCTAACTTAAATGTCTTTACCCCCACTTTTGATCAATTTTAATGCATCTTTGTTAAAGCATTACTTTCAAAAAAGAAAAAATCTTACTGATGCCAACTTTTCAACGTATGTACAGTATGTTGGATTAATTATCTAGAAATTTTCTGCTACAGGAAATAGAACATTAAAAAAAAAAAAAAACTACATAAAAACAAACAACGGTCTACGCAAATAGAAAACAGATGGTGGCAACAACTGCAATTTTACAATTATGAGATGCAGTAAAATATATCAAAATGTATATAAATATCAGAACAAACCCCTTTTACGTTTAAAAAAAAATCAGGTCATATGTAACATTTTAAACTTTTTTTTATATTGTGCAAAAACAGAGAAAAAAAAGTGTCAATTGGGACTGAGTATATTATTTACAGCACTGAAAAAATGGGATTGAGTGCCAGTTCATTTTAATATTCTGATGGAACATGACGTCACATATCACTCATACTTTAAACCACAAAAAGAGTTGAACACGTATCCAACCAACCAACATGCACGAACAGGAAAGCTGATTCTTGCACAACTAACTCTTGCACAACTTATTATGTCCTATAGCATTTTTGAAAACACTGCCAAGGTGAATCATGACCGGTTCCAGTTGACAGAGCAAACACAAGATACCCACTCAACACCAGTAAAAACAGAGATGCTGCTGAACTTAATCAGGTCAGCAACTCAACAGCAAGAGTGTCTTGTTCTGGCACACTTAACATTTCATGCCAGCGTGTTTATTTGTATTTGCTTGCACAATAGCTTAGAGCCTCTGTACATTACAGCAGCATGCGAGAGGCCTTAGGCAAGAGTGTTACGCATGAACGGGAACAGACAGTCTTTGGAGCACAGAGTCCTAATGAGATTAGAATCTGAAAATGCTTGTCAGAGGGAGGTCTCGGCCTCTCCGCCAATCGCATGGCAGGATGGGAATTAGCAGGCTCTAGCCAGGGCCCGGGACTAACTAGCAAACTCCTCTGGTCAACAGGAAACAGCTAATTAATGAGGTGAAGCAGAGCTGGGACTGAAAGCCTCATTCCCTCACTGCATGGACGGTTTCAAGTGTCCGCATCCATCATTTATCATTAAAAATGTTGGCCCGGAGTAATTTCAGGCTCTTTATGTTAAAGCTGAATCTCATAAGGGAAGGAAACGCCTTTATGAAACGAGAACCTCTTTGTTAGGCTGCTTTCAATTAAATTCACAAAAATATGGTGGTGCAAGAATACAGATTTTCCAAGATTCGTTTGAGACACACAGACAGACACTGAGGTGAACGGCAAGGCACAAAAAGACACAAAGGGGAAGAAAGCACAGCATATAGGGGCAGGATATGACACAGTACTGCCAGCGTACCTCGACCCTCCTTTGCTTCTATGGCTGCTGTATTAGCAAGCGCAGCAGGAAGTAGCCCAAAATGAATGGAGAGAGAAGTTACATCAGTGTGATTACATTACACCCCAAGCATATTAACCCCACACACCACAGCAATATTAGTAGTTAAAGAACCCAACAGTAATATAAACAGTGCAAAGAGCAGTTAGTGAGAGAAAAGGCACTTAGTTTTTTACAACCAGTGTGACTGTTTGGCCATTTATAATTCACTGATTGTTCAATACTAGGGCAAAACAGGCTACAAAACTAAATAAATCAAAGGTTATGTATCACTGAAATACATGTTCAGATGTTTTTACATAAATTTAGGTACAATCTCTGACTTGCCTATCAATCAATATTGATTATTACACAAATACTGTTTTATAAATACTGACACATACGAGTGAATGAATTGAACATTATTTAATTAAACTGAGACTACAGGATTGGATTCAAACTAATTTATAGCGCCATCTCTTGAATTATCAGCACTTTCAGACAGAAAATCTTAAATGCAGTAGACATTTAATGAAATTAGTTAGCTTAAGATCTCATACAATTTCTTGATAGTTTCGACATAGTCAAGTTGACATATGCATGTGACTCAGTAAATAAGCACAATTAAAATATTTAATTAAACTATATTGTGTATATTAAACTTAAAAAAAACAAAAACAAAAAAAACCTGTAAATTATTATTATTATAAAATTACAGAACTAGAACTATAAACTCACCAGAGAATTCAGGAAGACTGCCCACCGTCTGCATAAAGCCCAGTTTTTAAAATTTTTATTAAATGTGTTAATAACACATAACTGTCTTTAAATATTTCAACTTGGAAGTATTTTAATCTTAATATTAATTTTAAATGTTAACTTTAATATGTCTCAAGAGGCTGGATGCTAAATATTAAACACTAAATACAGAGATCTTGAACATAAAATATTATTTATATTAAATATATGTGAATTGATCTCTGATTTGGAGATTTTCTACAGGCAAGAAATTCAGGCAGACACAACTAATCTATGCTGTATCGTTTGAATTGAGAGGATGGTAGTCACAAAACCAAACCATCTACTAATACATTATTTTCTATATAACATAACTTTATGGTTATAACTGGAAATGTCCTATTGTCCTAAGGTCTTGTAGTAAGATCAGGCTAACAGCTTCTTAGTTTCTTTAATATTCCTCTCTGTTCTGCAGGTCTAGCTGGCTTGATGTCTGACCCACACGGACAACGAAGCCAGCCTCTTAAAGGTCACAGAATTTTCTATATGTACTTCAAATAGTGACATCCACCCACTGTCTCCCTCTGATTTCCCTTTCTCACTCCATCACTACTCACTTGCACAAAGTTCCCTACGCTACTGGCCTTTAATGACCTTTAGTCCTGGACACCTCGCCTACTCAGAGCAGACAGGTCAATCCAGAGAGTCATGATGTGGCTCTCATGGCAATCAGCCTCTGATTGGCTCTCAGAGTTCTCAGAGTCTCTGTAGCGCAGGTGGCTAAATCACATGGCTTAACATGAGCCTACAAGGGAAGGGCTTTACACAGCACATCGGCAAATAATCAGTGTAAACATTACATTAGCTCATAGGTGGACAACAGGATATAACAGGTGTTCATATAGTGCAGAAAAAAGCTCTACAGTGATGTTTGAATAATTGTGATAATACACAATTGAATTGAGACACTATTTTCCTGAATAAACCACATTTCAAGATTGAAATGGGTAATGGCTGCTGAAAATTCAGCTTTGCCATCAAAGGAATAAACTACATTTTAAACTATTGCAATAAAAAACTGTTTTAAAATATTTCCAGTAGCTTGAGACGCATAATATATATATTTTTTATAAATTTTTTTTATATATCTATATATATCTATATATATATCTATATAATATATATAATTTACCAATCCTAAAAGTAGTTTCCTTTTCTTTGTATAAAACATTGATTTTAGGATGATTTTTGACCCAGACAGTTTCATGAGATTTACCTGAATTATGGATCTGAGCGGCTGGGGGTGTGGGCAGTGATTTTGCAGCTAGTACCAGAAAGTTGCTAATAAGTGAATTAAGCAGCCTGATACAGCCCAGAAAAGATCACACTATGGAGATGGAGAGCACAGCTCTCATCAGTATCTGCCGCTATGCTGATGCAGTTCAGCACAAAGGGGAGAGACAGATCATCATTATCATTAGCATCTCGCATGCCAAAGCTCGTTCTAGGCTGCTGCATGTTGGTACTTTCTAGTTTTGTAAGAGGGTGATGAGAGCAGTACAGGGTCACATGTGGCGATGATGATCCAGTACGACTTCCGGGTTGGATGAGAGAGGCCTGCAAACCCACTTTACAAACCTACTATTACAAAACCCCAAACATGCTCACTTACCATGCTGTAAGGTCTGCTTGCCTCCAGACAACACTCCTAGAGGTAGTGTTCCAGTTGGGGTGAGCCCTTTGAGGGTCAGTACACTCTCGCTCTCTTCCCTGAGGTATAACACACACACACACACACAGTATTAGAGTTGTGTTCAAAGAACTAAATGGAACATAATCAATTAGGTTGGGGTGAGGGAGAAAGAGGAAATATATGGTAATTCGAAAACCAAAGACAAAAGACTTCAAGCTGTCCTCTGTTCCTCCATTATCTATGGCATTGTTCATCTGGAATAATGTCTAATATAATTAGGCCGCTATTTCACATGATGACTCACTGAAGCCAGCTCATCAATCCTAATGGAGGAAAGTGTGTGTGTGTTTGTGTGGCATTAAAGACACAATATGTAAGATTTTTTTATTAAAATATCCAAAAACCACTAGAACAGTGATATATATTTTGCTGACTTGTGTACTTACATTATCCCAAATTAAAGCAATTTTAAGTAGTGACACGGACCGTGTCCATAGTGTCATTGTGTCGCCTGCCAATGACGTCATAACCCCTCGATTTCCTGTTTTGTTTTATAGAAAATATGGAAACACCAAAGACTCTTTCATATGTTGTGTTTCAATAGACCGGTGACGACCGCACAGAGTAGCATTATAACAGAACTTTCAAATGTATCTAGTATGAAACACAGCTGCTTTTCCCCCACATACTCACGACCGGAAGGAGCGCAAGCGGTCGACTGTGGCATAATAAAAGCTCCGCTGCTTTCGAGCCGTGTGTCACGCTCGTTCAGCTGCCTCGTTTCGCTTCGACGGCTTTCAGCCGCACCCTGCTTCATTCTACTTCGTTAATCAATGATTAGCTCATCCATGAACATGATTTCTGCCCGAGTCCCGTCGGATTGCATCGGCTGTGGGGATGAAGACCACAACTCCACGAAGTCACCAAACTACGCCTTTGTCTTTCGTTTATTTTGAATACGCGCCCTCTAGCGGCGAAAATTACATATTGTGCCTTTTAAAACAAAAAATTCATTGTACATGGAAGTTTTCCTGCTATTACACAATTTTTGCTTTTTCTTTTTGATAACTTTAAATGCTAATGACAGAACACAGTGAAAAAAATAAATCCAATATACTATAATATTATATGATTATCCACACCACAACTCACACACACACAGATAATAAATTGCGTGCAGACTGACCTGAGAACAGAAAAGACTCTGGCCATTTTCCCAATGGCACGGATCTTATTTCTAATCACCTCCTTACGGACAGCTGGAGTTCCACCTGTACCAACACAAAACCTGCATCAAAACACTGTCAGCCCTTATGACCTTTGACCCCCAAAAAGCTAAGGAGGGAGGAACCAAAAATGTGGAGACTGACATCGGTAAGCTCTGCTCCCCTTAGTTACTGTTGCTAACTCGGACAAACAAAAGTTGCTAAAGGTCTTACAATGACAGCTGTCAGTGTGATAACCTTGTCCCAGGATGCTTTTGATAAATTTTGGACACAGAAGGACACTTCAAGTGGACTTAAGAAGCCATGAGGGATATATAAAAGATTTTAAATAGGATGGTGGTAAAACAATTAATTTGGCAAGCAGGGTTTACAGTCACAAGCAAGAGGGACGACAGAAGCCCCATTTTGGTCGTCACGATCGCAGATGACAACATCCAGGATTCATGTACTGCAGGGTAAGATTAAATTAATTTACATTTAAACAGTTTAATATGGAGAGGCATTGAAATGTAGACCTTCATTTATGTGTTTTTGACCTACCTTGTGACAGAAATATATTACTAGTAATAATGATGAGGACAATAATAATTAATAGTAAGTAAGTTGCTTTGGATACCATTTTCTGCTAAATGCATACGTGTAATAATAAAAAATAATATTACCACTATTATTAACTATTATTCAATAATATTTATTATTATTTTAGCTTTTATTCGTTAGAAAACTAAATGAAATATTCCAAACATGGGGAAATGCTGTCGTCGCCACCTTTTCTAAAACCCATAATGTTGCATTATTAGATTTGTACAATAACTTGTATTGGTCTAAACGGTTTGGAATTACTCAAATGAGAAAACAGGTGAGCTTGGAGAGCATTTTGTAAGCCTTGCGTGGGCTTGGGAGTATTTGCAGAAGAGTGTCACACCTTTGCTCTAATTATTTAAGCAGATCTGTTTCTGGGTACAATAATTACACAAGGTGAAAACCACAATCCTACATAGTCTATGCATTAAATGTAAAAATACATTAAAATAGAAAACGGTTACTTTAAACTGTAACAATATTTTA
This sequence comes from Sinocyclocheilus anophthalmus, assembly GCA_018155175.1. Lineage (NCBI taxonomy): Eukaryota > Metazoa > Chordata > Actinopteri > Cypriniformes > Cyprinidae > Sinocyclocheilus > Sinocyclocheilus anophthalmus. The sequence goes on from JADLZN010005277.1 coordinate 268,712, forward strand.
CAATATCAGTTTTTATAAAAGAGGGAACCATCATGGAATTCAAGGTCTAAAGAAGGAAGTGCCTCAAGCAGACATAAGACCTCAGGGGGAAAGCATTAGCCAGCCAGAAGAAAGTTGGACACGTTGGAGGACTGCGGTCTACGCTGATGAGACAGACGACAGATCTCACACAACAACACACCAACACACCACACACATCACTCTCAGCAAGCACATTCAAGCTGTTCTGCATGAAATTGTCACTGAACGTGAAGCAAGAGGAAATCAGCACATAAGGTAGCAGTCAGCTTACCAAACTTTAATTAATTTTAATTGAATTATACATGTGTGTGTGTGTGTGTGTAAAGAAAACCGTACATACACATAAGTGTCTCCCGTGACATGAGTTCAATCCAGCAGAGCAGATGTTAAGACATCACCAACATCCGCCGTCACTGTAAAAAAAAACACAACATTCTTGGTGATCGCAATATAAGCTGACATTTTACAAGACATTGTCCATGCAGTTCTTTATCAAAGTGGTCAATTGTTCCTAGAGCTTCTTTTTAAAATACCATTCTAAGTTCTATAACAAAATATGCGTGGCTTACAGCCATGTACACTTAAATAAAAAAGATGGAAAGGCTCAGGAAGTTTCAGATGATTTTGTAAAAGGTGCCCTTGAACACACTTGCACAAATATGTCATTTCAGGTTTGAGTTTTTCTGTGTTCTTCCCACTGAGAGGACACAGTCAGCCACCAAAACACGTAATCAACAAGGTCGCTATTGCCTCTCCTCCGCATAGCCTGTCAAACACTACTAACCATCTCAGTCTCACAGTCCCTAAAAATCACAATCCTGGCTTCAGGTCTGAGTTTGGATACCTACCTTTCTCGCCCACAAAGGGCAGCGACCACGTAAACACATCCATAAAGTTGGGTAACCAGTACGGGTGAGGAGAGCAGTTGAACTGCCTAATGTTCATGACATTGTTTTCATATTTCAATACAGCCGCTGAGGAGGAAAACATGGGGAGAAGTCATGCACAATCATGAAAACCAACAGAAAACAAAGGAAAAGCAACCTGATAGGCTGCCACACAGGTTCACGAACAGTCATCTAATACTTTGACTTTCTAGATTTCTAGACACTTTAGAGTCAGTATATGGCAACAATTACGGCAGAGTTGCAGTGTATATTTTTTCTTTGCACTGCTGGCAAGTGTTACATTATCCTTCAGCGATCACAGTCCAACAATAAATATATGAAATCAGCGGTCACAGTTCAACAATAAATATATGAAATCAGAAGTTTATCATAAATTATTTACATATATAAAGAAAAACTCGTTCTTATTAGCTGAGAATAAGTTGATTGTGCATTCAATGACATCACTCGCAATGGTTTATCAAAGGTGCTACGATTTAAGTTTCCACAGTAATAATGACGTTGGGGTTTTGAGGGTCTGAGAACAGTTTGAGGTTATGAAAAGCACCTTTGGTTTTAAAAAAAAAAAGTTTGAGAACACCTCCACAAAATATATGGCCAACATACTTTAACATAAACTAACATACCTTTGTTGTTATAGACATCTAGGTAATTTGGTGCTGAGAAAATGGTAATTAATGAAGGGAAGCCTGTTGTCTGACTTTTTCTGTACATCCTGTACCTGAAACAGAAACACACACAAACCTCTTAAGTTGTAGATTAGCTCAGTGTGGCAAAAAGGCATCTAGTGTAGACTAATCCAGGAAGTGCTCTCAGTCATTGTTAGATAATGTACTCTTGTCAAATTCAGTGAATAATGGTCCAATGATCCACTGTTGCAGATGGTATATATAATTTTTTAACTGGTAGACACAAAAGGACTACATCGACATCACAAGAATAAACTAGCAAAAGCTCAAATTATCACAGAAAACACTAACTTTTTCAATCTCACGTTCATGAAACATCATAATAATACTTACCCTGCGTCCTGTGCTTCATGTGCTCTAATTACTGACAACAGGTTATTGTTTGTCAGAAAGTCACAGACTGCTGCATAACTGTCAAACAAGAGAAAGACAAAGTTCTGAGGGTCTCATAATGAAAGACCACAAGCAAGTTTTCAGCCCTTTAAACATCTCAACCCCTCTTGCTCATACTGAACGAAGCACGGGCCAATGTACTGGATGATTCTGAATACAGCTTTTTGGGGTTCTCTTCAAGTCCACTCGGCCTCAACACAGTGAACTCTCAAGCTAATAGCCCACCACCTGCACTTTGTTAGCATTCAGCTGGCGTGGTACAAACAAATGCCAGCTGGACAAGCAAACAGTGAATAAACATTCATATATATAGGCCTACACCCAGAACGAAACCAGCTGGGTGACACCGATCAGGTTATTTCCAGGAGTCGGCACAAATCAGACAGAATTTCCGCACCGACTCACAGATTCCTGAATGACTCAGTTACACGTTTATGAGCAAGTACAAAGAACCTGGTCAAAGAAAAATGTTTTACAACAATATTCCAAGCAGCTTTTCCCCCCAATTCGCAACATAAGTGCTTGAGTTTTTTTTATAGTAGTAAAAAATAAATTAAAGTAATTGATTACTCATGTAAACGTTACAGAACTAATAATTGAACTATTATACAGAACTATTATAGTTTCAAAATAAGCTATATTGAACCCATGATTTTTATTTGCATAAATTACAACAATATGTATTAAAGTATTTGAAAATATCATGATTTAAAAATAAACAACAAAAAGCATAAACATAAAATAACCAAATCACCCCCAGACTGTACATAGCCATTCCATATACTTTAGTCACTTTTATGTCCTAGGGGTTGATTTGAATTACAAACTTCTATTTTGTTTTTGTTATATGAAGAAGAACTAAGCTTTTTTTTTTATTATTATTATGCCTTCAATATTTATTTTTCATACTTTTCAATTGTCTTAAGTATAGAAAAAAAGGGAATATACAAAATGTATCATGAAACAGTAATTATTATAAGTATAATTATGAAGTATATAAATCTGTAATTTTCTCAAAAATCTGAGAGATCTAACCCGATGAACAAAGCTCAGCTCCAGTACCTGTAGAAATAGGAGCAGCCTCTGACTGAGTTGTGGTTAAAATGCTCTACCGTCTTCTCACTGCCATAGTCCTCTCCCGGGTCGGCCCAGATCAAATCACACATAGGCCCAAATGCCGGGGGCTCCTTAAACCTGTCTAACTGCAAAACACAGCGTACAGACAAAGAAAGAAAGAGGCATGAACACATCTTGTTTTCTTATAAAAAAGGCTGTAAGGAAAAGGAAAGAACATAAACAGCTGCTTACTTTCCTAATGTCATCTAAGCAGTTGATTTCTGGTGAGAGGCCACCATGTACACAGAGGAACTGCTGGTTTAGAAGAGCTGCAAGAGGCAAGCAGTCAAAGGCCTCCATACATGCGTCATAAACCCTCTCTGAATACTTTATTTTACCTGTAAGGAAACAAAGACAGACAGACAAGTATGACTATATTAGAGTTCAGAGAACTGAAGTCAAGAAAACCCCAGAGAGACCAATTTCTCCTTCCCTCAGCGCATCGCTGAAGATCAGATATGATTCACTGAGCTGCACAGTTGCATTAATTTCATTAAATAAATAATAATAATAATACACCGCTTGAACTTGAAGCAATCAATAACTCAAACCTTTCAACAACATATTACATTGTCATTTATATGGGAAGCATGTCACTCATTCGGTAACATTTTTATCATAGGCTGACCTTGACATTTGAACAAACAATTGATGAAAGAAAAACAGATAAAGATCATAGGCTATTTATGATAGGTGGGACATATCTCCACCACTTTTTGCCATGGCCGATTTTGTCCCAACCACTTTATGAAATAACCTACAATAAGGAAGCGTCTAAATACATCTAATTAAAAGTGTGAATATTTGAGTTGAAAGTTCAATTCACTGGTTTTGGATTCAGTACAAAAGCAAAACGATTCAATTTGATTTCCACACACTATTCAATTCAAACAAATGTATTTTTAAATTATTTTAAGAATTCTTTAACAAAAAGTCTCTTGTGCTCACAAAGGCTATTAATTTGAAAATATAGTAAAAATACAGTAAAACAGGAACACTATGAAATATTTTTACAATTTAAAACAACGGTTTTCTATTTTAATATATTTGAAAATGTCATTTATTCCTGTGACAGCTCAATAAACATTTCTTATTTTTAAATAATGTTGAAAACAGCTGCTGCTTAATATTTTTGTGGAATCCATGATTTATTTTTATTTTTTTCAGAATTCTATGATGATCATAAAGTTCAAAAGAACTGTATTTATTTGAAAAAGACATGTTTTGTAACATCATACATTTTTGATCTAATTGATCCTTGCTCAAAATAAAAATGTATTTCTTTAAAAAACATCTTACTGCCCCCAACCTCTGAACAGTACCTGGAATACAAAAAAAAAAAACATTTTTTACTTTAAAACGTATTCCAGTATACTGCTTACGAAAAATTTATGTTATTGATTAATTTATCAAAGCAACTCCATGTGCTGCTGAAATGGGTGTTTAAATGAGTTTTGCACATTTCTCAATTTTATTATTTACGATTCAGTTTTGACTTGGAAATAAGCGTATATTGAAGGTGTGGACACAGACCTGATCTTTAAATCGGTACATACAATATCAAAGTCAATACAAAGTTATCATTATCAAGACAATGTTAAATTACTTGTGCATAATAATATTCCATGATGTCACAACCAGCATGTCTGCATGCAGTCACACAGTAATAACTACACCTAAAGCGACAAATCCTGCCACCCAGCAGACACAAAAGAAGCAGGGACTATTCAATAAAATCCAAATGAGCCTAATTAGTGCAATGCGAATCCTTAATTCAGCTGCTGAATAAGCTTATTAATACTTCAGTATCTGGACTGAAGTAGTCTCATTAGTCTTGTCTTCTGGTTTCCACTAAATGCAGCTGGGTTATTCAATAAACCGTATTACACATTCGCTCCTCGAACAAGGTCTCATGGAGAGCACTTGGGCTTCCACTGAACATTCAGCCATGAAACCACCTCCATCTTTGTTATGCAGAGCACAATAGCAATGCTATTATATGAGCTTAAGAGCAAACAGTGTCCATTTCAAGCACAACAGAGTAGTGCCACTGACTCATACAAAACCAAAATCAGGGATTTAATCAGACCTTCAAAAGAACCTTCATTTTTATTTCATTAGGATTTTACCAAGAAGCAAAAGTATAATACACTATAGCATAATATAATATGAACTGCTATTATATTAATATAAAACACATGGCTGGCATAACCTTGTGAAAAAGAAAGCATTGAATGTGCTTCTGGTAACGAAATGTTAAGAGGTTTATATATTTATATATTATATAATTATAACCCTAAATTCCTCTCCATAAGCACAATCATGGCTATTCTTTTTCCACCACACCGATATATAATTATATAAATATAAATATACTTGCAATAATAATATAATGGACATCAAATTTAATGATTGTTTTGGATCATCTTACAATCTCAATGTGTTTTTTAATGATCCCTCATATCTTTTATAACTTGCCTTTGGCAAACCTACATTTAAAATTTTAAAAATGTAAGTAAATATATTTTAAATGAACTTAAATATGACATCCAAGTTTAGAACAGATATTAAAGGATATTTTAGTTTGCCACAAATGCTTCAGTACATTGAACACTTAAAAAATAAAATAAAAACAGAAGCAATCATGAAATGTAATAGAAATATTAACTTAAGTCTTAGATGGGTCAAAATAAGCACTTTAATGCCCATCTAACTGCATCTAATATATATTTAAACTATAATACATTTGAATTTGATTGCAGTTATGCATGTGAAAGCATCAAATCATTCAATTCTGCACTGTTACAGGCCTCCAGACAAAAAAAAAAATTAAATCAATTAAGGAGCCAGATTATTTTTTAAATGCCACAGAATAAACATGTTTTATTTACTTTTTTTTAACACTTTAACATTTCAGTCATACTGTCATGTGTTTATGTCTCATGTTTTCTAGTCTTTATCAGCATTTTAACTAGGGCTGTGTGATTAATCGAAATCGTCATAAAATCGCGATTTGAGCTTGCGCGATTTCTAAATCGATTAATAGCACGATTTTCCGTGCTCCCTATTTCCCGCAGTATGCTATCCGAACCAATAAGAATGCAGCGTGCCTAAATGGAGCACGAGAAAAGAACAGACCTCTATGACGGCATACAAACGTAACGGCAGGTTCACACACTCCGTCTGTGGTGCGTATTTTTTTTTTTATTTCTTTTTTTCCGCGCTCATGTTAACGGATCAGAGCGTTCACACTGTATGTGATTGCGCTCCGGCAGTGCGCTCCAGGAGCGGTGCGTCTGCAGCAGTCATGCTGCGATCGTTTCCGCACGGAGTCTATTTCTGCTGTGCTGCACGCGCTGAAAGTGACAGCGCATTATTCGCAGTAAAAAATAACATGGATTGGCACAGAAATTTCTGCTTCTGCACCGCATACACATACTGTATACGCACTGCAGACGGAGTACGTGTGAACTTGGCGCAACAAATCTAGTTCAACATCTGAGGCAACGCCACAAAGAGCTCTATGACCAATGCATGGCAAAAAAAAATCCCTGGACACGTGATTTTTTTTTTTCTGCCATATATGTCTATTCTAGAGACATTTTTTTACACCTTTACTTAGTGATTATTTTGCCTTATGTCTGTTTTAGAGACATGTTACAGCTTTTTGATAAAACTCTAATTGGTTTTCTTTTGGAAATGTTTCAAATTCACACTGAATGCTTGACTGTTAAGCATGTCTATGTGTGTCAAAACCGTGATTAAAATCGAAATCGCAAAATTGATCAAAGAAATCGCCATAGGTTTTTTTTGTCCATATCGCACAGCCCTAATTTTAACCCATCTTGTAGATGTCCTGGGAACTAAGGCTCACTTAAAGTGGGAACTAAACGTCTTTTCCAACATGAGAACTATATACAATCACAAAGAATTGTTTTTATATAAAATCTGTGCCAATATCATGGCCATAACTATATCACATCACTTTGACTACTCTTGGGCTCCTCCTCAATGCATCCTATAAATGTTGTCCTATGATCTTTGCACACATCCAGTCTGTTTTTCTTTATTAGTAACATGCAATTATATAGGAGGTGTTGAATTTTATCTTTAGCTCCTTGCATTCTTTCTTATCATGTCGACAACAGGTTAATTACAAATATGAACATGCAATATAGCGCAATAAATGTATTCCTATTTATAGTTATATTTTTTCTAGCTGACTGATGAGCTTATGAACGCCGAATGGTTATTCTGAGGTAAATGATTGTTTGTGGCATTGTTTACAAGTTTTACTTGTTTTTTTTTTTTTTGGGCGTTTGAAACACTGAATAGATTACATGAGAAATTTCAGTAAGTTGTACTGTAGGCTTACTTATAATATACCTGTTGATGTCCATTCATGTTTAGCGCTTGAACTGTGATCAAGCAATCGCTCATGCCGCATTAAGGAGCGCCAAAACAGTATGCATTGCTTGAATTTCATTATTTACTTGGCTGAATTTTAAATCTGATACTTTGCTTATTAAAAGGTAACAGAGCACAAAGCTTATTGTGATTATTGACGGCAAGTGCGCTACAAATAATATAAAGTTCACAAACACAACATATAGACTAAAGATTTTGATAACAAGAAGCCATTTTAGTATCGATTATAAACGAGAACGGTTAACGATATTGCTAATATCCACACAGCTGACAGCTTTACCTGTTGTAGTTTGTTCAAGTTGTGCACAATTTTTGGCCACTACATACGAAACCATGTATTTTACCAAATACAAACCTATAAGCTAAACAAAGATGTCACACTAGCTAATGGTAGCACACTAGCTGATATATTCCAAGCGACAAGCGGTTCAAAATGAAATAAAAAATAGGGGAGAAGGGCATGAACACTTCAGGTGTCAACAGCTGAAAATAAGTCAAGGTTGGTCATGTGATCTCCTAGCAGTGGCTTTAGGAGTCCGGTAATAACCTCCTGGCAGATGGGTTCTGGGCTCAGTAGATGCAAACCTGGTTCGACCACATCAGACGAGAGAGAAATTCCTTATGTAGGAATATTCTTTCGGATAACAAATACATCTTTGCATTTGTAAGCAACTGGAGCGTGAATAAACCCAAGCCTGAAAAGAAGCTAAACAGCTTCTTGTGTCTCTACTCGAGATCCTGGCTGGTCATGCTGCATTGAATTAAGGGTTTAAATAAATTATTGTAAAAGAATGCTAATGAGAGGCTTGACAATGAAAAGACATTACTCTCTCATAAATCAGGAGAGGTAATGCTGCGTGTAGTGTACAGCGGCTCATCGGGTTTGTCTCTTTGTGAGCCAGATGAGCCTCAGCCACTTCACTATGCAGCATACTAATAACTCACACCTGGACACTTTCTGGCAGCAGACAAAGCTCTACAAACCTAACTCTAATAGAGCCGTCTGCTAGCCTGTTTTCTCAGAGGGACAAAGTGCTGTTTGCAGAAAACAGAGCACGTAAAGCCCGTAAAAAACAAAGACAGCGCCGCTTTATGAACTGCCTCTCACAGAAGTGGGAATATTCATTCGGTCTTAAAAAGGTTGCTATAGATCTTAGGGAGAGAAGAGACCAATTTCAGACAGTAGGAGACATAAGTCTTAAGGTCCTAATAGTGTCTAATTTTCCCAAACCATTGACTGGAAATATGTGGACAGGAGTTTTTGCATATATTTTTTTAATTGGCTAAACTGAAATAAAGCTGAAAAAAATATATAATTAAACATAATATGTGACCCTGGACCACAAAACCAGTCTTAAGTCGCTGGGGTATATTTGTAGCAATAGCCAAAAATACCTTGTATGGGTCAAAATTATTGATTTTTTTTTTTATGCTAAAAATCATTAGGACATTAAGTAAAGATCAAGTTCCATGAAGATATTTTGTAAATGTCCTACTGTCAATATATCAAAACTTAATTTTTGATTAGTAATATGCATTGCTAAGAACTTCATTTGGACAACTTTAAAGGTGATTTTCTCAATATTTAAATTTTTTTGCAACCTCAGATTCTAGATTTTCAAATAGTTGTATCTCAGCCAAATATTGTCCTATCCTAACAAACCATACATCAATGGAAAGCTTATATATTCAGCTTTGAGATGGTTATGGAAGATGGAAAAATTGACCCTTATGACTGGTTTTGTGGTCCAGGGTCACAATGTCAACCAAATAAATTAAAATAATACAATAAGCAACCTGGAATTTTTTTACTGCATTTTAATTAGCAATTTTTAATTCAGAATTTTTTTTATCTACTAGGATAAAAACTGACAGCAATGGCGCCAACAGGCAGTGACCATATTGTGTGCTTCTGGCATGCTGGGAGATTGAAACAGTAAATATGTTTCAGCCAAACTTGATGTAATAATACATTTCACAGTGTGAGCAGCTGCCTTATGTAGTTTTAACCCACATTAAGTGAAAAATAAGTTATTCAAATCATTTAAACAAGTATTGCTATTTTGCTAAAGTCGTTCTCTCAGGCAACAAGATAAATGAGACCATATTGGCCCTCCAACTCCAACAAAACTGATGTGATGTTAGCCATAGGCAAAGCAGTAAAAGGAAGTTACAGTCATCACTAGCAGTTGGCCCAGTATAAAAACTGGTCCAGTTATATCAAGTAAATATGCTTTAAGAAACACTGCAGTATGGAGTCCGCTCTAATAAGGCAAATCAATTTTGAACACTTAACTGCAGGAGTAATATTATACTGTTTGCACAGTAAACGAAAGTGCTAGGCTGGTGACAGCTGGCTGAAAACGCAGCTTTTCAGACATCAAAGAGGGCTAGCCAACATATCACTTAGCTCTCAGCACTCCTAGACGCTTCATTCCCACAGCACTCACATTCCTGTTTGAAGGTGAAGTATTCTGTGAGGTGCCGACACTCATGGTTGCCTCTGAGGAGGAAGAGGGTGTTGGAGTGGTTGATCTTCAGTGTCCACAGGAACAGCACACACTACAGAGACACAGAGAGAGAAAGTTATAATCTTTAAGATACTTGATTATTAATGTCAGTTGGCATAGCTATGAGAGGAAAATGAAAGACCGGTCTCAGTCTTTTACATCAACAAACTCTGGAAAACATCCCATTTTAAAAAAAAAAAAAAAAAAATTATATACAATCTTTCATTTTCATATTTGATAAAAAACTTTAACATTTTCCCCAGGAGAAACCTTTTAAAAAATATTTATTAGAGTAATTTCTGAGTAAAAACAATTTCTAATATCATTTATAGCAGGACACTTTAATAAAATGTGATTTTTTTTAAGTCTTCCTTTATTGTAAAACAAAGGCAATTGTTCTATTGCATGTAAAGGCAATCTGACTGTTTTCAATGCCCAATGGCAAGATTACGGCACAATCACTGTCCTTTCACTGTTTGGTGCTCAACAGATGGCCAACTGGGTGCATGAGGGACTGCAAAACTGGGAGCGATTGCTCACATGGTAATTATTCCCAATGACACATTATTCTAAACAACAGGTTTGTTTGGTTCATTTATACATCTAAAATTCACACTAAAGTATAGAATGTCCTTGGCAGCAAACAACAAAAAAAACCTTGGCAATACACTAATCGTTTGAGTGAGATGCCTGATCTTCTGTACAGTACAGAGTACACGCACACACTCTTTTCAGCCTCATTAAAATCCATTTATCTTAATCCCCCCCCACCCCCTTCCTTTTCATTTGCATGCAAAATCCCAGACACCACTCAATGTGGGGAGAACAGGACACCAAGGTAACCAAGGACGACAGGTGTGCATTTAAATGACATGTGAAATAATAGACACGGAGGAGGGTGCGAGCGGGGGGTGGGATGCAACAGTGCCGAGAGCTGGAACTGGAGCCTACACAAGAGGAATTATGAGCTGAAAATTACAGGTAATAGTGGCCATGAGAAGAGGACCTGAACAAAGGCTATCATTGCTGAATGGCAGACGACACATTTTTTTCTTAAAGTTTACATGCCGCTTCAGGTTATTGCCTGGTTTAATAACATGGATGGATCAGGATGGTTAACTAGGCATCCATCAACCAATCAATTAGGTTGATTAGGTTATCTAATTGTTTTTTTGTTTTGTTTTTTGCAATGGTGTTTCAAATGGGAGGAATTCACCGAATTCTGAGACTTAGGGTGTAGATCGATTGCTTTGTTTTCCGAAACCGGGGGTTAAATCACTACAATGTTGTAATTTCATCTTGGTTCAGTTCGCATTCACAAGGCAATATTTACAAATGGATCAAACTTTGTTAATACAAGTCACGTGTGAGTAAACTACTTTAATTGGTCAGAGTGCATCTGTTTAAATTCCGGGATTCCGCTCAATGCTGTCATCCGTCAGGATGGACAGACAGCAGCTTCACAAGATTATTGTGGCTTTTTTGGTAACTGCTGTTATATTGCGTCATTATTTTGAGCAGGAATCAAAACTTAGATGGGACAACATTCTTACCATGCACATATTGGGGAGAAGAGCAATTAGAATGCTATTCGACAATGTGTTCGTCTGACCAAATTTCAATTAAACATTTCACTTCTTCCCTGCTCCAAGTTAGCCCACGGTTCATTTTGGGAGCCATTAGCAATACAATCCCTGCTGCTTCACGCAACTTTACGTAATTACCCATCATACATTGTGACACAGCCTGGTTCGTTGGTCCGTTGGATCGGATTGCTTTCACAATTATAGCGAACCGCTCCAGAGTTCACTTGCAATTGGGCCGAAAACAACTCGTTCAGGCGGTCTCGGAACGATTGTTTTGGTGCGGATCCGAGCACGATTGCGGTGTTCACATATGCCTAAACGAACCGAACCAAGGGAGAAAACGCACCAGGTTCCGAAAACAAACGCTCAGGTGTGAAAACATCCTTATTCAATAGAGCTTCAGCATCTTGACAGCGTGCTAAATGTTGCGAATTATGACAATTTTTCAGACTTTAAACAACCTGAATTTTCTATTTTCAATTTTTTTAAATTGTAATAATATTTCAAAATATTTCTGTTTTTACTGTATTTTGATCTAATAATTGCAGCCTTGGTAAGCAAAGAGACTTCTTTAAAACTTTTTGTTTTTTTTTTTTTAAAATGCTTAATCGACCCAAATTTTGAATTTTACTACAACACACACACACACACACATAGAATTTAATGACATGATTTTAAATATATATTATTTTATTAGGTTGTGAGTAGGCTAAACTTAAATTCAATAATTTCAGGACTGAATCATTTGAATAAAGTTCAGCTCTGCTCATGTCACTTGAAATTACCAACTCTCAATGAAAATGAACAACTGCATGCAAGTCACTGCGTGAATGACCCTTAATGTCCAACTAATAAACTCCTCACAGGATCAAAGTGTGAGTGGTCAGGGACATCAGTCATTCATCAGAGATCCGCGACAAGCAGAGTGTTCCACGCTTTAATGCTCTATGACTCATCTCTTATGAAAGGGTACAGTGTCTGGCAGGTTATCAAATAGCTCCACTCAGACAACTCCTTCAGTGACACATCCAAATGAGACAGACTGAGAAAGAGAGGTCATTTAACCATACAGCATAACAAGGTCTCTGATACCCTTGTTCTCCATTCTTAAGCATCCACAGCTCCTGCAATTTAATGTTTTCTCTTTTAAGAGTGACATTTAGTGAACTTGCACAGCCTACGCAAACCAAAACCAATCAATCACACGAAAAGTAGAGGCTTGAGTAAACTGGGAGATTCAAAATGGACCGTTTTCACATTATGCAATGCAATGGTTTTTGCTTAGTTAATTAGTATATTATTTTATTATTATTATTATACAACAACAATATCATATGCACACATATAAAGATAAATCCCCAGCTGCCACACTCCTTCACTTCAACTCTGTAGGGCTGGGAAATGATTTGTTGATCAAGAGGCATTAGGAATCAAGAATGGATTGCAAACTCAGAATCTCTGAATTCTAAGGCTAATAGTGATGGGAAGTCTATCTGCAAAACAGTTATTTCAGACTGTTTGTTTAAATTAATTGGTAAAATATATACATATATAGTAGCCATTCTTTTGTGTTATCGTGTCTACAACTCACTGTGATGGTATGTCACACTGAAAACATTCAATATTGCTGAGATCACCTTGTATTCACGTAGTTATAGAGTGTTGATTGCTTCATTTCATTCGTGACCTGCATGTTGAATAGCATATGACATATTTAAATTAGCCTACACAGGGTTTCTGCAGGAATTTAAAGCTCAAACTTAAGACTTTTTAAGACCTTTTTTAAGACCTGCACAAATAAAATTAATATAATAGCAGGGGATAAACAGGGAAGGGCATTATCTATGGTAACATTAAACCGTAAAATGATTGTAACAAACAATGCTTTACCGTTCAATACAGGTTTTCACAAAACAAACTTATGATAATGACCTTCCCAATCTCGCCTTTAAAACCATTTTTTAAAGAAAATGGAATGGGGGGCAAAAAAACAAACTATTGTTACTATATTACTTCATAGATAAGGCTGCTCTTTTTTTGTGCATTCTAATGTGGATTTTTATTTTCACTTCCGATGATATCTACATTTTTTTAACAGCCCTATAGCCACAAATACCATGGTTTTCTAAACTAACACCGGGCTGAAATGGGTGTTAAATGCGGGGGACAGAGTTCTGGGGAGTGAATTTTCGGGGGGTGGGAACGTTCCCGCTCCCCACCGTTTAGATTTTTTTGTTGGACAATTAAAGGTGTTTCTATTGGTTTTATTCAGTTTTGCCCTAGTTTGACTCACATAACGTGGCAGTGCCTTTTTTATGATCTGTGGTTGCAAACAACCCATGGGTCCCTTGCGGCGTGCCGAAGGAATCGCTGGTTGAAACAAGCACTTGTGAATGAAATGAGGCAGTGACACAGACATGACCGTGCCCGCCACCTCCGAGTAAATCATTGACTCTCTAGAGTCAGACCTGGGAGTTAAAACTGGGCTGCAAACCCGGTGGTCCTGGGACTCACGTCCTGCAAAGTTTATTTCCAACCCTGGCTTCAGCACACCTGGCCTGGCTGGACTTTTTCAAGGGCTGAGTGACCTTTGGTTGAGCTGAGGCATGGGTGTGGTGTGGTTTGATTTCAGGGGGGGGGGGTGTTGGAGCGTTGTAGGGGCGTGTCTGTAGACCAGTTGCGGTATCGGTGGGGGTTGTGGGAATGCGCGGGTACTCTCGGCGGGGCTCTGGTTGTCGTGTGGTGATATTAATATGGCTAAAAGGAGCCTATGATTGGGTTGGGCTGTGTGGGGCATAATAAAAGTCACTGGTGTCGCTGTGGGACTCGTAGACAAGCTAAGAAGGCGCGAGAACAGAGGGGGGGGGGGTGGGAGGAGGAAAGGGGAACGGAAAGGTGGGGGGGGGGCTTGTAAGCAGGCCACCTCTGAGCTCATTAAACAGTCTGTAAATTATACCTAAAGAAAACGGGGTGGGTGGTTCGTTGGACGTAGGGTGGTTACTTGTGGCCGGTCCGGCCGGGCTGTCTCTGGTCGTTGTAGTGCAAAGAGAAATTTGGGGTTGGGATAGGGATGTAATTTGATTGGTAAAATAAAAAAAAACTTAAGAGTTTATAAATAAACTACACAGGGTGCCTGTTGATCTTGATACCGAAAAAAGTCAGGGTTTTGAGTCAAACATGAAATAAAGTTGAATGGTTATATTAAAGGTGTTTATAATAACACAAATAATAAATATTTGTATATAATAATAAATCTGAAAGTTACTCTAAAATTGACCCCAAACCAAAGAACTATAGAAACCCCCAGAACGTTTCCCACTCGAATTGTTTTTATTGGATGGGGAAACATGCACGCTCAATATTGTGGTTTCCTCTACAAACGAATCCCCGCCTTCTGAGTAAAGAGCCAATCACTACCGGGGAAATGCGCACCTGAGTTCCCTGCAGCTGCCGTTAGAAGTCCCCGGTTTGCTATAAGAAACAGTCATCGTTTTCTGAACGGGGGGGGGTGGGGTGCATGTTAGCTTGACCAATGCGTAGTCAATATGCTAAAAAAAAAAAAAAAAAAACATGGTTTACCTACACTTTTACTTTTAACAAACCATTGGTTGTGAATTGTTCGGGGGGGTAGGAGGGGAAAGGTACGTATGTCGATTATAATTTAAGCAACCTAGTTCAAATCAACTATTAATTACAGTATATTTTATTTAGGTTCCTCTGGTGGTATTTGGTGTTATATTGCATTAGTGCTTCTATGGGTTTATGGGCCACCAGTGGTGGGTTTCACATTTAACAACTATGCGTGTTGTGGGCAGCGTAAAAACCATGGTTGATTTTTCACACTCTATGTTCAAAAACCGCAACCCTTCCAGCAGGATGCGCTTTTGAAAGCGTCCAGAATACTGGCGGTTTGGGTCCCCGGTAACGGGTTGTGCCAGGAACAAGTCCAGGCGCTAGCAGTTGACTTTTTAACGTCAGTGGCGCTCATGTTTGTTAGTGGTTAATAATGTCAAGACGTGGTCGGTGTGGGAATCCTTTTAATCGTTCAACATTAGTCCATATCGGTGCAGGTTATGGTTGTCTGCGTGTTCCCCCAAATTTAAGGCCTCTTGAAATCATAATTAAGACTTTTTATGGCCTTAAATTTGATGAGGACAACTCGGTGGGGGTGTGGGGGGTGGGGGCGGGGGGTGGGGGGTGGTGCTTTCTTGTGGGTGGAAGGTGGGTAGGGGGGGGGGACTTGTGGACAGGGGAGTCCACCTCCGGTGAAAGTGGGCTGCGGGCCTGCGACGGGGTGGTTGGGGGGGGGGGGGGGGGGGTGGTGGGGTGGGGGGGTGGTCCTTCGTGGAAAGGGGGTTGGGCTGGTCTGTGTGCAAGGGTGGGAGCATGTAAGCCACAAGAGGTGGGGGACACAGGGGATCACATAAAGGAGTGGTGGGGGCGATTGAAGGGCGTAAAGGAGATGGGAGATATAAGACCGGAGCGGACAAGCCCAGAAGGGGGGGTGAGCGGGTGTGAAGGTTGGGAAACGGACACCGCTGCGCGGTCGCGGGGAAGGGGGTTGCGCGGGGAAGCGCGACGGACAGGTCGAGCTAAGAGGGGGGGTTGTGGGCGATAGAACTGTCGGGGGGGAAAGACGAGATGGAGTGTAAAACAAGGAACCGTCAGAAAGCAGGGAGCCCCACGGGTTGGGGTGAAGGAAGGGAACATGGGGGCTCCCTCGTGTGGAAAAAAGCAAAAGGATGGAAAAGGCAAACACCAAAGAAGTGACGCCCATTTGTAGGCGAATAGAAGGAAGCAAGAGGGGCAGGCCGAAAAAAGTTGAAGCGTACAGTGTGCCCGAGACAAACCAGGCTCGGGGGTGGGCGCGACGGCGCTCATGGTACAAAAGGCAGGCGAATGGTGTGATTTCAACGGGAGGGGCAAGCGCAAGCCTAACTGACCTCATCCGTCCAGGGGTGGACCACCCACGTGGTAGACTAGGAAAGGTGTGGGGGTGAGGATGACTGGAGGTTCCTGGTGTGGGGTCGGGTGGCGTCGAATGGCGGTGATTGAACCGGGTACATGGGTCGGATAATGCAATGGGGTGGAGCCAAGGCAAAGCGGATGGGGGCGTGAGGGTTAGGGGGTCCTAGATGCGTGGGGCTTAGGACCTCCGCTGGGTGGTTTGGGGTGCGGTTTGTGTGGGTATGGTGGGTGGGTGGGGCCGGGATGCACGGTTGTGAAGGTGCGAGGTGGTGTCCATGATAATGCCTAACAGATGGTTCAGTAGTAAGAATGCGCAATGTGGGGTCGTGCGGGGTGGGTGGTCCAAGAAAAGAAGAATCCACCGGGTGGGTTGGTCGTGAGTGGGCGCAGGATACAGAGCCGTGCGGCCCACGGGAACAATCACAAATCCCGACATTACTAAGCTCTCTATAATGATAGGAGGATTGCAGGAGAAACACTTGTGTTTGGTTAAATATGGTTAGGGTAAACCTGCACAGACGAACAGACAGAGGCAAGAATAAAACTCTTACTTAATGCCCAGAGGGAACCGCTGCACTGACACAGACTTTCAAAAGTTTGCGGGTCAGTGGGAAGAGTTTGTTTGTGGGGCCTGTTTTGTGGGAAGAAATGGGGTGGGACTGGTTTATTCAGCAAGGGACACATTAAAGCAAAGGGATAGTGAAAGTTACAGTTGATTTAGGGAAGTGTGGATGGCAAAGAGGTGGGTAGGGAAAATAAATGGGCTGGCGTCAGTTGTGCAAGGGGAAGTCGGGACAAAAACTGATCACAGGTTTCAACAAAAATATTAAAGGGCGCAGTAACAGGGGGAAAAACGGCGGACCGAGTCCCAAAACAACCTCGCAGCCAATCAGCAGTAAGGGGCGTGTCTACTCATGATGTGGAGAAGAGAGCGCTCAGTGCACAGGACGGATAGGAGCAGATTGACTATAGATAGCGAGAGATGGCATATAAAAACAGAGAAAAATTTCAGAGGAACAAAACATTCAAAAGAAGGGTTACGATCAGGCAAGAGGACCCACGTAAATACTGGAGCAGCTTCCAGCGGTTGAAAGAACTCAAGGAGCGGGAAGGCCTGCAATCGGATGCCGAGGTTGCATTGTGCTTTTTGAAAGGCGATTTTATGTTGATTTTGATTTTTCACAACAACTATTCTGTGTTGCTTTTGTGCTTGAAATAGTGCTTGGATGAGCAGTCATAGCAGAGTCTGCCCATCCGTCTGCCATTGTTAACGTATGTGTGGGGCTGAGTTATCAAAATAAGGGCGAGGTCCCGTGGGTATGGGCGTGTTGTTTTTGGTGCTTTCAAATATCAACATCCTTTGGCAAAAATTGCTTAGTGCACCTTTAAGCAGCACGACTGTTGTCAACTTTGATAATCATAGAATGTTTTTCTTGCGCACACCCCATCAAAATTTTTACTGTATTGATGATCAAATAAATGCAGCCTTGGTGAGCATAAGAGATTTCTGTTTAAATAATCATCAAAAAAAGGCTTTTTGAATGGCCAGTAATATTGCGAGAAACAAAAACAAATGTGTTAAAGCTACTTGAGTGTACTACACACTATTAGTGGCTAAATACATAACATGTTTAGCCTAAATATTTGAAAAATAATAAATAAGTTGGCACAATGACTGTGGAAATTAGACAATCTTTGATAGACAGGGTTTTCATGTCCAGTGGATCTGTTGGACGGCGGTTATTTTTGGCTGTGGTGCGTCAGGGGGGTGTCATGATTGGCTGATGTGGTGGGCTGCGTGTTGGTGGGTATATTTGTTGCATGTCGTGGTAGAAACTGCTCGCACCTCAGGGGAGCGTGAGGTGAGGTGTCCTCGGTCGCGACATAATCACCGAAGAAGAAGATGTAGCGGGGGGGCGGTGGTGGTTTTCGTGGTGGGTTGGAAGCCCCCGGGGAACTGGTCAAAAGAGCGTGCGGGGGGTGAGGTTCGAAGAACGGTCCGGGGAACGTCACCACTACTACAGGGTAAAAAGTAAGCCCAACAAAAGTGCTAACAGTGGATGCGGGGGGGGTCACTTGTTCAGTGGAATGGGACGGGAAGGGGCCTGGGGGGGGGGGGGCCGTCATGGACTGTGAGGCAAGGTGGTGCAATTGGGGAAGCAAATGAAAGGGCGTGTGTGAAGGTCGGTTGGGTTGGTATCACGCACGGTAACGCAAAGGGCCATAGAGAGAGATTAGCGGGGAACGGAGGGGGTAGACCAAACGGACTGCAGTCTTGAAATGTGCCAGGCCCGACCTGCATGGTCATCTAGCCAGCACGGGGGCCAGCTGTAGCGAGACGGCAGCTGGCACTGAGGGATAGGCAACTGGAACGACACTGAGAGGCGGGGAAAAGCACGAGAGGCGGTGGGGTAGGTGCCAGGGGGTAAAAGGCCGTGTTATCGAGGAGACCCAAGGGGTGGGGGGGGTGACAGGCGATGGATGGTGTGGGTAGCAAATGAGAGCGCTCAGACGGAAAACAGTGGCAAGGGTCGGCTTCGTGTCAGGCCTGCGGCAGCGTAAGAAGACGGGTGGCAATGAACCACACAACGCGCGAGACGAAAACCGAAGCCCTAACATCTTCACAAAGAATGGATAAAGTGTTAACACGTTCTCTGTTGGTCCACGGATAAGGGCCGCACTGAATGGGGGAAGATGAACCAGATGCGACAGAGGGCGGGTGGAGAATCGGTGGCGGAGGGGTGCCCTTGTAGTAGCGATTTGCCGCCGTGGGCACTCGCGGCGATCATCCTATCGGGCAAATAAAAGAAGCAAAAGCCCATCACTAATTGACGAGGATGTATCAAGTGCGTTCAGAAACCAAGGGAGGAAAGGGCAGAAAGGGGGGAGCAAAGGTGTGTTGCCAACAGGGAGGGTCAAATAAGCAAGGTGGTACGTTGGTGGGTCTCTAGCGGGTGCGTGGTGGGAGAGGGGGGTAGACCTAGGCCTGGGGTTGGGGGGGGCCACTAGGTTGTTGTGGGGGGGGTTGAAGATAGTTGAAGCAGGCGTGTAAGTGAGGGGCGCGGACTGTGTTCCGGGAATGTGCCAGAAACCGGTGGCGGGTGGTTGGCAGAATGGGAAAAGTGGGTTACGGGTCTTGGGGCGTCGGTGGGGAATGGGAAAAGGTGTAAGGGACGAGCGGGAGAAGGGTAGGCGGGCCAAGGGAAGGGAGGGCAAGGGGCACAAAGGGACAGGAGGAAAGAAGGAAGAAGGAGAGGGGAGGGGAAAAAACAGGCTGGTGCAAAATCGGAGGAAAGGTGGCGTTTGGCAGTGTGAGCCAGGGGGGGGAGCCAGAATAGTAGGTGTTTGGGCACAAAATGTGGGTGGTAGGAAGCAGGGGTAAGGAAATACACACACATACGAGGAGGGAAAAAAGTGTGGTGGGGAGGACACATAGGGATATGAGTCAGAAAGAAAGGGAGAGACAGACATAAGAAGTGGAGGACAGAAAGAAGGCAAGGGGTGATGTAGGGGTAGCCTAGGATGAATATGGTCGGGTAGTGACAATATGGGGGTGCGTGGACAGATAGAGTGGATACGATAATAACACCGTACCACACCTATAGGGGAAAAACAAACGGTGATTGCGGGAGGCGGGGTGGGGGGGGGGTGCGAGTGACGATGGTGGACAGCCGCACAAGGGGCGAACTACGGTAAGGAAGCGGGGAAGGACAACAAAGTGGAGGGGAAATACATGCACTGAACATAAGCCAGAGTGCCCGACTGTAGAAAATCAATCGATCAAGTAAAAATTTAAAAGCTGCAACCCTAAAAGCCGCATCCCGAAGTGTTTTTAATAACAGTTTGAAGGGAGAAAGACAGTGGCTTAATTTCATCAGGTCAGGTGCCCTCAAAACCCGACATAATATGAACGTAGTCCTTTAGAGCAATTACTTGACTTGCCATTCAGGCAACCCTGCCCTTTATTGATTTGGTTTATTGCACCTCCCATCCTAGTGTCCCACTGAAGCAAAGCAGCACTGACCATTCCTCTGCTGATCTGTGACTGTTTCCGTGTTGCGCTCCACTGATCTGCAGGACAGCATCTTCTCCCCACATGAGTTTGCCGCAGCTGATTCCTCCAGGGAGTTTTGTACCCTAACTCAGTAAAAAACTCACCAGCAATCCAATATGGTGTGCCTTGATGAAAAAACGTTTTTCACCAGATTGAGTATGGCCGACTTTAAAGGTTACTTATCCACCAACCAATCGTTTTTTATGATTTTATTATTTTAATTGTTGCTGAAGATACACACAGGATGCCAATGACGGTGTAATAATGAATACTGAAATGGTTGCCTGAATTTTCCCATGATGTAAAAAACCCCTTTTTTTGAGCATTTTTTTTCTTAGGAATTAAATCAGCCACGCAGAACAAACCACAAGTCAGAAACAAAGTGGCGTTTTACTCAAGAACATATTGGGTCATCACCATCTCCCTCAAGCCCTACTAAAGATTCATCTTCCTTCTTACCTAGTGGATTGGAGCTTCCACCTCTAGCATGACTTTCTCCTGCCTTTAGGTATTTTGCACCCTCGTTTATGCTGCTCAGCGCAAACGCCTCCGCCACACGTCCCTCATTTGAAGCAAATGTTCTCAGAACCCTCACATTGGATTACCATCCCCACATAGAGGGTGCCCTGGTCACGTGTCAGAAGCCCGTGGTGAGGGGGCATGGCACTGCTGTTAGGTACGACTGAAGGGGGAGTCGTCCTCTTGACGGAGGGGGGTGGGGGGTGGGGTTCAGGTTAGAATGGGAAAAGTGGGCGGGGCGTGCGGAAGCGGGTGGGGGATAGTTGGCGTGAACAGACATAGCAGTGGTGGGTTGTGTTCGGGCTTGGTGGTTGGGTGGTGTGGGGGGGGGTAGGGGTGTGATGGGTGTGGTTGCTGGGGTGCGGGAGGTGTGATGGTGGAAACCAAGGCGTTCAGGCGCTGCTGATGAAAAAGGGGTGGTGGCACAAAGTGTGTGGATGGGGGGGCTGCCACGGGGGTGAGGCGATGGGTGGGAAAGAGGGGGCCAGAAGGAAATGAGTTACGGAAGTAATCTTGGTGGGGGAGTGTGTGGGTGGGGGGTGGGGGGGGGGGGGTGGTGTACGATTTAAGGATTCAAACAATGGTAAAATCACTTTGGGAAAGGGGTTGAAGGGTTGGGGAGTGGACTACACTACTGTTCAAAAGTTTGGGGTCTCTAAGATTTTTTTATGTTTTTGAAGGAAGCCTCTTATGCTCATCAAAGCTGCATTTATTTGATAAAAAAAATGGGGCTCAGTAAATCCGGGGCGGGTTGTATTAAGGGGCTCTTGTTATGGTGGTGTGGTGGGGGGGTTGGGGGGGTGGGGGGGGGTGGGGGGGTACGTGGAAGGAATAGGTACGTGGGTGTTTGTTCAGGGAAAGGGTTCGATGGTGGGTGGGCTTTTCGTGGGGTGGGGGGGTGGGCGGATGGCAGTGCGTGTGTGTGTTTCGTTGAAAGGGGGGGGGTGGTCAGGGGGGAGGGGTGTGGTGGGGGGAAGTTGGGTTGTAGGGTGGGTATGGAGTGGAGGTTGGTGGGCAGAAAAAAGATCTCCGCAATGTTACAAATCTGGCAAAGTCCGGCTGCTCCAGCAGGGAAGAATATGGGGTTGCGTTTGTAAAAAACACTGTGCCCTTGTTTCAAGAACTAAGGATACAACGAACGGCGGGGGGTGCGTTCGTTGTACTAGGCACGCGTTTTTTCCCAGGTTTTGTGATAAGGAGGTGCATCACATCATCAGGCGGGAACTAAGGTTAGGTGTGGGGGATGACCGATCTCGAAGATCAGAAAATATAATTAGGGAGGATAGAATTGCGCCGCCATACAGACAGACGTGAGCGACACACGAAGAAGGGCTGTCTGGGAAGCATCAAGTTTGTGCACATATTACGGTACACCAGATTCGACTGACATCCTTTGTGCGGTTAAAGGATATGTTACAGTTATGAAAATGTTTCTTTAAATTGCTGACAGTACAATACTGGACTGATGTAATCTGCAGAATTTACACTTCAGTTATGAGACTATTGTAAAAATACTTAACTGTATAACAGTTTCACTGCATATTATAAATGTTAGAATTAAAGACAAATAAACCATAATCATATTACCGTTGCACTTAATCTTTACATAGTAAATGGCAGTTATTTTTAAGCGTTTGTGTTGACAGCCTATCTAACGTGATTTTAGCCAAAAAAAAAAACAATAAGTTACACTCCTAAGGTCCTTACACATATCCGTAAAAGGCGTGGCAAAGGTTCTCTGCAGCGATCCCGTCTTGTTCAATATTCTCTGATTCCCTGAAATCGTGATGTGGGGGGGGGGGGGTGACTGTTGCTTCAAAGGTTGATATGGCGAATATTGATGTCGCCATCCTGACTAAACCGTGCAGATGGAACTTGCGTTGGTCTGTGGGGGGTTTTCAAGAGGCGTTGGTGGTGGTGGGGGTGGCGGGGTTTCGGGCAGTGTCGGTGGGGGGGGTGGTGGACGTGTGGCTAGGCTGGTGGGTGTGGTGGGGGGTCGGGGTGGGGTGTGGGGGGTGGGGGGAAGAGGGGGGGGGGGAGGGGGGGGGGGGGGGGGGGGGTGGGGGGGGACACGTCTAAGCTGTTCGGCCCGCTCACAATGCACTGGAACAGCTAACCAATCACAACACATTTCGTTTTTCGGAAGGCGGGCGTTCATCAAAGCCGGAACTAATCGAGCCTTTTGTGCCAGGCTGGGGAGAAAGGTATTGTTATAATGTAAATTATGTGAAAAATTATGCGTTTTTTGAACCACCAAGCATGGGAGCATGTTCTAGTACACCCCGAAAACAAAATCAAGACTTTGTAAAAGAACAAAATATGTATTTATTCCTGTGATATCAAAGGACAATTTGCAGCAGCCTTACTCCAGTTTCAGAGTCACATATCCTAGAAATCATTCTAAATATCCCTGTCTTGGTGCTCAGAAACGGAACATTATTGCAAACAGTTGCTTGGTATTTTTGTTGACACCTTGATATATTTCTTCAGGTTACATTTGATTGAATAGAAAACCACTTTAATTTGAAATAAAAACATTAAAACGTTTTGTGTAACAGTCCATTTATTGATCACTTTATGCATTACTTCCTTCCTTAACGTTTTTTTTCTATCCATTACATAACCTACATCACATTGATGTACATCACAATCAAAAATATCTGGCCGTTTCACACTAGAACAACTGCGAATAACTGCATTTTAAAACAAAGTATTAAATGTTTATTAATTTATAAAAAAATATTAATTTATATTACAAGTAGTAACTTTACCAGTTAGACAAAATGGTATATTATTAGCCATTTATAAGTTATTGGTCATAACAAGAAAGTAATAATCAGTTCTTCCCTAAAACCACTGCACACGTTTGTTGATGAAAACATTTTCACATCGCTTAGTGACTCTTGCTCCAAAGGATGCATCTTTAAAGAAGAAAAAAAAGGTTGTAGACAGTGTATTTACAGATCTGCTCTTTATTAGTTTGAGCTGTTCTCTGGAGCATCATGACATTTGCTGCTGCTGGGGCTAATAAGAAAAGTTATGGTATCATGAGGATTCTATTGATTCAGCTCTCAGATTTAACCTTCACAGACGTGAAAGGATCCTGAGATGTCACGCAGTAATCCCTCACCTGCGCTGAACTTCCAGGTAATCTAACTCCACCAAATCCCTCAGCAAAAGTGCAGAAGTTGCCATAGAGAAGGGCTGCGGCTCAAGACAAAATGAGAATTTTGGATGATTCATGGTTCCTTAGAAGCTTAAGATGATGTAAACAGATGTTTTTAAAGATAAAAAGCATAGATTTATCAAGAGCTGCTAATATCTGTCTTTTCTGTCTCGGTCTGCGGTCTGGCGTGGTCGCAAGAGAGGGTCGGGGTTAGGGTTGTGTGGTAAGTGGGCGATGTACGGGAACGTGTGGGGGCGTGTGGTCTGAGTGGTGCGCGGAAAACACCGAAGAACACAGGAATCTGTGGTCACATGCCAGGGCCACGTGGGCCAGTCTTTTCCCCCCATCTATCACAAAAGCTACGGTTGATCTGTGGTCTTGTTGCTGGTCCACCGCGGACCTCATTGCATCCAGTCGGCCGTGGACCAGTAGAGGTGTATTTTGGCTGCTCAGCCTCCGGCTCCGAATGTCTGCTTGATCGATAGCCAGTGAGAGCCCATATGTTTCAAAGGAAGTCAGACTTGAGCGTAATTTTATGGAAAGTGTGTTTTAAAACTGTGGTGTGATTGGTGATGCTGAAGGACATGTAACTAAAGACATCGGGGGTGGCGTGCTGGGTCGCATGGCACTGGTGGGGGGTAGGGGGTGGGGGGGGAGGGAACAAGGGGTGTACTGTGCTGGCGGGTGGGAGGCCGGTCGGAGGATTAGCAGAGGGGGAAAAAACCGAGTCGCACGATTGCCAACGCGTGCGCGTGGCGGGGTGTCATTAAACTGCCAGAATCCAAGCAAATATGGTATCGAGCCCCTCGAACCACTTTAGGATCCAAATCATGCCCACGCGATCGCGTACGGCCTGCGAACAGAGTACGCGTAATCACAGCGAGGGTCGTGGAGCGGTCTGGGACCTGGGGGAAGAGATATGGTCTCATGTAAAACAGATTGTCCAAACTTTGGAGTCCTGTTCCGAGAAAAAGTCTCCCAATCAGCCAAAGTCTTGGTGCAAATGGCCAAAGAGGTGTTTTGAAAGTGGATCTGCGGTTCAGTATGGGCCAGAGGCAGCCCTCTGTTTATTCTAGTATTGGCCCACCACGCAAGGTCGAGCGTAGAACCATGCAGTGAGCAAGGAAGGATAAGACAGCTGGGACGTTGCAGCGTTGCCTTGGCGAGTGCTGTGGTTGCGTGGGGGCCAGTTCGAGGTGGACCGCTTGCAAAAGGGGGGGGAGTCCGGCGGGGCCCTTAGAGACCGGGGTCCCATTTGTAAAAGGCCCACGTGACATGCAAAGCAGATGCGAGGTGTGGGGTTACAGCCGGGTGGTGGGACAAAAGTTTTGTTGGTGGGTGCTATTCGAGGGGAACGGGGGGGGGGGTGGCCGCGTGTGGCAGTTACTAAGGCGTGTGGTGAGTGCGGAGGGGTGGGAGGGAGTGAAGCATGGAAGGAGGGAAGTAAACCGGGCCAACGGGAGTGACAGGGGGGGCGGCTGATGTAACCACCGGCGAGCGAGCGGCGAGTGTGGTGGGTGGGCAGCAGACCAGCTCCACCCACGGGGGTGGGGGGGATCCTCGGGCCTCCGTTGCACCTTGGTCCATGGTGTGCCAGAGTGACGCTGCCAAGATGGCGATGGCCGTCTCCGCCCACTTTAGGCTTAAAAATGCTCTTTAGAAACCTACGGGTGACATCACGGACCATAGGCATGTGTCAATATTTATAAAAAAAAAATTTCCGTAACCATGGAAACAATGCAGGCTGCACAACATATTTCTAACACCTGAAGCAAAATAGCTACTACTGAAACAGAGGTTTTCAAAATTTTTAATTGTGAAGGATCCATTTACTAATATATACTGTAAAGGCGGCTGTATATTTTCATTTACAAAGACTGACAGAGTGAGGGAAAATATGACTAATTATATAATAAACAAAAAAACAAAAAACCGGACATAACTTTCTACCGACTGTTAATGTTAGATATGTGACTATAAATACTGTTTAAAAGTTTACACATATAGCAAAAACAGTATTATTGGGAAATATTATTACAATTTAAAAACTGCTTTCCCTGTGAATATATTTTAAAATGTAATTTCTATCTGTGATGCAAAGCTGAATTTTCAGAAACCATTACTACTTCGGCTTCAGTTGCAGTTTCCACATTTAATCCTTCAGAAACCATTTCTAAATTCTGATCTGGTGCTCAACATGTCCTTCTTATTATCATGCTGAAACAGTTGTGTTGCCTAATATTTTTGCAGAAACTGTGATCAAGAAACAAGAACAAGAAAGTAATAATCAACTTATTGGTTTGAAAACTCCTGCATGAAAATAAGATGCCATAGAAGTGAAATTTTTTTCTGCAATAACAATAAATAATATTCAAAATGTATATGGTCTCATTTAATTCAAATGTATTTTTGCTTTGGATAGAAATATCTGTCAAAAGCATTAATTATTTAAGAAGAAATGATGACTGAAGACTATGGCAAAAGACAATCTAACACTTCCGCTTTTGGCATGAATTAACCCAAACATTACAATCATTATGATATCCTCAGGAGAAAGAAAGCATGTCCCAAACAACCTTAAAAAAAAAAAGTTGTGCTATCATGACACATGGCTGAACAGGGTTGATCTTAGCAGAACGCAGCAGATTTACAGTAAAAAAAAACAAAAAATCATTTTTCAGCTCTTGTTCAGTTGGTCACTTCTCCACACTAAATAAAATACTGTAAGCAGTAAGGAGATAATATGGAGAGAGAGACGAGAGCGGACGACTACACCTCACCTGTGTAAAGTGTAAAACACCAAAGACGCTTTAATATGTTGTACGTTTCAATAGACCGGTGACGACCGCACAGAGTAACATTATAATACAGAACTTTCAAATGCATCTAGTATGATAAAACAGTGCTGCTTTACCACACATACGCACGACCGAAGGAGCGGAAGCGGTCGACTGTGGCATAATCAAAGCTCCGCTGCTTTCGAGCCGTGTGTCCCACTCGTTCAGCGCCTCGTTTCGCTTCAAATGCTTTCACCCTCACCCTGCTTCATACTACTATGTTAATAAATCATCAGCTCATCCATGAACATGATTTCTGCACGAGTCCCGTCAGATTGCATCGGCTGTGGGGATAAAGACCACAACTCCCCTTGATTCCACACTCAGTCACAGCGTCATCAAACTATGTCTTTTGTCTATTTGTTTATTTTGAATACGCGTCCTCTAGCGGAGAAAATTACATATTGTGCCTCTAAGGATTTGTACAATATGAGCTCACTGTCATAAGGACATAAATGAACATTATCTATACTACTGAGGAGTATAAATAAACCATAAGCAGCCCTGGGTCCTCAACACAGCCTGGGAATAGTGACGGTAAGCTGGGTAGGAGCACTAAGAACAGATTAGGCAAAGCCTTTATTAGCCAGGGATTCCAGGTTCAGAGTCTGTTTATTTAGGGACTCCTCCTACTGCAAACAAGATCCTGACCCTAAAGTTCAAAAGAGAGGATGGAGGGTTAAGGCCGGAGTGGAGAAACGTCAACACATTCATGCTAGAAAATTCTGCAGGATGCTTTTTAAACAAATACAATGAACACACAAATAATTTTACCGTCTTTTTCACAGATGATAGCATCTAAAACATACAAAGAAAGACACATATGTGGCTAGAAGGGTTAGACACACAGATCCTCAATCGAAGTTTAAACATTTGCATATGACACCGTTCTGAACCAAACACTTTGCATTTCAGTGTTACCAAGGACAGGCTCTGCCTTCAGGATGATATTTCGTGCCACACAGATTCAGGGCTTTTTCAGCCCTGCATACAACTAGACACTAGGCAGGCTACAAGTGTTCACTCAAAACCTGGATATTTGAAATGCAAATTGGTTCCTGTGCTGACCTACTAATGTGCTTTTAGCGTCTCTATTTTTTTCTTGCTTCTCAACCCAACAAAATAATCTTTTCAAACCCATTTGAAAGTGTGAAGCAAAAGGCGGACATAAAACAGACCAAAAACACGGAGAATAGAAACTAAAGACACAATTTTTCAACTTCTGTGACACTAGTCTTGTGTAACATCTGGTGATCAATGACTCAAATATGAGCAAATGCCCACAGAAAGTGTACAGTTCTGATGATAGTGAGCCCAGAGGTCTTATCAAATGTAATTTGGCTAGGTTTACTTGGTTTGACCTTATTGGGTAAACTGGTTACCTAGCCAAAACGAAGCATGAATACAGTGAGTCTTATTTAGATCATTACTATTAAAAAGCAAAAACTCTTTTGTTTTCCTTTACAATATTTTCCACAAAGCCAGAAATGTACGTAATCGCAGATGGATCGACGCGAAAACACTGTCTGAAATCGGTTTCAAATTAAAAAATAAAAAGTGTTCAGTATAACTAACATGTCATAACCTACGTTAGATGAAACAGGATTTAATTTCTCACGAAAATGAAAACATAATTGTGAGTGACAGATCAAGTCTGTTCAGCAGGCTGTAAAGATTTTAACCTCACTGTTGCTCATTCAACTGACGCGATACAGAAAATATGTCTTTCCAAAAAATTCCTGGTGACAAACCTTTGGAAATATGCGTTGTGAAAACTATACAGTATTGCACAGACTATGTCTATCCCTCACTGCCTCGTTTTTATTCTAATGAATATACTAAAAAAATTTAAAATAAGAAAATATTAAATAAATGTTTAATAAATATTTATATTAAATCACTTAAATAACCCTGACTAAGGTCTTATTGCTTGTGAATCATTATCTGATATTAAGACCTACAGGAGGTTTGTGTCTGGAACCACCCTTTAAACCCACTACTGCATGCTGATTCACATGGTTTTCTCTA
>JADLZN010005278.1:0-92500 GCA_018155175.1 Sinocyclocheilus anophthalmus
TTTTTATCTTATTATTTTCATCAACAATATGGTTTAGAAATTAAAATCATTTAATTATTGTCCGAGCAGAGGCTATTCCGTTTTATTGATCTGTGGCGCATTAATTTTGATTCTACACGTGTAATGATGTCCAGTGACTTGTTTGCCTTATTTATGCATTATTTTATTTATTTTTAAGACTTTTTTATGACTAAATTTGGTAATTGGAGAGTAAAAATATATTTTTAAAACGTACACCGTTCAAACTAGGGTGCTTATGTTGAAGTGTTTGGGATGTGGCTTTAATGATGAGACCTTTTTTGTAATCAGGCTCTAAAAAAGTATATAAAAATTTGGATATATATTTATCGGCCAACATATCGGTTATCGGCTTTCAAAAAATAGAATAATCGGTTATCGGTATCGGCCAAAATTTTCACATCGGTGCATCCCTACTATAGTTTAGAGCTCGTAAGCTGAGGTCGATTTTTATCCCTAAGAAAAATTTTATTATAATTGAATTTATTTAAAAAAAGAGCAATTTGTTCAGTAAACCACAGTTTAATAATAATAAAAAAAACAATGTTTAGTTTTTCCCCCTGCTGTACCGAAACATACCGAAACGTCGTGTTTGTGTACCGTTACACCTCTAGTGTTCACACACGCAAGCGACTTTAAACCTTTCCAGCGAAAGAAAATGTGTAATAAAGCAGTAATCCCCAAGAAGCCGTGGTTTACAGTGAATTTATAACAGCTGAGGGGCGTTGTTAGGCACGACGTGATGCAGAGTCTAAAACTCCTTTAGCTGTTATAAATTCACTGTAAACCACAGCTTCACGGGGCCTACTGCTTTTATAAAATACGCTTATTCCATATACGTAGATAGGTTTCACAAAATAAAACAGAGCAAAAAAAGTGTAATGATATTAATAAAAACATTATTCTACCACCAAACAATGTAGTTCCTCAGAAAAGGCTGTGGTTGCAACAAAGTGGTTGCCGAGCAACACACAAACGTAAACAAAGGTGTGTGTTACTTTGTAGTCATTCACAACAGCTTCAAACGTGGCTCAGCCAATCAGAATCAAGCACCGGAACTCTCCGCTTTATAAGGGAACTCGATTCGTTACTCGCGCAATGTTCAAAGCTGCGCGCCGAACTGAACCCTCTTGCTTTAAACAGATGCATATACACATAAAATTGACAAAATGCCGATCTCGTCCCCCACCTTCAACATTCTTGTAAATGCAGTCGGTTGTGTCTTACGTGAATGAGAACAGCTGGGAAAGTGCATCATTATATCGGATGCGTGCATCAGCTCTTAAAGGGGCGGCAGCCTAATAATACCTGCTGCTGTCATTATGCTCATCAAGAACAAAGCACGTTTTTGACTAAGATGAATCTGCAGTGTTAGTTTACACTAAATGATTACATTTCTGTACCTGCATACTACAGAACATCGTTCTGTTGTATTCATCTATGCTTGTAATTTGTGTACTTGTTCTTATTTTCACTGGCTGTCCTCAGGTCCAGCAGACGGTCCAGGATCTGTTCGGTCGCGCACCCAGTAAGTCTGTGAACCCCGATGAAGCCGTGGCCATCGGAGCGGCCATCCAGGGAGGCGTTCTGGCCGGAGACGTGACCGACGTGCTGCTGCTGGACGTCACTCCTCTGTCTCTCGGCATCGAGACTCTGGGGGGAGTCTTCACCAAACTCATCAACAGGAACACGACCATCCCCACCAAGAAGAGCCAGGTCGCCCGATGCCTGCTCAAGCTCATGTATAAATCAAATCTTCTGCAGAGACATGATCATTTTATATGATGGGCAGATTTAATATATGCTTTTATTCACACAACACACATAAATAGAACTCGTCACACATCGTAAACAGCTTGACTGAACTTGCTTGGTACATGAGAACAAACCTTATTGGTTCTTCAGCTTCTGTCACAGCCATTATTGATGTGCATTATGTACGTGCATTGATCAGTGTTTATGTCTGATATACACAGATTTTAATTAACAGAAAAAATATTTAATTTAAAGCGATCGTGCCTCTTCAGAAGACATGGATTAAACTGTAATTCATAGGAAACTTTTTAAAGCAGCCCTAATATTAGTACTTATATCAATGTAGCTATATAAGATAAGTTGGTAAAAGGCTGAACTGACGCATCTTTCCTGGCTGTGTTGCTCCGCTCTAGCGTGTCCGTATGGTGTGATATGAACTCTGGATGTTGATGTGCCCCTCAGGTGTTCTCCACCGCTGCTGATGGACAGACTCAGGTGGAGATCAAGGTTTGTCAGGGAGAGCGAGAGATGGCCACAGACAACAAGCTTCTGGGACAGTTCACGCTGGTGTGTGCTCCGGGACAGAACAGATTTACACGCACTGTGCAGTACTTCAGTAGACCTCTGAAGCAGCTAGAGAATAACCCTGTTTCTCACATCGACTCTGAGATTGGTGTTTGTGTGCTGAACAGGTCGGCATCCCTCCAGCTCCTCGTGGAGTCCCGCAGATTGAAGTCAGCTTTGATATCGACGCTAACGGGATCGTGCACGTCTCCGCTAAAGACAAGGGCACCAGCCGAGAACAGCAGAGTGAGTCCAGACAAACATCAATGATATATGCTATTCCCAAAGGAGATCCAGACTTTTTCTTTAATCTTTCACTAAAATATGTGACCCTGGAGTCTTAAGTGTCAATTTTTACTGAATAGATTAGCTTTCCATTGATGTATGGTTTGTTAGGATAGCACGATATTTGGCTGAGATACAACTATTTGAAAATCTGGAATCTGAGGGTGCAAAAAAATCTAAATATTGAGAAATCACCATTAAATTATCCAAATGAAGTCCTTAGCAATACATACTACTAATCAAAAATTAAGTTTTGATGTATTTACTGTAGGAGATGTACAAAATATCTTCATGGAACATGATCTTTACTTAATATCCTAATGATTTTTGGCATAAAAGAGAAATGTATAATTGTGACCCATACAATGTATTGTTGGCTATTGCTACAAAGACCCACAGCGACGTAACAAGCTTTTGTGTGCAGGCTCACATATACAACTTGGTAAAAGTTGCTGCAGAAATGAGCCACGACACATAAAGAGTTATTTGCAAAAAACAGATAACTCTTATCTTAGTACTTTCCAAAAGCACCGTGAAAAACTTATTTTTTTTGTATTGTTAAAAGGGAGTTATCTGTGTTGCAAATAAACTCTTCACATGCTGGACTCCGCCTGTGATTAGAGGCGGTTATAAAAAAATCAATTTTAGTTGATTGAAACAAAACTGTGCATCTGGATGCAATAAAGGTGCCATCTAATGGTTAGGCGGGCTTAAGAGAGTCATCAGCGGCGCTCGGATGCGGTGAGATAAGGAAGTGGCGTCAGTGCATTCAAAATATTAGGAAATATAGAAGTCAATTGAGTGGAGAGGTTAAAAACCCAAACCAAGCCATTACACTAGGGCTGCCAAATTAATGCAATTTCTAATCGCAATTACAATTATGGATTCCACAATTACGTAATCGTTCAAAGCGACAATTAATTGTTCAAAGTCCACTTATGTCATTCTGCACGCTTAAGATATGTTTTTTCTTTCTAAGGGTTTTCCATTGTTTTAGTTTTAGTATAACACTATAATACCATTCATATTTTAACTTTTTTATAATTTAAAGAAGAAACCAATCCAATGTGTAGTTGACATGTAAGGACAAAGGCATGAGAAATATAAAATAGAAAAGCAATACAAGTTTTTCAGTTAGTGTTTTCAGCTTGTTTATTTCATATAAAAATACGGCATGCAGTAGCAACAAACAATGGTATAAACATCATTCAAAGTAAATTGTGATAATCGTAATTAATAATCGCAATGACAATTTCAAGGGAATAATCAACAATTATGATTTTTTGTCATAATGTGCAGCCCTAGTTCACACACCCCATTGCATTTCACACAGAGGAGATGTATAGAAAGCCATGCAAAGTTATTATGATTTATTATTATATTATTATTATTATATTATTATATTATATTATTTGCTATGTCCCATGCACTGCTCATCAAATTTGAATGATAGTAGAATATTGTCAAATCATAAAATTAAAAATTTTTGTTCTCAGTAATAGAAAAAAAATAGATTACTTATTTTGAGTGCATTGATCATTTGGTAATAAAAACTATATTTTTATTTAATAAAAAAAAAAGAAGAGATTGGGTGTCAACCCCTATCTTGATATTTTACAATAATATTTAAAAAAATAATTCAATCATATCTATATAATCCAGTGTGTTCAATAGCTTGGTGTGGGGGCAATAACAAAAAACTGCATCCAAATATCACAGTGTTCTCCAGGTCAGAAAAAAGGTTAGAGTTTCTTTAAAAACACATGGTTTACATAAAATCTTTTATGTATTTATAATTTGAAAGCAAACAAATAACCCTGTTTAGGATCGGGGCATAATACCTTTCAGAAATACAGTATTTAACAGTAATATATATGTCCATGACAGGGTGGACATATCTTATGGTTTATGCTTCGAATAATGGCCCATAAATATAAAAAAATGCATGGGAGCTCAGCTAATGTGTTTCTAGAGTACTTGAGTGTCATGAGATAAAGCGAATGGGGAACTAAGACCTAAATGTGTGAGTATCGTGAGGGTTGAAAGGCACTCTGTGGTGATATTGATCCGTATGTTAATGTAGACGTTATGCATGTGGTTTATAGAAGGGTGTTATTTCATTGCATTGAATAAACGATTTAATGCGCTGCATTCTTTTGCTCATTGCGCCCTCCTGTGCCCTCGGGAGACGAGCCAAAGCTTTCTTTAAGACTTATTTAATCTGCATATAAAACAAAGGAGTATTCTTAAATTTGTTGTGTGACTGTTAAAGCAAAAAATGATTTGATGTTCGTCTTAATAAAGTGGGTGAATTAAAAAAAGTGGTTAAATTTAAACTTTTTTTTTTTATTGCTCGGTTTTATAAAAATGTCAATAATTATTGATTTACCGAAATGAGTGTGAAACATTGTATCGTTGATGCAGTTTTTACTAGACGCCCAAGCTCTCAAAAATGTTTGAATTTGTCTTTCGCCAAACATGAGGTGGCTATTATTATTATTATTTTCTGCTTGTGCTTCCAGTTGTGATCCAGTCTTCTGGCGGCCTCAGCAAAGACGACATAGAAAACATGATCAAGAACGCCGAGACGTACGCAGAGGAGGACCGGAGACGCAAGGTAGCGTCTCTAGTGTAGCCCGAGGGCTGATGTGCTGCACCTTCAGACCCGTTTGAACTAATCGAAACGCATTGGTTTTGGGTCGCAGGATCGTGTGGAAGCAGTCAACATGGCCGAGGGCATCGTGCACGACAGCGAGTCAAAGATGGAGGAGTTTAAGGAGCATCTGCCTGCGGATGAGGTGCGACCGCTGTCTGGAGAGCTGAAGCACACTGTTCTAGAGCAGCTAACGCTTGTGATCTCTCTCTGCAGTGTGACAGACTGAAGGAGGAGGTGGCTAAAGTGCGAGAGCTGCTCTCGAGGAAGGACACGGAGACGGGAGAAAACATCAAGCAAGCGGCCACAAGCCTGCAGCAGGCCTCGCTCAAACTCTTCGAGGTGGCATACAAGAAGGTGCGCTCCGGCTTTCACGCGCTCTAGCCTTTTATTGACAAACACATTACAGTTATTTATAATAATAATAATAATAATAAAATTTCAATAAATAGACTTGGAAGAGGCAAGTTTTAAAATGTAATAATAATCATTTAATTATAAAATAATTATTAAATCTAATAATAAAAATAATATTATTCAATCAGTGGACTTTTGGAAGAGCATTAGTTATTTTAGGATATGATTATTATTCATAATAATAATAATAAAGATGTTTAATAGTGATCAGGTTTGGTATGTAGATTGTCTGAATGTTAGCTGAAATACTGTCTTTCACACTTGATCATCTACTTTATATTTGTGCAGCTCTGTAGTAGTAATAATAATAATAAGAGCGTCTGTGTTTGTGTTGGTCAGATGGCGTCGGAGAGGACAGGAGGAGAGACGGGGGAGAAGAAGAAGGGCCAGCCGTGAAGCCGTCTGGACTGATCTCTCTCTCTCTCTCTCTCCGCTCTCCTCCTCGTCCCTCTCTTAATGTCACGTTCATTCACTGTCTGCTGAGAATAGTCTGCGTCAGGCTTGAAGTGTGTCGAGTAGTCACCCGGGCTTTAATGTGATCACAGACACGACTCATTCCTTTCTTAAACACACGATTTAATGCTGCTTTGATTTGGGTTTGTGGGAATGAATGAGGCTGAACAACGTCTGAGTATTTGTAATAGCAGGACTTCAGTGTTTCAGTGTTTTCTGTTTAAATGGCACAGTCTCTGTTCTGTCCATGGGTTCTGCTTGGAAACTTTCTCAGCTTTGAGCTGAGAGCATGAAGCTATGAATGATAAACTCAAGAACAGAAGAATATGTGATGTGGAATTAATAGTGCAGTCTAATTGTCGTATGTTCCCGGTTATGATTTGCTGATCATACCAGCATTGTGAATCAGGAGCGCACTTCTACAACAGCGTCCTTCCAGGACAGATAAGGAAAGTAAAAGGTAGAGGTAAACCTTTACTAGTGACCTCTGCTTGTTTGATTTAAATCAGTGATGTTCTGTGTTTATGACGACTGTGACTGCGAATGACGTTCTGTGTGTAGCAGCACAATATAACACACAGCCCATCTACTCTCGGCTTTCTGGTTCATCACAGAAGAATATCCTGGAACCACAGTAGCTCTGTACAAAGGCTGATGTCTGTAGAAATTGTTAAATGCTCATTATGGAATTGAATGATTTAATAGCTTTAAAGAAAGCAATATTCCAATGCAGTCTTTTATAATAAAATAGTTTGAGCTCATATTTGTGTTGTGTGTGTGTCTCTCAGTCAGGCTCGTTTCAAGGTAATATATTAAAAGATTAATGTTGCTTTTGTTAATAATACAATTGTACTTTTAAAATGTATTTTTAACATTGGATGTTATGGTACCAGTATGCCTGAAATTCTTCACTTTAGTTGATTCTTATGGTAAAACGCACGTCCACGGGACGGTTAGAAATTGTAGGAATGTGAAAACGATGTGGCACTCGTGAACATTAAAAGCAACATGAGACGCTGAAAACTACGGAAGCTCGTCTCCTCCAAAGGATGATTACAAATAAATGGATAAGAGTAATTGTGACTTTTTGTCTCACAATTTGACACTTTTATTCAGTCATAATTGTAAACTCAGAATTATTTTTATCTATTTGATTGATTTGCGTATGCAGCAGAATAAAAAAGGTAATTGCTTTTTCTTTCACAGTTCAACATTTTTCTAAATTCTGAGAAAAAAAAACAAATATATATATATATATAATCTCAGAAAAAAATAGGTCTCGGTTTCAGATTTCTGCTGTATCCTACTTTCTTGCAATTGTGATTTTTCTTCCTAGTGCGAGTCTATCTCTCACATTTTGGGTATTTCGCAGAGAATGCATATCTCATAATTCAGATTTTCCTTCTCAGAAAAACGAGTTTATAGCTAGCAGTTATTTTTATTTATTTGTTTTACTCCGAGGTACAAGAAAAAGATGTCTGGATTGTAAGATAAACAGTCGCTATTACCTTTTTTATTTTTATTGATTAGTTTTATTTATCCGCAGGCAGAAAGGAGCTTCCATAGAACACTGGATGGTGTGATCTGGTGCAACTAAACACAGTGCTGCGCTCCGCTCTCAGACACGAGCTATGTGTTTGCACTGAGATCATCGAAGATTCAGCTTTATTTACATTGAAATATACATCATTACTCTGATTTCTTGAAAACTTTATTGTAATCGATCAGTCCTGTTAGATAAGGTTGCTGAAAGAGATAAATACAATCACGCCTTTCATACAGAATGTCGTAAACGCAAAACTCAAATGAGGTTTCAAGAGAGAGAGAAGAAACTGAACTTTTATTTTGAACCGTGTTGCTGGTCTTCCGTCTTCCGCGAGAGCTCTGCTGAGGCTGGTCGGAGAGGAGAGGATCTCGGGCGGTGAGAACGGCTTCAGACTCGTTTATCATCGTGTTATAGCACACCTGAGCACTCGTGTTTGGGCTGATGTTCAGATGCTGCGGAAAACATGTTATGGGTGTGAAAAGTACAGGAGATACTGTGCAGCGACTCCGTATCAAATCTGATAGTGAGCCTCAAAACTACAGACTGCTGCTGCTGCTGTTATTGTTGTTGTATGAAAAGTACAGTGGCGAAACTAAACACACTTACGCGTAGTGCTGAAAGTAAACTATTCATTAGAGTAATATTTCTGTTGTTAATGTAAGAGTTGTGTTTGGACAGTCACTGCTAATAGCAGCTAAGCTCTGTCACAGACCCAGAAAGCTGTTAACGAAGTGTTACATTCCCTGCCTTTAACACGTCTTAATAACGTGTGCTGTCGTGGTCATTATAGCACTTGCGTGTGAATATAAGACTCCTTAGCGAACTTCACAAGAGTGTTTGATAGCTAATCTAGCGGCTAGCATTAGCAGCTTCCGCAATAACAGTGTGACACGTGACTCACCTGAGTGAGAGTCTGACACGTGACTCACCTGAGTGAGAGTCTGGCACGTGACTCACCTGAGTGAGAGTCTGACACGTGTCTCACCTGAGTGAGAGTCTGACACGTGTCTCACCTGAGTGAGAGTCTGACACGTGTCTCACCTGAGTGAGAGTCTGACACGTGACTCACCTGAGGGTGAGAGTCTGACACGTGACTCACCTGAGAGAGAGTCTGACACGTGACTCACCTGAGAGAGAGAGTCTGGCACGTGACTCACCTGAGTGAGAGTCTGACATGTGACTCACCTGAGTGAGAGTCTGACATGTGACTCACCTGAGTGAGAGTCTGACATGTGACTCACCTGAGTGAGAGTCTGACATGTGACTCACCTGAGTGAGAGTCTGACATGTGACTCACCTGAGTGAGAGTCTGACATGTGACTCACCTGAGTGAGAGTCTGACACGTGTCTCACCTGAGTGAGAGTCTGACACGTGTCTCACCTGAGTGAGAGTCTGACACGTGTCTCACCTGAGTGAGAGTCTGACACGTGTCTCACCTGAGTGAGAGTCTGACACGTGTCTCACCTGAGTGAGAGTCTGACACGTGTCTCACCTGAGTGAGAGTCTGACACGTGTCTCACCTGAGTGAGAGTCTGACACGTGTCTCACCTGAGTGAGAGTCTGACACGTGTCTCACCTGAGTGAGAGTCTGACACGTGTCTCACCTGAGTGAGAGTCTGACACGTGTCTCACCTGAGTGAGAGTCTGACACGTGACACACCTGAGTGAGAGTCTGACACGTGACACACCTGAGTGAGAGTCTGACACGTGACACACCTGAGTGAGAGTCTGACACGTGACACACCTGAGTGAGAGTCTGACACGTGACTCACCTGAGTGAGAGTCTTGCACGTGACTCACCTGAGTGAGAGTCTGACATGTGACTCACCTGAGTGAGAGTCTGACACGTGACTCACCTGAGTGAGAGTCTGACACGTGACTCACCTGAGTGAGAGAGTCTGACACGTGACTCACCTGAGTGAGAGTCTGACACGTGTCTCACCTGAGTGAGAGTCTGACACGTGACACACCTGAGTGAGAGTCTGACACGTGACTCACCTGAGAGAGAGTCTGACACGTGACTCACCTGAGAGTCTGACACGTGACTCACCTGAGAGTCTGACACGTGACTCACCTGAGTGAGAGTCTTGCACGTGACTCACCTGAGTGAGAGTCTTGCACGTGACTCACCTGAGTGAGAGTCTTGCACGTGACTCACCTGAGTGAGAGTCTTGCACGTGACTCACCTGAGTGAGAGTCTTGCACGTGACTCACCTGAGTGAGAGTCTTGCACGTGACTCACCTGAGTGAGAGTCTTGCACGTGACTCACCTGAGTGAGAGTCTTGCACGTGACTCACCTGAGTGAGAGTCTTGCACGTGACTCACCTGAGTGAGAGTCTTGCACGTGACTCACCTGAGTGAGAGTCTTGCACGTGACTCACCTGAGTGAGAGTCTTGCACGTGACTCACCTGAGTGAGAGTCTTGCACGTGACTCACCTGAGTGAGAGTCTTGCACGTGACTCACCTGAGTGAGAGTCTTGCACGTGACTCACCTGAGTGAGAGTCTTGCACGTGACTCACCTGAGTGAGAGTCTTGCACGTGACTCACCTGAGTGAGAGTCTGGCACGTGACTCACCTGAGTGAGAGTCTTGCACGTGACTCACCTGAGTGAGAGTCTGACACGTGACTCACCTGAGTGAGAGTCTGACACGTGACTCACCTGAG
Organism: Sinocyclocheilus anophthalmus; assembly: GCA_018155175.1. Lineage (NCBI taxonomy): Eukaryota > Metazoa > Chordata > Actinopteri > Cypriniformes > Cyprinidae > Sinocyclocheilus > Sinocyclocheilus anophthalmus. The sequence continues at coordinate 10,360 of JADLZN010005278.1, forward strand.
AGAGAGTCTGGCACGTGACTCACCTGAGAGAGAGTCTGGCACGTGACTCACCTGAGTGAGAGTCTGGCACGTGACTCACCTGAGAGAGAGTCTGACACGTGACTCACCTGAGTGAGAGTCTGACACGTGACTCACCTGAGAGTCTGACACGTGACTCACCTGAGTGAGAGTCTGACACGTGACTCACCTGAGTGAGAGAGTCTGACACGTGACTCACCTGAGTGAGAGTCTGGCACGTGACTCACCTGAGAGAGAGTCTGACACGTGACTCACCTGAGTGAGAGTCTGACACGTGTCTCACCTGAGTGAGAGTCTGACACGTGTCTCACCTGAGTGAGAGTCTGACACGTGACTCACCTGAGTGAGAGTCTGACACGTGACTCACCTGAGTGAGAGTCTGACACGTGACTCACCTGAGAGAGAGAGTCTGACACGTGACTCACCTGAGTGAGAGTCTGACACGTGACTCACCTGAGTGAGAGTCTGACACGTGATAGAGAGTCTGACACGTGACTCACCTGAGTGAGAGTCTGACACGTGACTCACCTGAGTGAGAGTCTGACACGTGACACACCTGAGTGAGAGTCTGACACGTGACTCACCTGAGAGAGAGTCTGGCACGTGACTCACCTGAGTGAGAGTCTGACACGTGTCTCACCTGAGTGAGAGTCTGACACGTGACTCACCTGAGAGAGAGTCTGACACGTGACTCACCTGAGAGTCTGACACGTGACTCACCTGAGAGTCTGACACGTGACTCACCTGAGAGAGAGAGTCTGACACGTGACTCACCTGAGTGAGAGTCTGACACGTGACTCACCTGAGTGAGAGTCTGACACGTGACTCACCTGAGTGAGAGTCTGGCACGTGACTCACCTGAGAGAGAGTCTGACACGTGACTCACCTGAGAGAGAGAGTCTGACACGTGACTCACCTGAGAGAGAGAGTCTGACACGTGACTCACCTGAGTGAGAGTCTGACACGTGACTCACCTGAGTGAGAGTCTGACACGTGTCTCACCTGAGTGAGAGTCTGACACGTGTCTCACCTGAGTGAGAGTCTGACACGTGTCTCACCTGAGTGAGAGTCTGACACGTGTCTCACCTGAGTGAGAGTCTGACACGTGTCTCACCTGAGTGAGAGTCTGACACGTGACTCACCTGAGTGAGAGTCTGGCACGTGACTCACCTGAGTGAGAGTCTGACACGTGACTCACCTGAGTGAGAGTCTGGCACGTGACTCACCTGAGTGAGAGTCTGACACGTGTCTCACCTGAGTGAGAGTCTGACACGTGACTCACCTGAGTGAGAGTCTGGCACGTGACTCACCTGAGTGAGAGTCTGACACGTGACTCACCTGAGTGAGAGTCTGACACGTGACTCACCTGAGTGAGAGTCTGGCACGTGACTCACCTGAGAGAGAGTCTGACACGTGACTCACCTGAGAGAGAGTCTGACACGTGACTCACCTGAGTGAGAGTCTGACACGTGACTCACCTGAGTGAGAGTCTTGCACGTGACTCACCTGAGTGAGAGTCTGGCACGTGACTCACCTGAGTGAGAGTCTTGCACGTGACTCACCTGAGTGAGAGTCTGGCACGTGACTCACCTGAGTGAGAGTCTTGCACGTGACTCACCTGAGTGAGAGTCTTGCACGTGACTCACCTGAGTGAGAGTCTGGCACGTGACTCACCTGAGTGAGAGTCTGACACGTGACTCACCTGAGTGAGAGTCTGGCACGTGACTCACCTGAGAGAGAGTCTGGCACGTGACTCACCTGAGAGAGAGTCTGGCACGTGACTCACCTGAGTGAGAGTCTGGCACGTGACTCACCTGAGTGAGAGTCTGGCACGTGACTCACCTGAGTGAGAGTCTGGCACGTGACTCACCTGAGTGAGAGTCTGGCACGTGACACACCTGAGTGAGAGTCTGACACGTGACACACCTGAGTGAGAGTCTGACACGTGACACACCTGAGTGAGAGTCTGACACGTGACACACCTGAGTGAGAGTCTGACACGTGACACACCTGAGTGAGAGTCTGACACGTGACACACCTGAGTGAGAGTCTGACACGTGACTCACCTGAGTGAGAGTCTTGCACGTGACTCACCTGAGTGAGAGTCTGACACGTGACTCACCTGAGAGTCTGAGAGTCTAATTCTGACTCCTGTCCCCCTTTGCGATAGAATCATGAGAGGAATGAAGTGAGACGGGATTTCTATTGGAAACTAAATTCTATTTTTGATTTCATCAAGATCCTCTGGGCGTAGCTACCAATGATGATCGCAGTATCAGTGGAGCTCCTGTAAACATTTAATCACAATTGCTTTTTACTGGGATTGGAAACACAAGGTCAGTTTGGTTTTAAACCATTTAATTCTATTAATTCTTCATCGTAACGCACAGATGCAGTTAGAACTGACTACAGCTCTTACAGCAAATCTCCCATACTTATTCAGTTTATTGTTCGTAAGAAATTAATATGTGATATTTAAAAAGCTTTCTGAATATTTATGTTAGTTTTCTTAACCCTCATGTTGTGTTTAGGGGTGTGCGATATTGACAAAAAATTATATCTCGATATTTTCTGGGATTTTATCGATGACGATAATTAGACGATATTTTGCTGAGTGTGTTATTGTGCTGGTATTTTAAGGACTGCCGAATACAGCTGACTCCTAATGTTTTTAAAATTCTTCATATTCTGTGTGCGGGTCAGTTCACAGCAGTGATAGAAATTAATTTTTCCAATAAGTTTAAATTGATTTTTAAATTTTATGGGCATTCTTACCTTTATAAAGCCATTTTTTCTAAAAGTGTCCATTATCTTTTGAGTCAAATTCTTACATTTAATCAGGGAATTAGAATAATAAGACATTTGGGCTGTTACCGAGCAAATGAAATCAACACAGAAGCTGCATCTGAAGCTGCATTTAGATGTGTTTACACACATGTATTTTGTTTAATGCAAGACATGAATGCATTTAACCTGCAATTACAAATGCATAAATAATGTTTTGATATATTAAACATAAAAACAAAAAAATTATCAAAAAAGAAAAGAAAGAAAAAGCCGAAATGAAAACCGCACGTCACTGTTAATAAGTGAGTCACTGCGATTGAACCGAATCATTTAAACGAGTGATTCATTCAGGAACGAAACACCGTCATGTTGCTCAGAGACACAAACAGCGCTGTGGCTGTCTGTATTCTGGATGATTTTTGTTTTGTTTTTGGCGAAATAGAGCAAAAACAGGCAATATGGTGTCTAAAATGTAAGTCTCTTAATTAACTTATTGTTTATTGAATTCAGTGTCACATTTGTAATCACGGTCATTTTTTGGAGAAAAACGTCTCTCTTCGTGTGAAATTGAATAACTATATGAAGTGGTATAAATATATAAATGTTCTGCCATCGTGTCTTGAATTTGTGATCATTCTAAATGCATTTTAATAGCCTGAATCACGCAGTGAAAGAACGCACATGTGCACTAGTCTAACCTACTAGACTTCATCACTTATTGTATGCGTGCGCTCTGTAGGGATGTTTTGAACGGTTTTTGCAAAATACTCGATAATGTCAAATCGCACCTCGTTAAAACAACAATTACGATATTATCGCAGAAGATATATATATCGCACACCCCTAGTTGTGTTCACGTCATTTTGACCCAGAGAGGAGTTTCTTTTTGCTGAAGTTGCTAGTTAATGTTTATCACATTAGACTAAAACATGCTGACTTTGCTCACGGAGGGTAATAACAACTTGCCAACATGTGAATCAGGTTTGGATGTTGTCCTAGCGTGTTACACTTGTGCTGTTCCCAGTCAAACATGACCAGCCTACAAACAACCACTTATAAATCTCTCACTATGCTGTATTATCATGAAACACTGGGTTCAGTCTTTTTTGTCAACTCGTTTTCTTTCAATTAGCACAGGTGTTGTATTTCTTTCTATCGTAGGCCTCACTGATCTGATCTTATGCTCCTCTGTTTTTGTTTTTAGGTGAATAAGCTTAAATGAACTTTTGTTAGGTGCTTAAACTCCGATAAATGAGGCCTATGATCAAACCGCTCCAGAAAGAAACACACAACCTGTGCTAATCGAAAGAAAACGAGTTGACAAAAAGATCCAAAACGTTAAAAAATCCAGAATTTCAGAATAATATAGCATAAAGATGTTTACTTCGTTTCACTGCCGGAAAGTGAACCAACTCCAGCGTAAGGCTAAACGCAGCTGAATGTTTTTAATATGACTGAATTTGTATTTAACATGATAACAATTTAATAGAAACATCGTAAGTTACTAATTATATTACGATCGTGTGTGATTGGTTGTAACGCACAACACTGTACAAACGCCTGAAAAATATATAATGGAACAAATAAGCCCTTATATTAATTAGACAGTATTACTTGCCTAATAATATTAATAATAATCGTCTTGCTATCATCAAAGGCAGCAACCACAGGCGATATCTCTGACTATCGTCGATACACGTGGTAAGTAACAACCGTTTCTCATAACAATACTATGTAACTCTTTGTAGAAACGGTGGAGTTTACACGTTTGTTTCGCTCAATCACACGATATACAGTGGGTACGGTAAGTATTCAGACCCCCTTAAATTTTTTTCTCTTTGTTATATTGCAGCCATTTGCCTAAAATCATTAAGTTCATTTTTTTTCCCTCATTAATGTAGAAAAAGAAAAAAAAGACACACACCACCCCATATTGACAGAAAAACACAGAATTATTGACATTTTTGCAGATTTATTAAAAAAAAAACTGAAATATCACATGGTCCTAAGTATTCAGACCTTTGCTCAGTATTTAGTAGAAGCACCCTTTTGATCTATACAGCCATGAGTCTTTTTGGGAAAAAAGACACCTGGATTTGGGGATCCTCTGCCATTACTCCTTGCAGATCCTCTCCAGTTCTGACAGGTTGGATGGTAAACATTGGTGGACAACCATTTTTAGGTCTCTCCAGAGATGCACAATTGGGTTTAAGTCAGGGCTCTGGCTGGGTCATTCAAGAACAGTCACAGAGTTGTTGTGAAGCCACTACTTCGTTATTTTAGCTGTGTGCTTTGGTCATTGTCTTGTTGGAAGGTAAACCTTCGGCCCAGTCTGTGGTCCTGAGCACTCTGGAGAAGGTTTTTCGTCCAGGATATCCCTGTACTTGCCGCATTCATCTTTCCCTCGATTTCAACCAGTCGTCCTGTCCCTGCAGCTGAAACACCCCCACAGCATGATGCTGCCAACCACCATGCTTCACTGTTGGGACTGGATTGGACAGGTGATGAATAGTGCCTGGTTTTCTCCACACATACCGATTAGAATTAAGGCCAAAAAGTTCCATCTTGGACTCATCAGACCAGAGAATCTTATTTCCCACCATCCTGGAGTCCTTCAGGTGTTTTTTAGCAAACTCCATGCGGGCTTTCATGTGTCTTGCACTGAGGAGAGGCTTCCGTCGGGCCACTCTGCCATAAAGCCCCGACTGGTGGAGGGCTGCAGTGATTGTTGACTTTCTACAACTTTCTCCTATCTCTCGACTGCATCTCTGGAGCTCATCCACAGTGATCTTTGGGTTCTTCTTTCTCTCTCACCAAGGCTCTTCTCCCCCTGATAGCTCAGTTTGGCCGGACGGCTAGCTCTAGGAAGGGTTCTGGTCGTCCCAAACGTCGTCCATTTAAGGATTATGGAGGCCACTATGCTCTTAGGAACCTTAAGTGCAGCAGAAATTTTTTTGTAACCTTGGCCAGATCTGTGCCTTGCCACAATTCTGTCTCTGAGCTCTTCAGGCAGTTCCTTTGACCTCATGATTCTCATTTGCTCTGACATGCACTGTGAGCTATAAGGTCTTATATAGACAGGTGTGTGACTTTCCTAATCAAGTCCAATCAGTATAATCCAACACAGCTGGACTCAAATGAAGGTTAGAACCATCTCAGGCTGATCAGAAGAAATTGACATCACCTGAGTTAAATATATGAGTGTCACAGCAAAGGGTCTGAATACTTAGGACCATTTGATATTTCAGTTTTTCTTTTTTAATGTCAACAATTCTGTGTTTTTCTGTAAATATGGGGTGCTGTGTGTACATTAATGAGGAAAAAAAAATAACTTAAATGATTTTAGCAAATGGCTGCAATATAACAAAGAGTGAAAAATTTAAGGGGGTCTGAATACTTTCCGTACCCACTGTATGTGACCCGAGCTCAAAAGCAGTGTTAAGTCGCTGGGGTATATTTGTAGCAATAGCCAACAATACATTGTATGGGTCAAAATTATACATTTTCTTTTATGCCAAAAATCATAGTATATAAGTCAAGGGAAAAAAATTCATTTCCTGAAGATAGTTTTGTAAATTTCCTTCCGTAAATATATCCAAACTTAATTTTTGATTAGTTATATGCATTAGGGATGTAACTATCAAAATCGCACGATACGATAATATCTCGATATGAAGTCCATGATACGATATTTATTGTGATATTTAAAAAGACAAATGAAGAATTGGAAAAATGTTTGTACATTTTAAAGTTAAATTATTCTATCTAATGCACATCAAATTTAAGAGCTCCAACCCATGTTCTTAACTAAGAAAACTTAGATAAAAGTCAGAAAAAGTAGTGCCGTCTAACGATTAATCGCATCCAAAATAAAAGTTTTTGTTTACATAATATATTGTGTGTACTGTGTATATTTATTATTAGGGGTGTAACGGTTCACAAAATTCAGGGTTCGGTTCGGGGCTAATTGGTTACGTCGCAATGTTGGAAATATTTCTGTTTTAAATCATGAAGGCGAGCCAATGGATATCACACACAAACAGCGTGCTAAGTTACGCCGGTGAACGTCTTAATCTCAGTCAATTCAGTATGCAGAAAGTGAAAGTAAAAACGTAATGACGGAGCTTTCTGCATCTGACGCCGCTTATTCTCTCAGATACGACGAGACGAATCTACTTCAACATATGCTGATAACAGTATATAGCTAACTGTTTTCATTTATTCGCTTAATATTTCTAATAATACATAGTAAAAAAAAAAAAGAGAAGAAACATAGGCCTATTTTGTGTTAAACGGGTATTTTTTGAAAGTCGGTGCCTGAAATAGAATATTTTTATTTCATTGATTTTTATTGATGACTGCAGTGTTAATATTTTAATTATAGGCCTATAAATCATTGTATAACATACAAGACCCTTTTTTAAACATTTTAATTGAGGAGTAAATATATAGCCTAATCTTTTGTTATCCTCGCAGCACGTCAGTTATTTGGTAATTATTACGGATTAATTAAATTAATTGTAATTGCAAATTAATTGTGATTTTAATTTAACAATAAAAGTAGGCTAACTTCATAATAATAATAGGCCTAATAAAAATAAAAATGTAACAGGCCTACATTAATTGGAAATGCCAAATATCTTAATATTGCCAACAATTGATGTTTTTGACAATAGCTATCGTCGACACAATACGAATAAGTGTATCGTTACACCCCTATTTATTATGTATATATAAATACACACGCATGCTTGTATATTTAAGAAAAATATGTTATGTTATGTTTATATATTAAATATATCTATATATAATATAAAATATAAGAATATGAATATAACTATTTTCTGTATATATGTATGTGTGTGTATTTATATATACTTAATAAATATACACAGTACACATATATATTATGTAAAGAAAAACTTATTTTGGATGAATATTTCATAGGTGTATTAGTTTAGCTTTACACTACAGCAGGGGAATTACAATACTTCTTTCTTCATTTCTACACTTGAGAGATATTGTGAATCTGGACTGCATTTAAACCGCTAGCTGTCAGCGATTCATATTCTGCACTTTAAGCTTTTATTTAGAAGGAAACTCAAGCTTCAGTGAAAACAGGCTTACAAAAACACGTCTGACTACAAATCTAGTGAAACGCTGTAATCATCTGCGGTGGAAATAAAGCCTAACTGGTGGCCGTTGTGTTCCCAAACGTGTGCTACACTCACAGCAGTGAAATAAAGGAGTGGACTGCATTCATTCAGTGTGAACGAGTCGCTCTGAGACACAGAAAACACCGGATCACGAGCTGATCGTCTGAACCAAGTGTGTGCTTCACTTTGAAACACAGCGCAAACAGACTTGAAGAAGCCATATTGTGCTTTCAGTTTGAGTTTGTTTGACTGTGCCAAAGCATAATGCCCCAAAACACAACTTTAAAGACATTTTATGTTAGAATAAGAAGTTTAAATGTATTTTAAAAACTACAGTTTTTGCCCGAGAAGATCTATCGTTTCATATCATCATGTGACCGCGATAATACCGAGACAGTTTTGCTATCGCGATACCACGATATTGACAATATCGTTACATCCCTAATATGCATTGCTAAGAACTTCATTTGGACAACTTTAAAGGCGATTTTCTCAATATTTAGATTTTTTTGCACCCTCAGATTCCAGATTTTCAAATAGTTGTATCTCAGCCAAATATTGTCCTATCCTAACAAACCATACATCAATGGAAAGCTTATTTATTTATGATGCATAAACCTCAGTTTCATATAATTCATAAAGTTCTCCTTCTCTTGGCTACAGGTGCCACTGCCGAGAGGACGAAGAATGCAGACTATTAAGTGTGTTGTGGTGGGCGACGGGGCGGTGGGCAAGACCTGCCTCCTCATCTCCTACACCACCAACGCCTTTCCCGAGGAGTACATCCCCACCGTGTTCGACAACTACAGCGCTCAGATGAGCGTGGACGGCCGTTCGGTCAGCCTCAACCTGTGGGACACGGCGGGGCAGGAGGAGTACGACCGGCTGCGCACGCTCTCCTACCCGCAGACCAACGTCTTCATCATCTGCTTCTCCATCGGCAGCCCCTCGTCCTTCGCCAACGTGCGGCACAAGTGGCACCCCGAGGTGTCCCACCACTGCCCCAGCGTTCCCATCCTGCTGGTGGGCACCAAGCGGGACCTGCGCTCGGACGCGGAGACGCTGAAGAAGCTGAAGGAGCAGGGCCTGGCGCCCACCTCTCTCCAGCAGGGCGGCGCTCTGGCCAAGCAGATCGGCGCCGTCAAGTACATGGAGTGCTCTGCGCTGCTGCAGGAGGGAGTGCGGGAGGTGTTCGTGGAGGCCGTGCGAGCCGTGCTCTACCCCGTTACCAAAAAACACGCCAAGAAGTGTGTGCTCTTATAGTCGGCCGTGACAGAGATGAACTCATGAACAAGCTGCGCAGCCGCTCTCGCTCTTTCTGATTTGGTTTCGCTGACTTCTTCGTCTCTCATTGCCTTGTAAATCAGTCTGTTGAAGTTGCTTGCCTGTTTTTTTTATTTTTATTATTGTTGTTGTTGATTAATAACAGTTTGTTGCCAGTAGGGGCGCGACAATAAATCAATTCGATTCTGCGATTTTTCCGAATGCGTCGCGATTCTCTCTTGAATTGATTCTGATTCTTAGTTCAGAACAGCAGATGGCGCTGCGTGCTTCAGAAACAGCTAAACTCTGCTCGCTTCCAGTTCCTTACTCGCACACCACTTGAACATAAAATAATCATTCTTAAAGGTTGAAGAGAATTACAGTGGGCTGTGTTTACATTAATCTCATGTCATAAAAGCTGAGGTGCAAGTGCATTTAAGCACTTACATGACTCAACCGAAGCACAAGCGCTCTTCTTCGTGAGCAAAAACTAGCCTAGAGCGCCATCTGCTGTTAAAAACTACACTCAGAATTGCGATGCATTCGGAAAATCGCGGAATCGATCCATGAATGGATTTATCGTCGCAGCCCTAGTTGCCAGGTCCACTCGATGTACGATACATTAGATCAGCGATGTCCGTGTCTGTCAGGAGCGTGTGAGCTTTCTACTGCATTGACTCGCGCCGTCCTGTGCGTTTAGATCAATGTGCAATATAATGAACGAGACTGAACGAGGTCCACACATCAGACTTACGTTTACAGATATCCCAGCCGAATCTTTGACGTGCCTTCAGAATGATTTTTTAATACGTGTATTGTGTTTGATCCATAGCTTTTCAGCGATATTTCGATAGGTTGTGTAAAATGGATTGTTTGGGTTGCACTGTGTGGATTTCATGTAGAAAACTGCGGGATATATTTTACTCCAAAATCAAAAGAAAAAATATGCTTTCCATAAAGAAATGAAATCTTTTTAAGGAGCATTAAGATTTTTTTTTTAATGCAAAAGTCATCCCAAAGAAAGTCACTTCTCCAGCAACAATGACTGATTTTTTTTATTATTGTTTTTTTTTATATATATACATATATAGTACTACAAATACTGTAATGCTGTACATTTCCAGTTATATTTTACAAATGCAAAACGTCTTAATGGTCCAAAACTAGATATTTTTAATGCCGAATATATTGCCTTAGTTGTGATTTTGGGGTTAAATATGACCCTGAAGCTTTGTTCGATTAACCCATCATCCTGAGAATCGTGCCTTATGTGCTTTTTTTATTAAGGGCTGCATCCCGCTGCTAAACAAAAGTGTTAGTACTGTTGTTGTGATGGCAGATTTAAACATTGGCCCGTATCTTCCTCTTCAGAGACAGTCCGGTTACTCTGCATGCCTTACTGGAGTTCACCATAAAGCCTCTAATCTGTGACTCTGCCTCGGTGTGTAGCGCTCCATGAGAGTCGCTGCTCATTTAGAGATCGTCAGCGAACAGCAAAACGCCGAGGAGTCTTCCCAGCCCGAAGGCATGCTAATCCACCGGGTCCAGAGTACAACCCCTGCCAAGATCTCTCGTCTCATTCGAAGGCGGTTGTTTGGGTTTATGTTATTGTTAACCAACGAGTTTTATTTTTGGTTGTGCATGTTCAGTAAGAGGCCCGATGTTGTCCGTCATGTCACCCAACAACACTGGCCGCTGTATTTCAATATCCTTATCTCACGTACATCAGCATTTTAAGATACCAGATGATTTCCAGTGTTGCTGTTGTCATAGAGGTGTCTCTGCATCTCAGCGCAGTGAATATAACGGTCGCTGAGATGTGATGTTCTACCTGCTGGTATGCGTGTTATTCAGCTTTCAGAACTGGAAGTCGTGGTTAAACATTTTGCAAAACTGACGTGTGTGGAAACCTGTGACTAGACAGCCAATGCTTTATAACTGAAACTTAAAAAAAAAAAAAAGTGCTTTGTGTTTTTAACTTCTTGCTTTTTCTGAACTGTCTGCCAGACTTGGCCAAAGAGTGCCTTTGGATACAAAGAGATATGTTGTGGAGTTACTGGACTCGTGCATGTTAACATTTAACGAGTCTTAGCAATCACAGTGTTTCTGTTAAACAGTGTCTAATCATTCCTTACTTGCCAAACTGGATGTAAGTGCTGTGCTGTGTAAGGGAAGTGAAATTTGTGCAAAATCACTATTAGGTGTGCTGCTGGTGAACGGTGAGTGATTGTGACCGTGAACCGCTTTCAGTTTCATCTTTCAGAGTAATAGTGCGGCTTCACATGTGTGTCTATGGTATGTGGTACTACATATATATACACACACACTGGGAACTCGATTTCTGTCAAAATGGCCTTTTTATAACCAAAATAAATTGTATAAATGAACCGTGAAATTATTTAAAATGATGCTAAATAAATGTTGACACTCCTTCTTTGACTCGTGTGTGTTATGATTGAAGTGCTCTGTATTTGGGATTGGTCTGTGCTCCTGACATAGACCGAGGAGTTGCATCAGAGAGCAGGACGCTGCTAAAGTGCAGCACATGTTCTTACTTAAGATTGTTTCCGCTGCCGCCGCCGTGCACAGGCCACAACAAAGAGCTGATGCAAGCAGCTCCAGTGCACACTTCATTTCAGGCCCGAGTCAGATGCATTGCTTTGTGCTGCTGTTTCAGAGGTTTTCACACTTCAGCTGCAAAACAGTGTGTGCTTTCTATTCGCATTTATTTTGGGAAATACATTTGAGTTAAATTTGTAACGATTACTTGTTTGGATGCATGCAATGGTTGCAATGTTTCATAACTCTAATGTGCTGCACTTTATGCAATTTAGTAACTATTTTAATTTGATGGTTTCCACTAGGTAGCACCAAAGACATCTGTGCAGGAATAGACTAATTCATACAGTTTTCTGTTCAGGTAAAACATATAAATATAAATATTCTCTTGAGCCAGTGTTTCTATGACTCGAGCGGTTTCACCGAGAAGCAGAGTACGATTCAGAATAAATCAACCGTGTGTTTCTCTTTATGTTCACATTTGAAAAACTAGTATTTTTAATAGGTTTTCCCTAGTAAAAAGTAATATGTTTAAAATGCATTTACTTCATGCTAGGTATAGTTCCAATCATATTTACTGACACATCTGCTCAAGACTTACTGATATAGAAATTATAATTCAACTTTATTTGGAGTAGCCTACTACTCGTGCACAACCCACATTTCCTAATATTAAGCCTAAAATGAGTTTTAATGTCACTATTGATGAGGATTGTATGATATTTGAACAATAAAGGTCTTTAAATGCAAGATATTTAAAGTATACTCGCAATAGTTCCACAATCAGATCTACTTCAGTATATCTTTAGTTGGACTTCAGCACAGTTAAAGTACATTAAGCACAAAATTAGTTATTCCGATCTAGCAGACTTGAAGAATACCAGTTTAGTATACTAATAGAACAATTTCAGGGTATTTTATTAAGCACATAAATATGTAAATGCATTCGTAGTATACTTAGCACAAAATAAATGTATTTCAAATGCATTTTAGTATATTTATTTTTCACTAGGGTTATTTTTGATACAAAATCTTACTTTGAATACACAATAACACAGATATTAATCATTGTTTAACAGATGCTTTTAATAACTGCAGCGTGTGCACATGAAAGTGTGACGTCAGTAATCAACAGCCAATCACATGCCGTGAAACAGGTTACCCTTCAGTTTGAAGCCAGAGACACTGGGGGAGTGGCTTTACTGCGTTAGAGGTGTTTGCTTGCAGCTGATTGGTGCAGTTTGAGATCTCTTACCCAGAAGTGCAAACTAATCTAAAATATACCCGACTAGCCAGCTAAACCGGCTTCATGGTACATGTTACGAAAAGGTCCATTCTTTTTTAGAAGGGTCTGGGGTGTGCCTTCTGTGATGTCATTTCCTGTTTTCTTTCCAATGTACAGTAACAGCTTTGTGCAACAGGCATAAATAGCAAATGTGTATTATTTTTCAAGAAATAATAAAGCATTGCTAAACATTTTTTTAAATTATTATTTCACCTTTTGTGTGATCACAGAATGCTAATAATGCCGTACAAATGTTCAGCTTCTAATATAATAATATATATATATATATTATCTATATATATATATTTTATTAGGGGCTTGCAACAGTCAAATTACGGTTAGGTTGCATTCAAGTGTTAGAGTCATGGTTCTACCATACCATGCTATGTTTAGGGAAAAACCTATACTGTCAAATAAACACCATCATTCTTAATGCTACAATAGACCTCCACAAGTTCAAGTTTGTTGAAAGGACATAATGTGACAGATATACTGCAGGAGTGACAGGTGATGCTCCTCTGATGAAGGACCCCAGCGAGTGGACACATCATGCTGGGCCCCAAACACAGTTTTATTCAGAAGATGTTCATCATGTACAAGGCCACTGATAAGCCACTCGTCTACTTCTTTGCCTTCATGTTTCAAAGCAGCTGGAGAGACTACAACTCTTCCTTCCCACGTAATGCGGCTGACAGACAGACAGCTGCCCTGACAAATCTGACTTGATAATAAACACTGATGCAGACCTGCTCGAGTCAACAAAGCTGTCCACACTGCAGCCGGCAGCACAGAAAACTATCAGTGTTACTCATAACTAATGTCCCAACAATCCACTTACAATGAGTTGTCTACATGGCAAGTGTGTAAAAACAAACTGGAATGTTTACAGTGTATTCATAAGGTTTTTTTGCATTGTGTTGCTTGCTGTGTGAGCTGTGCCTTTATCTTGGCTGCAAACTCAATTTGATCCTCTGCAGGGCAGCTTTGTGGGCATCTGTGAGATTCGACTCGAGAGAGACACCGTGCAGCCCTGCATTCAGCTTAGCTTATCCATCAAATACAGAGTAGAGGAGAGAGAGAGTCCCATATTCCCTGTGTTATAGGGACCAAATGTCCCCATAAGGAAATGTTTTGGTCCCCATGAGGAAACAAGCTTTACACAGAATTACATTTTTTGAAAATCTTTGAAAATACAGTATAGAAATCATTACACCTATGGAATGAACCCATAAAATATGGAAACCTGTGTGTGTGTGTGTGTGTGTGTGTGTGTGTGTGTGAGAGAGAAGAGGAGCTGAGAGAGGAGAGGAGAGATAGTGTGGTTGTGTGTGTGTGTGTTGTGTGTGTATGTGTGAGCGAGGGAGAGAAATGGTTGTGTGTGTGTGTGTGTGTGGGTGTGTGTGTGTGTGAGAGAGAGAGAGCTCGTGTGTGTGTGTGTGTGAGTGTGAGAGAGAGAGAGAGAGAGGGTTGTTGTGTGTGTGTGTGTGGGTGTGTGTGTGTGAGAGAGAGAGAGAGATAGTGTGTGGGTGTGTGTGTGTGTGAGTGTGGGAGAGAGAGAGATAGTGTGTTTTGGTGTGTGTGTGTGTGTGGTGAGAGAGAGAGAGGTGTGTGTGTGTGGTGAGAGAGAGAGAGAGAGAGAGAAGATAGTGAGTTGTTGTGGTTTTGGTGGAGGGATGCTGTTTTTGGAAGGAGAGAGAGTTGTGTTTTTGCTGTTTTGTGTGCATTGTGTGTGTGAGGAGGAGATGGAGCTTGTTGTTTGTGTGTGAGAGAGAGAGAGAGAGAGAAAGTTTGTGTGTGAGAGAGAGCGAGAGAGAGAGAGGAGGAGAGAGAGTGAGCGTTGTGTTTGGTTTGGTGTTTGTGTTGTGTTTGTGTGTAGTGAGAGTAGACGAGGGAGAGGAACGAAAAGGGAGAGAGACAACGATGTGAGGTGTGAGAGGGTGATGAGGAGAGAGAGGTGTGTTGTGTGTGCGTGAGGAGAAGGGGAGAGAGAGAGAGAGAGATAGAGATGTGTAAACAATGTGTTGTGAGGGCGTAAGTGTGGTGAGGGTGAGAGGAGCACCGGAGGGGAGGGGGAGAGAGAGTGGTTGGGTTGTGTGAGAGAAGAGGAGGAGAAGAAGGAGAGGAGAGAGATAGTGGGGAGTTGCGTGGTGGAGGGAAGCGAGAGAGAGAGTGGTGTTGTGTTGTGTCTGAATTGAGAGAGAGAGGAGGTGTGTGTGTGGTGTGAGAGAGAGGAGAATGAAGGGGTGGTTGGTTGCCTCGTGGTGTGAGAGGAGAGAGAGTGTAAATTATTAACTTTTAAGAATTGCACTCTCAAACATTCGGCCCACACAGATCATCAACACAGAGAAACACAAGTACATCACCCACTGGACAAACACCATTAAAAACCAGCACAAATTAGAATGTTATTCTGCACTAAATCGAGAGTACACCACGGCAAGCTACCTGAGCACAGTGACTGATGTGAAACTCAGGAAAACATTGACGATGTACAGACAGAGCGAGCACAGTCTGTCTGTAGAGACGTGCCGGCGCAGACAAACCTGGCTCTCCCGTGAGGACAGACTCTGCTCCCACTGCAGTCTGGGAGAAATAGAGACAGAGCTGCACTTCCTCACAGAATGCCCCAAATAACAATTACCCACTAAATAGACCACTATTACCCCAAAATGAATCAAATATTTCCCAAATTTAACATTTGTAGCCCAACCGAAAAACTCACACCTTCAGTCTTGTGTTTGAAAATCTAAGTGTTGCACAATAATAGTGCAAGATTATAGCCAACCCTGCCAATCCGAGGCACAGCAACGAAACAATATCAGTAAATATAGGCTCTAACTCACACCAAACCAACCAATACACGACTGTAGATAATGTTGTATTCAGTTTATTAGTTAAATAAATACAGAAATAATCTTGTTATATAACCTTTACTATATCATATATATGTTTATATGTATCCATATGTTTTAATGTCATTCTTTCAATATTACTTGTTCATATGTTATTTAAAATTGCTATATTGTTCCAAATTACACTGTTTTATATGTTCTATTTTCCTATACATGCTTTGGCAATGCAAAATGTGCTTTTTGTCATGCCAATAAAGCTAATTGAATTGAATTGAATTGAATTGAATTGCTTGAATGCGTGTGTGGTTTTTGTGTGTGTGTGTGTGTGAGAGAGAGATAGGGTGTGTGTGTGTGTGTGAGTGTGAGAGAGAGAGACGAGAGAGAAGAGGAGTGAGTCTAACCTGTGTGAGCAGCACCTGGGAAAGTTTATTCTGGTCGCATAATAAACGCTCGACTATTAGACTTTATCACCACACACAATGTACTGAGCAGAAGCAAAATCGGATTTTTACCAAATTACCGTACATCTGATCATATCTATACATTACATACTCTAATTGAAAACATGTTAACCAAGATAAAGGTAAAATATTTGCATGCTTTATTGACTTTAAAAAAAGCTTTTGACTCAGTTTGGCACCAAGGACTATTCTACAAACTTATTGAAAGTGGCATAGGAGGTAAAACCTAAGACTCAAATCAATGTACACTGAAAGTAAACGTGGCGTAAAAATCAGCACCAAACGTACAAGGTATCTTTCCCAGGAGCGTGGAGCGAGACAGGACTGCTGCTTAAGCCCAATGTTATTTAACATATCAATGAACTGGCGAGCAGTCTGGAGCAATATGCAGCCCCTGGCCTCACCCTACACAACTCAAAGATCAGATGCCTGCTGTATGCAGACGATCTGCTTCTGCTGTCTCCCACTCAACACACTTTACAGCAGAACCTGGACCTGCTACAGCAATACTGCCAGACCAGGGCTCTGACAGTCAACCTGAAGAAAAACAGAATTATGATCTTTCAGAAAAGATACAGATGCCAGGGAACACCACACACATTTACATTAGGCAATAAGCAGATAACACACACATCACACTACAACTACATGGGTTTGAAAATCACATCCACGGGAAACTTTAATCATGCTGTGAATGAAATGAGAGATAAAGCACGATGGCCTCACGCATCAAAACGCGGCATGTCTCTATAGAGGTCCACCCTATTAGATTTTTAGGCTGAAAATATTAGAATCAGTAATTGAGCCCATTGCTCTCTATGGCAGTGAGGTGTGGGGTCCTCTGACAAATCCCAATCAAGATTTCACCAAATGGAAAAAACATCCGATTGAGACCCTGCATGCAGAACTCTGTAAAAAATATATTACACGTGCACCGGCACACAACAAATAACGCATGCAGGGCAGAATTAGGCAAATATCCTCTAATCATAAAGATACAAAAAAAGGGCAATTAAATTCTGGAAACATCTGAAGCTCAGCCCAATCATATCATTATAAAGCCCTGCAAAACCAAGAGATGAGCAAAGAAAGCAAAACCCTCCCTCAACTGATCCAGAGCTTCAGTCCTGATGCTTCACTAACATCTACTTCTGCTCTGCATCACAGCATCAGAATCAGTCAGATTACTGCACAAACCAAACAGAACTACATCACTCACTGGCAAAACCAAACACAACAGCAGAGTAAAGTGCAATGCTATCTGGCACTAAAGAGAGAGTACAGTACGGCAGAGTATCTGTACACAGTGTCAGATAAGAAACTGAGAAGCACGTTGAGCAGATACAGACTCAGCGGACACAAGCTGATGATAGAGACGGGCAGACACAGAAAAACATGGCTGCCACCGGAGCAGAGACTGTGTTCACACTGTGATCTGAATCAGATGGAAAAAGAGCTGCACTTCCTAACAGAATGCCCCAAAAACACAGATATACAGACAGTGTTCTATGATAAAATACAGCAGATCATCAGACATTTAAAACTCTTTCAAACCAGGAGAAACTACCGTATCTGTTAGGAGAACAGAAGAACTGCCGTGTGTTTGCTGCTCAATATGTGTCTGCCTGTCACCACAGAAGAGAACACACTCACCTGCCCTGATCTGATGTTTCCAGCACAGCTACATTATATTAGGCCAGATTACTCTATTATATTACTTAGATGTACATTCTGCTTCTGTAAATATGTCTAATCCCTTATTTTAATTGTATTTCTAGTATATATACTTATACATTAGTAATTAATTTTACACTACATGTTTAATACTTTTTATATATTATTATTATATTATTTTTCTTTCTGTTAATACATGTGTATTTGTAAGCAGTCCAGCTGCAATTGCTTTTGCAATACAAATGTATAATTTTTGTCATGACAATAAAGCACTCTTAAATTGAAAATGTAATGTGTGTGTGTGTGTGTGTGCGTGTGTGAGAGAGAGAGAGAGAGAGAGAGGTGAGGGAGAGGGGAGTAGAGAGGTAGTTTTTTTTGGTGGTGTGTGTGATTTGAGGGAGAGGGGAGAGAGTGTGTGTGTGATTGTGTGGGAGAGAGAGAGAGAGTGGGTGTGTGTGTGTGAGAGAGAGAAAGAATGAGTGTGTGTGTGTGTGAGAGTGAGAGAGAGAGAGAGTGTGTTTGTGAGAGAGAGAGAGGTGTGTGTGTGTGTGTGAACTGAGAGAGAGGGAGGAGGGAGAGGGTGTGGTGTGGTGGGTGTAGTGAGAGAGAGATGAGAGATAGTGTGTGTGTGTGGGAGAGAGAGTGAGAGAGTGTGTGTGAGAGAGAGAGGGAGAGACGTGTGGTTGGTGGGAGACGATGAGGGAAGAGGGGGGAAAGTGTTGTGTGTGTGTGTGTGAGAGAGAGGAGAGAGAGTGTGTGTGTGTGGTGTGTGAGTGATGAGAGAGAGAGAGAGAGAGAGAGTTGTTTGTGTGTGTGAGTGAGAGGAAGAGAGAGTGTGTGTGTGTGTGTGAGAGGAGTGTGTGTGTGTGTGAGAGAGAGGGTGTGTGTGTGCGTGTGTGTGTGTTGTGTGTGTGTGTGTGAGAGAGAGAGAGCTAGTGTGTGTGAGAGGGGAGAGAGTAGGGTGTGTGGTGAGAGAGGAGAGAGAGTTGTGTGTGAGAGGGAGAGAGGAGTGTGTTTGTATGAGTAATTGAAAGTGGTTAGAGGATGAGAGGGAGAGAGTGTGTGTGTGGTGTAGTGAGAGAAGAGGAGAGAGATGGTGTGTGGTGGTGTGTGGTGTGTGTGTGTGTGTGTGTGAGAGAGAGATGCGGTTGGTGTGTGTTGAGCGAGGGGAGAGAGTGTGTGTTGTTGTGTGTAGTGAGAGAGAGGGAGGAGTGTTTGTGTGTGTGTGTGAGTGAGAGAGAGCGAGAGCGAGTGTGTGTGTGTGAGAGTGTGTGTGAGAGAGAGAGAGAGATGTGTGTGTGTGTGTGTGTGTGTGTGGAGAGAAGAGGAGAGAGAAGAGAGAGAGATAGTTGTTTCGGTGTCAGGTGTGTGCGGTGAGGAGCGATCCAGAGGAGAGAGGTGGAACGATCAACCTAGATCGAGAGAGTGTGTGTGCTGTGGGTTCCTGCGTCTTGTGATGGAGGCAGTGGAGAGAGAGATTGAGTTGGGTGTTTAATGATTGAGTGAGCCCAGAGGGAAGAGAGGAGTGTGTGTGTGTGTGTGGGAGAGGGAGAGAGTGTGTGTGTGAGAAACGGGAGTGTGTGTTGTTGTGTGTGGTTGTGGTGTGAGAGGAGCGAGAGACTGAGAGAGAGAGAGTGTCGTTCTTGTGGTGTGTGTGTGGTGCGTGTGTGAGAGAGAAGAGAGAGGGAGAGAGTGTGTGTGTGTCTGTGTGAGAGAGAGAGAGAGGTGAGAGTGAATGGTGTGTGTGTGTGATGCTGATGAGAAAAATCTGATCAGCGCTTTTTTTATCCACTAGATGTCAGTGTTACATTCTATATTAATATTTTGCTTAAAATCTATTTCGTTGTGTGTATTTTATTGGTGGCAATTTCTCAATCAACAGTTGAAGTTGTTTAGGAATTCAATTATTGAAAATGTAGGATTAACATAAGTAACGTGAAAGCAAAACATACGCCAACCAGCAATAACTGAATAATACTGGAGTAGTACAACAATTAATGAGTTAATAGTAGATAAAAAGGCGAAAAACATAAAACTTATCGGATATTTATTATATAGATATAATCTGTTTTTTTTTATTAATGTAAGTTAATATAAAGGCTACATAAGTAATTAGCCTTCATTCTTCATAAATCACAAAGTAAACAAAGCTGTATGAAATGCCTCAGAATGTGTTGTATTGTAGAGACAATAAAGAATAAGAAATGGCACTGAAGAGCACTAGGTGCAGAAACGAGTCTCTGGAGTGTGTGCGGATGAGGCGGGGGCGGGGCTAGCGCTGGTGACGCCGCAGCGCAGGGGCGTGGCCGGCTCGGGGAGATTATGGGCGGTTTTTGCAGAGACGCCACGAAGCCATACGTTCTCCGCGATGTGAACATAACTGACAACACCTGACATGCACTCACAGAGGGCTCTTTAGACGGCACTCACGGTAGGTTCGTGTGAACTGGACGTTGTCTATATGTCTGGGACCTTCGATTATAGACGAATGAAAGGGACATCATCTGAAAAGCCAGTTTTTGCTCGGCAGCGTTTGACATCGGTGAGCTTTTCAGAGCCACGTGTGCGTAATTTACATTTTTAAAACTCATTACTGAAGGATCATTATTATAATGCGTAAATGGTGTTTTGCGGCTGTGATGGTGAACTGGAGGCGTACAGTCAGTTCACTGGGATATATCTGACACTACAGTATTGATATTTTAAACTCGGCTCACATTTAGTGTACATTTCTGTTCCCAAGTTGACTTTTTGTAAAACTTGTAAGTATTATCTTATCTTCAGTAAACATGGCTTTACCTGACAATGCTATTAGCCTTCCTGTCCAGGAACTGGCCTTTCCGGAAATTATCGAGCTGAACGTCGGGGGGGGGTTGAATGCGCGATGGGGGTTGAGGTGCCGATATATCACACGATCTGACTCGTAACTGTTATTGGGACGAAGTGTGCCGGACCCCTCTGTGGGGTGTTCAGCAGAATGCATTTGCCAGAGGCGCTTGTGCCAAGGAGTCAAGCGTACCACCAAGGGCCCGTTTATTTCGTCGACAGATGACGGATTCCTGTTCCGTATTAGGAGTACATGCACTTGGAGAAGCGCCCCCCCCCCCAGGCAGACTCGTCCGAGACTTTCCGGAACATTTCAGGCGCTGAGGACGCTGCAGCGGGAGGGTGAGTTCTTCCACCTCACTGAGCTTGTGAAGCTGTTGGCACCAAAGCTCAGCAAGCAGAACTCTCTAGGCGACGAGGGCTGCCAGAGCGACCCCGAGGAGCCCTCGCCAGGGGCCGACGTCGGGGCCGTTGCCTGCTCCAGCGACGGAAAGTGCTCCGGGTTCATCACCATCGGCTACCGGGGCTCCTACACTCTGGGCCGTGATAGCCAAACCGACGCCAAGTTCCGGCGAGTGGCTCGGATTATGGTGTGTGGGAAGACGTCTCTCGCTAAGGAGGTTTTCGGGGAAACGTTGAACGAGAGCCGCGACCCCGATCGCCCGCCTGAGCGCTACACGGCGCGCTATTACCTAAAGTTTACTTTCTTGGAGCAGGCTTTCGACCGGTTAGCCGATGCCGGCTTCCACATGGTGGCCTGCAACTCCACGGGGACGTGCGCCTTCGCTCACGAGCAGACCGACGACAAAATCTGGGCCAGCTACACCGAATACGTATTCTACCGTGAGTGATCTTAAACCCTGCCTCCCAAGCCAGAGATCATCTGCAGTAGATGTAGAAACCGTCCATCAGACTTTCCCACACCAGAGCCCCTAATGCCTCTTCCCCGCGGCGCTCGAGTAACCTTTCTTCCCTCCAAACCTCCCCTTCACCGAGAGACTGCCTTCCCCTTGCTCAGCTTTTGATGCTGTTGTCGATGTGTTTAGTCGAGCTAAAAGTTGGGGATGAACTGCTAAACTAGGCTTGAGCCATTCGAAAGGGCTTCTCTTGAGTCACTCAAATTGTCGGACAAATTATAAAGCTTTGAGTTGTTCGTGATGCGAAATAGAGATGTGATAGATTATGTAATTTGGGTCATTATTATTGTATCTAGTCCTTTGAAAGGGGCCAAAGGAGAGAGAATCCACTAGGTTATAAAACCATCTTTATGGATAGATGCAGACCAGAAGATGAAACCATGCAGACTATTTCAATTGTCAAACTATTTTTAACTAGCATTGATGAATAGTGTCAAAAGCAGGTTTGGATTTAGTAAGCATTAATAAAAAAGCACCTGAAAGTGCCGTGTTATTAAGCTTTCTGTGTTTCACTTGTGTAAGGCTAGAGGATACGAGTACAAACATTGTGCTCGGAAGTTTTATTTTCCAGCCTGCCATTTGTGTAAATTCTTCCGTATGCTTATATTGTTGTTTATTAAGTTAAATGCTTCACATTTTAATTGATCTTATTAAAATTTAAAGATGCATACATTTAGTAATTGATGTTTGCATATCTTAAGCCATAGCCTGTTATGAAACACCGTCTATTTTTTAATCACGCAAATGATATTAGTTAAGTAGATATTTTCTTCTTCATTAAACGCAGTGCCGTTGTTTGACACCGAGTTAGACGTGACTTTTAGAGCTTTAAATTTCAGGTATTTCCATTGTAACCTCAGGCCAGAATTGCCATTAACTCAAACACAGGCACAAAATCTCACAGTTATGAGATGTCATTTGAGATAATACATATCAGCCAGTAATTTATTTCATGTCAATCAGAAATGCACTTAATCCCTTAATCTTACTTTCCTGATGTTGTGTTTTAAAGGTTATGTCCGGGCATTGTTTAAAGTGCTAGCCTCAAAGTGTCTTTATGAAAGCATGAATTATTCATCGAGTATATTGTCCTAAATATAAAACCAGTGTATGATATACAAACACATTTCCTGATATATCAATGAAATGAAATCAAACTTAAATTAAAGCAACAGTTAATGCTCTATTTAGACAAGCTAGTCTTTTCATGTCTCAGTTTCAGTGCCTCATTCACCAGAGAAATTTCTACACTGAAGACCATTTTTGCAAGCATAAAAGATTAAGACTACACTGTAAAAAATAAATCCGTAAAATAACAGGTCAGCTCATTACACGTGACATTATCCATTAATTTTACAGACATTTATGTTAACCCTAAAACACAGTGTAAAATTCAAAATACTGGTGAAACACCTGTAAAAAATAAATACGGAAAAAATCCTTACAATTATACAGTATTGTGCCCTATTTTTACAGATTTTTGTTTGTGTGTGTGTAGTAATAAAAGTCAGAATCGAGGCATGGAGTTCACTTACTAGTTATATATATATATATTTAAATGTTTATTCTGTCATATGCATTCTGATAGCATTTTTTGCAGGGTGAATATTGATACTGCGTAGATCTGCATTGCTCAGTGAAAGTTAAAGAGAAAATGGAAGCATTACATCAGATTATTAAATCTTTCTCCCCCAAAGTCTCTTCTCCACTGAGTCCTCTGTTATCACGCTGGTTCCCAATTTCTCTCGCGTGTTCACCCTCTCCCGAGCAGTGAACTTCAAAAGCGTGTAAGTGAAATTGTTTGCACTGCGGATGGCCAGAATGGCAGTAAACCACATGCAGGATGCAAACCTATAACCGCTTCCAGGTATCTAAAAGCAGTGATCTTAACCAAACCAAGCCTCTCTGCTGTTGGGTGTGTCTAATCGCATTCTAACTTACAGTTTGCGCTGGCACCAGCGTGTGAGCCCGTAGGCTCGACAATTCGCGCACTCTCCAGTGAGGAACTAGGGAACAACATATTTAAATATCTTTTCAGCTCAGCAAATATAGAGATTATTCAAATTGAGATCGCTGATACAAGAGCTGAAATTATCCAGATGTCTGACACATTAACATGCCTTGTTATACGATGAGAGATAGATGTACAGGTAACCAACATCACCTAAACATAGTCAACCATCTAAAACACTGCTGCATGGATTTATAGATCCTGGTATTAAATGTAATTAATTTAAAAACAATAAGCCCAAGTAACATCACAGACAATGTGTCGGAGACGTCCTAAAAATAAAAAATTTGGAGCACCAACTTTTCACAATTTTATCAATTTCCTGTTTTACTTGTAAATATGTTACACCAGAGAAGTCAAATGGGTTAGTAATGCCAATTTATTTGAGTGTTTGTAGATGCATATCACATCTAAGCTCTGTGCAATAGCTAAATGGTGTAGTGATTTGTGACCGTAAACAGCCGATCCTTCAATCTGGCCAGTGGTGTAATTGTTGCATTGTGCGCTGGTGTTATTTATAGGGTCCAGGTAGGCAGCAGACCGCAGCTATACAGTCGAGTATGTTTATGCCCATCCCTATATGACCTATAGCGAACAGGGCGCATAATTCATAACTAAGGCCTATAACTAAGGGGGTAATCCCTCTATCGTAATGGGATTTGTCAAGAGCGAGAGAGGGACCTGATTCAGTTGGATTTTTCCATTTGATTTACTGGAATCATTAATGTCTTCGGTCGAAGGCACACACAGCTCTTGATGTGTGGAGGGGGTGATGATGCCTCGATCGATCAGCTGTACTAATTAAAAGAGGCAGTGAGGGAGAGGGACTTGAAACTGATCTGCAGACGTTGGGAAAGAGAGGCAGAACCTCTTTAGCCCCTGAACCGATAACCCGTGCTGTTCGGTCGTTGTATCATTTCTGTTTTAAAATGTGACAATTTTCTTGCTTTTCTGGGTTTGCTCCAGAGTAACAGATCTGAACACTCCAGAAGAGACTATGTCTCAAACCGAGTTCATTTTGTAATAATTCATTATGGACACTCATGATCTGAGCTACTAGTCCGATAATCCTCAAGGAATGTAAAGATTGCTATTACAATATCTGTCATAAATTGGAAACGGCAATCCACAGGGACCCTAATGGTGTCAAATAAGAATCCAATAATATCACTCAAACTGAAATGCTTATTGTTTAGTGCAACAGAATCTTTATCTAGATGATTGGAGGATTCTTATGTGTTGCTATTACAAACCTTTGGCTCCATGTGATGATAGAAATTGCATTAACATTCCTGTACATTCCCTTTCGCTGTTGCTGCATGTCAAAATTGTCTCTTTTGTTTTCGTGGCAATGTCACACTGGATATTTTGGTGCAGAATCAGGCTCTTTTGAGCAGAGTTCAGGTAGTAGGGTTGGTGTGAAAGAGTTTTTCCACTAGGAATGAGGACATTTTGGGGGTACAGTTCAGGTGGTATGGTTCACAGTTGAAACAGATCCTAACTTGATGATGTATACTTTACATTTTGCAATCTTTGCATGTTCCCAGTTACATTATATAAAACTGTATAATGTAATCATAGTATGATGCATTCCTCCTGTTGCTTGTCTATAAATAAATTGCTTTCAGAGTACCTCACATTCTTTGGATCTCTTGCATCCATTGATCTGTGCAAATAATTCACAAATACTTCAATAATACAGTGAACTTGGTGTCTTTGCCACAGTTATCAACCAAATAACATACAATGAAAGAAGACCTGTGGGGACAGAAGGATGTCGGTGGATTTGAACTCCGGTTCAGATTGAGCAACTGAACCATTAAAAAAGCAACAGAAAATAGCATTTTAAACAAGTAGCGAATGAGACATGGTAGTATGGCAGAGCTATAAAGTGTATCTTTCCATCCTATGGGAACCAGGGTTACATACATAACCGCTCCCTTTCATAGGTTCACTCAGTACATCAGTAGCTGATGCTATGGCAACACTATACCACAGTGCCATACTACAAAGAGATTGCCAGTTTATCTGCCTGTGAACACATACAGGCTTAGAAAAAAGGAAAATGAACTGACATGTGTTCAGACAGATGAACCTTGAGAACCAGTAGTCAAGTCCATGCCAAGATTATTAAATCATACAGATTTCCTCTACACACAAATTTCCTCCAAAGATGAACCCTTAGATAATGCTTGTAGAAGTGTGACCCTGAATTAACAAATACATGCCTCATGAACAAGAGAAATCACATCCTTCACCAAATGCAACATCTTTTGTTTCCTAGCAGCAACACCCCTGTGGTGGCCATCAAAGCAAGCAAACTGCTGATCGTATTTATGCCACTGGTTTGTGCATTCAATCAAAATTCATAAGGCCGTCACAGGAAAAAGCCAATGCAGTCTTTCAGTCTTCTGCGACTCAAAGGGCGAAGGAGAAACACTACATATTGAGAGTCAAATAAAGTGAAAGCGACCTTAGGTAAGTAACCTAGTTTGGTTGCAACAAAACCTTCACCAGACCAGGAGCGAAATCCATATAGGATGGGCTAACCAATCAGGCCTGTAAATCATCAACCCAACAGCAATGTCAATGTCAAGGCCAACAACAAGACCATCTTATAAATCAGAATTATAGCAGTTTTTAGCCTGTCAGCATGATGCAAACAAGAAATATCAGACATACAGTAGTAGTTCTTTACAGGTTTTTTTATTGCACAGCTTTTCCATGGTTTTTTCTATGTAAGCATAGATGCGTTAGACCGTTGCGTTCGCATCTCATGCATGAAACGGCATTTTAAAAACGCGGCGCTCTAGTTATTAAAAGATGTTCAACTCCCATCTTCTTGCATGTTTTTCCTATTCCACTGCCCGCGTCGCATCTGTCAACACAAAAGTGCATTCTGTGTGAATGGTGCCTAATGGTCCTTCACAGAGCGCGTCACATGTGCGCCGACATGCGGTTGGATCGTTCTTTTCTCTTTACTGTTATTGTCAAAGCGTCTAATTCTAACGTTTGGTGATATTTGTAGTGGTGCTTGCGGCATCGGCCAATGAATTGCTGTAATTCTACACAGGCTTTTGGGGGGGTTGCCCAAAGCTGAGTGAACCTATTAAAGGAGCTGAAGTGAAGACAGTGTCACATTTGAAATCGTTTCTATTGCTGAACTAGAAGCAAGCATGCTGGGAATCACCTCAACCATCTGGAGCCTTGAGTCTTTAATCAGCCCTCTAATAGTCAATAATCTCCAGAAATCCCTATCCTCCGTAGCCCGACCCAAAGAGATTTACAAGGAGGGGCGCTTACCTCTGCCTGACATGCTGTGCGGCTTGTGCAACTTCACAGCTTTATACTGGGCGGTCCTGCACTGCAGTGTTACTTGCTAACATTCGAAATTTGGATTTCAGCTAGGCTACTGTTTATTTTCAATCAGTCCGTAACTGTTGCTTACATTCTCACACATAGTGCGAGTCGGATTGAGGTTGGCATGTGCGTGATGCGTTAAGAATCCATCATGGTACAGGCAGCTGTCACTGCAGATAAACAAGAGACTCTGGGAGAAAGTTCAAAGAGAATCCAAAGTCAAATATTGACACAGTGGGATTAATTACAGCCCACGTCTGCATTGTTCAGAAACACTTGAGGGAATGGAGATGAGAATTTCACAGATGGAGGAACATGTACAGCAATACATTGCTACTTCACCCGCGGCCGTTAGTTTTCTGTTTCTAGTTTGATCTGTCTGCACTGTCCTTCAACCCCGAATAGACTTCACAAACCCACTGCAGCAACATTGCAAGACTTGTTCAAAGCAATAAAACATACATTTAACACTCAAATATGGAATAATCCAGCAAGTTTATAAGGAAAATATCTACATTACAATATCTGAATGAATCTTCCAGTATGCCAAATCCACATAACATGGTAACTGACTTCTGACACCAGTGCTGACCAATTTAAATAAGTATTTTTTGTAAATACATTAACCTTTTTTGATCGAAAAATTTCAACATTCATTGTATTATACACTTGTGTAAATTTGACTAAATATGGGTCTTTGTGAGCTACAATGTTTAATATTATCTCTACTGCAGAACTTGCTGAATCAGTACAATCAATGAAATTTATAAATGATTTTTAGACATCATAACAATTGAGCTGTAGGCCTCTATGCATTTTCGGGTTCAGTGAGGTAAAAGAATATTCCAGGATATTCCAAGAATATCCCTTGGCTTCTATATCGCCATCTGTAATTAAAGGAACACTCCACTATTTTAGAAAATAGGCTCATTTTCCAACTCCCAACAGTTGAGTTTTACCGTTTTCGAATCCATTCAGCCGATCTCCGGGTCTGGCGGTAACAATTTTAGCTGCAGCTTAGCATAGATCAATCTGATTAGACCGTTAGCATCTCGCTCAAAAAATGACCAAAGAGTTTCTATATTTTTCCTATTTAAAACTTGACTCTTCTGTAGTTACATCGTGTACTAAGACGGAAAATGAAAAGTTGTGATTTTCTAGGCCGATATGGCTAGGAACTATACTCTCATTCTGCGTAATAATCAAGAAACGTTGCTGCCGTACCATGGGTGCAGCAGGCGCAGTGTTATTACGCATATTAACTCTATATAGTTCTTTAGCACTGCTCTTCTGCGCAGGTGAATCTGTTGGTGTGAGGAGTCTTCATGGTTACTGGGGATCATCATCAGTTGGAAAAAAGGTCATATGAATAAGTAAATATCATATATATCACTGTGGTTTGGGTTTTGTCTTGGCACAGGCTTTCTCTTAGAACTGTCCATGATAAATGCTGGCTGACTAGTTAAAATTTTTATACAACAACACTATTTATTCTAGCAAAAACCTATAACTGCTCCTTGGCAGCCACACAAACGATAAAGTTAGCCTGGAATTTATTGGGTAGACACAAAAGCTTCACAGCTAAACTTCTTTTTATGGGGTATTTTTCACCTTTATTCTCATAGTACAATATACAGTGGACATAAAGCGGTGTGTGTGTGTGTGTGTGTGTGAGAGAGAGAGAGGGGAGGGATGGGATTGGAAACGGTTGCAAAAAGGTGGAACATTTCCAGTAAATTTTGGAAACATTCCAGAAATTTTGGAAACTTTTCAGGATTTTTTGGCATCTTCCAGGGATTTTTGGAAAGAGGCTATTATCTTTGGCCAAAGCTGTTCATGTTGTGTTTGTTTTTGTCTCGCACTGCACTCTATAATGTGTTGCTAGTGGTGTGTGTTGTCTCAAGGCTGGCTGTTTTACAGTGGTGACTGTGACTGGTGTGTGTTTACGCGCGGCACTTTATGCCACAGCATTTATCCTCAGTCTGTGTTTGGAAGCATTGCAGTTTCTTTCATCTAGGAACAGCGTGTCTAGACTTTGTTCCACTGATAGCTTTTCTGTTTGGTTCAGCAGATTGCAGATGCATGGCTTGGTTATGTAGTTTGTTATATTGTTTGGTTTGCTTGGGTTGTTTAGATATACTTTAATGCTGCTTTGTAGTTGACATCTCTAGTCATGATATGGCAACATGAAGGTAACCATGATGAAGCGACCTACTCCATGTAGATTTAAAAAAGAGGTACATTTATCTAAAAACAAATCTATTTAATATTCTATCTAGTTTTAAAAGCCGTGAATTTTAGCAACTTTCAAAGCTCTGGGTTCCAGTTTTTAGGCTTTCTTTCACTTTTCATTGGGACAAAATTACAACAAAATCACACCATGAATATCTAAGGGTTAGTAAATGTGCGTTTAGGATAGAAGATCAGCTGTATTATTGTATATCGAACAAATATTGAGATTAGTCGGTTTTACATCCAAAGCCATTAAAGTGCCCTCTGGAGGAGATGTGATGACGTCATAAAGCCATTATGAGCCGTAACCATAGAGACAGTATGCATTAGTCTGGTTGAAAAGCATCTCACGGCCCACTCAAGGCCAGATCACAGGCTCTGAACCAGCACTGGGTTATGGGGGTAGAATTGTTGCTTTATTCCAAATAAATAGATTATGATCCACAAATAAATGTAAAGAGATTAACAAAAATTAAACATATTGACGAATAAATAGATCCACAAGTAAATCTTAGTGTGTTTCACAAACATTAAATAAATTCACAAATAAATAAAATGCAATTTGCAAATAAAAAACATATTCACAAATATCTTTTTAAGTCACAAACACAACTTTGCCTGGCATTCATTTGTGAATCACTCGCTGTGCATTTGTGGATTTTGAAACATTTCTAGCGTCGAGACGCACACCAATCCACAAATTCGTCAATATGTTTAATTTTTGTTAATCTCTTTACATTTATTTGTGGATCATAATCTATTTATTTGGAATTATGCAACGATTCTACCCCCATACTGTGTGAACACAAGACTGTTTTCTTGTCAGTCAGTAACGTTTACTGTTTGCGTGTTGGTAGGTGATTTGCCCTTGTGTGATATATGAAATTGCTAGCAATAAACCAACTTGAAAATGTTATCTGTAATCATTTGTACAATTGTCATTGTACAATTCATTAGAAAAAAGTTGAAAAATGTCTACTGACTCTAATAATGAATACAGAAAATAAATTTGACTCATTCCTCCAATTGTAAAAAAAAACCACACACACGTTTTAATTGTAATTTTTTTTAAAAATATGTTTACAGTAATGCAGTTAAGCCTATAATGCAAGGCTGTATACACTGCGCTGCTATATTGTCAAAATATAAGGCATTTTTAGACACATTATGCAACAGAACCCTTCAGCTTGACTATATTCACCATAAGGCACTGGCTTGACATCCTTATTGTTTTATGAAATGGTTACTAGCCTCTATGATAAAAATGTTTAAATGTTTTAAGTTGATTCACTGCGTTCATTGATCCGTATTGTAGAAATAGTGGTGATATTGATTTTGTATGTATAAAAAACAAAGGGTAAGAGTGATTATTTATATTAAAGTATGTAGAACTACGATGCACAATCTTTTACGTATAAGAGTTGAGACGACTGATGATTTTCAACAATAATTTTCCAGGGGAATCATTTCAAGCTACCATATTACCAAAATAACATGTTGTCTTCCTCTTTAAAGTAATATTCCTCATAATTTTTTTATAAGAAAATAATTCCACTCATGCCTTAGTTTGTAAAAACTGTGTATAGAAACGTATTTCTGTAAATGGTTCCTTTCCAGTGTCTTTGTGCATTTTGTGACAGTTGATGCCTCACAACAGAAGGACAAATGATTTTCTGTGTTAACTGACAGCATGTCCAGCTGCTCTTTCTAGAAATCAACCTTCCTTTGAATGTTAAATAACATCTTGAACTGAGTTGTTGTTTCACGAGCATGACTGTGTGTGGATTTTTACATTCATGGCTGCACACACCACACAAAAACCACACACACGAAAACAGACTCACTCACACACCACCCACACAGGACCAAAGACTCACTCAACAGACACACACACACACACACACACACAGACACAGACTCACTCACACACACACACACACACACAGACTCACTCACACACCACCACACACTCAACTCACACACACAGACACCGACACAGACTCCTCACTACATACAACACAAACACACACGACACACACAGACTACAGACTCACTCCAGCACACATACCACACAGCCACAGGACTCACTCACACACACACACCACTCACTCACTCACACACACACACCCTCTCACACACACACACACACACACACACTCACACACTCACACTTCACACTATCACAACACACACACACATCCACCTTCACTCACACGGGTCACAATCACTAGCTCTCTCGTCACACACTCGTCACACCACCCCTCACCAACTACGTCATCACACTACGACTCACACACCATCACACTCACACTCCACTCTAACACACCATGCACCACACGACACTACAACACTCACACATCACAGTCTCACCTACACACACCACAACACAACTCACATCTCTCACGACAACCACACACACACATCCCCACTGTGACTGACACACCACACGCAACACCACAATCTACACACACACACACTCAACACTAAACACAACACACAGACATAACAACACTAACACTCACACACACACACAGACTCATCACACTCACACTCACACTCACATCGATGCCCAAACACACACACACACACAGAATCACTCACACTCCCCCTCAAACAACCACGACGACTCACTCACCTCTCACACACCCACCCTACACACTCACAACACTTCATCTCCAGCATCACACACACCTTACACTCTCACACGCACAACTCACACGCACTCTCACCACAGCCACATCACACTCAAGCACACATCACACACACAATCAACAACAACACACTCAAAACCACACAACACCACACTCCCCTCCACACACACAGCACACTCACACAGACTCACTCACACTCACTGACTCACTCACTCAATCACTCACACACACTCACACACACACACACATCACACAACACACACACACACACACCACACACTCACACACACACACACTCACTAACTCTCACACTTACAGACAGACTCACACACACACACACAGACTCACACAAACACACACACACACACGTCACCACACACACACCACACAAATGCCACTACACACACACACACACACACACACAACACTCACACTCGCTCACAACACACACACACACACACAATCACCCACACACACAGTGACTCACAACACCCCCACACACACCACCACACAGGACACAGGAACGCACTCAGCAAATCACCGGACACGTGCAAGGAATCACACACACACACGCACACGCACCTCACACACAACAGTCTCTCACTCACTCACTCACTCACACTCAAACACACTCACACACACACTCACTCACACAATCACTCACTCACTCACTCAAACACACACCTCACACTCACACTCACACACACACACACATATATACATACACATACACATACACACACAAACACACACACCCACACCACACACACACACACACTCACCACACACACACACACACACACACACACTCACACTCACACACACACACACACACACACAACACAGCAGACACAGACTCACTCACAATCAACACACAGACTCAAGCAACACAAGAACACAGACCACTCACACTCTATCACACACAACACAGCACAGATCCTCACACTTCTCTCACACACACAGAGAACACACAAACAGGAGACACAGACACACTCACACACACACAGACAGACAGACTCACTCACTCACTCACACACACACACACACACACACACTTGATAATGAGAGCCTTGTTCTCATAACACATTGAAGCTGATGACTGTGCTGTACAAATGTGCCACCGACAACAGATGGACTGCCTGGAAATGAGCTGAGGAAAAGATATTTAAACCCACTTGCAGATCTTTCACAAGTTCACTCAATGCTGTCTGTGACCCTCCAGCAGACCGATGATCGTCTGAAGCCTGTATAGATTCACAGCAGTTCACTAACACTGGCATCTGAGGCATCGCGTCAGCAGGGTCATGAAAGGACGTGTGTGTGCCATCATCACTCCTCAGATTTCTCTCCTTCTCCTGTGTGTAATGCTTGGGCATTCATCATGGTTGAACTATTCTTACTTTGATATTTTATAAATGAAAGCTTCGCTGGAGGCTTGTTCTTTTCTTTTCGCTGCTCCAGTCCTGCGGAAGTGACCATGCATGACCATGGTGCATTCTGAGCACTTTATATTGAGTGCACCTGCCACATATTTTTCTCAGATCACGTCTTTGATAACACACACTACGTGATTGTCATACATGTGAACAAGCACAGATTTGCCTCAGATTTCAGGCATTTCCAGGCGATTTCCATAAAACTGTCAGTGAGTGAAAATCGGGGCTAAACTTGTGCAGTGTGATCCCGGCATTAGTGGCATCAGCAAATGAATTGTGTGATTCTATACAGGCTTCAGATAATCGTCACACCTGGATGCATCAGCTGCTGACAGCATCTCGTTACATACAGAACCAAGACAACCTCTTCTTCAAGTAAATCTAAAGGTCACATTTCACCCCACAATCAAAAGAAAAAACTGCATAAAGAAACAGAAGCCTATTTTCAGACAGTTTTAAGGACGATTTTCTTCATACTGGGACATTTTTTTTGTCACAATTAACACATTTCTCCCAAATTCTAATTATCTAATGTGTCCGATGCATATTTAGTTATTTGTAATTCTTATAATTCTAAATATTGATTATCATTAGATTCTCATTTCTGTGCTATTTATGCTGTATTAAAAAAATAATAAAAACATATGGTGTGTGGATTTAAATCTGTACAAAATACCAGTAATACAACAAACAATACTATGATGTATAAATATTTTACAAATTAAATAATTTATCATTATTTTTTCACAGTACATTAACAAAATAAAATGTTATCTTTTGGTTTTGGGCTAAAATATGACCGGGCATGTAAAAAAAACAAAAACAAAATCCTTTATATGCATTGTCTGCAGTTTCCCCTTTCAGGACATTATGTCACTGTCATTCAAGTACACCCACACAAATATAAAATAAAATAATAATACATTAAAATAAAAAAAACTCATGTGTCCATTATTGACTCTGTAAGTGATATGTTTAAGAAAGTCTAAATTGAGTGATGGCAGTTCACTGTCGATATGTATTCATCCATTATAAGAGGAGTTTCAGAGGAACTCATGAGAGGCTGCTGGCAGATTTTTCTCTCCCACACTCGAAATCTCACACCATCCCACGTTATAGGGACACTCATTTTTTTACACACCATGCTACGGCACGCACGCAGCACGCACTCATGATCAAATACACACACAACCCACACACACACAGGCAAACAACTCACTCACTCTCACACACTACACACCACCTCCACAAACTCTCATACAATCAATCACTCACTCACTCACAGCACCACTCAAACTCATGACGACACACTAACTCACTCCACACTCACACACAACACACCTCACTCACCGAATCACTTCTCCAACACACCTTCAAACTCACAAGACACACACTCTATCACCAATCACTCACTTCACACCACTCAAAAGCACACCACACACACACATCACACACAATATACAATAATCAATACACCTCTCACACAACTCAGAACTCACACCACTCATCTCCACTTCACTCTCACACACTCAACACACGCCCACACTCTCACTCACCACTCCTCTCACACAATCCACACACCACTATCACTCACTAACCAATCTCACACACTCAAACTCAACCACACACACTCACCCACTCATTCACAACACACACTTCCATCCTAACTCAAACTCACACACACACACTCACTCACTCTCACACACTCACACAAACACACACTCTCACTCACTCACACTCACTCACACACTCAAACTCACACACACACTCTCACACTCACTCTCTCACACACACACACACACACTCTCTCACTCACTCACTCTCACACACTCAAACTCACACACACTCAGACTCTCACTCACTCACTCACTCACTCACTTCTCACACACTCAAACTCACACCACACCCCCCTCACTCCTCACTCTATACCTTACTAAAATGCTCACTTCACTCACTCTCACACACTCAACCCACATGACACTACAACTCACTCAACTTCCTCACATTACGTCAAAACTCCACAACACTCAGACTCTCTCTCTCTCTCTCTCACACACCAACACACACACACACACACACACACACACACAAAGACAGGTAGTGGCGGCACTGGAACAGTTGTTTTTGGGTTATGTAAGCTGGTTTCAGTGCCGATGAGCCTGTGGCTGAATGAGGGAGTTTATGTATGTGATTGGAAGCAGATGAAATGATGCCAGAGCTCGAACACAAGTGAAAGCCAGGGGCATTTTCTCATCGTCGTACACAGCTGATCATTTTCTCACACTTTGCACTGCTGATATAACAAACAGACATCAGGAGACACAGAACAGATCTGGCAGCATGTCCTCCTGGAGCTCTTCCCAGCAAATCCTGTATCCTCATTCCCAAATAAACACCAGGCAGCCTGGGTCAGCTGTTCTCCACCTGTACTCATGTGATCTGTACTCACTCCTCCATACATGTGCTCAGTGCAGGAGCAGATGTCAGGCATGCAGTTGCTCCAAATGTAATTGGACACTTATGTCACACTTACTGTAATTATGTCTGAATGGCGTGATTTTTCTCCCAAGCTCATAGCTGATTTCATTGGTCAGCTCAATCACACAGTCCTTTATTAACAAACATTCAGACTTCATGGATTCAGTTTAGAGATCAGGAAATTCATAGTGGATTAAATCATGTCCAACAGTAATGCTATCTATCAGGATATATATGCATTCTTCACATTTGAATAAAAAATCATTGTGTCTGTAACACATTGAACTACAACACATTTAAATAAAACCAATAAAATATAAAAAGCTAAATGTAGGCCTGCCTGTAAGATTGGAAATGTATTTTCTTGCCCCTGGAACACGTTTTTTCCACATATATTTTGGTATATGCGGGCAAATGTGAAATATGAAAGTAAATATTCATTTAAAAATATTATATTAACACATACAGTACTGCACAAAATCTTAGAACTCTAGTATTCTCACCAGCTAAAAAAAGAGGTTTTAAGTCGGTTATTTCTATCTTTTGCTGTAAGGCAAGGCAAGTTTATTTATATAGCACACTGCGTACACAATGGTAGTTCAAAGTGCTTTACATAAAAGGAAGTAAAATAATCATAAAAATAATCACAAAAATAAAACAAGGGATTTAAAAAAACTTTGAAAATGATTTAAAAAAAATTTATTTAAGAGATTTATAGTGACAGATAAAAATAGAAAATGACAGTGCAATACATAAAATACAGTGCAATCAGTTCGGACGTAGCACAGTGCTCATTCAATAAATGCACAGCTAAACAGATGAGTTTTGAGTCTGCATTTAAGTGAGCTAAGGTTTAGCACATCTGATCTCTTCTGGAAAGTGATTCCAACTGTGGGCGGCAAAATAGCTAAAAGCAGATTTCCCTTGTTTTGTGTGAACCTTGGTATTTCTAACTGACTCGATCTTAATGATCTGAGTGGTCTGTTAGGTTTTATATTCAGTGAGCATATCTGCTATGTATTTAGGTCATAGTCCATTGAGTGATTTATAAACGAGTAATGTACTTTAAAATCAATCCTAAATGTAGCTGGAAGCCAGTGTAAGGACCTGAGGACTGGTGTGTTATGCTCAGATTTTCTGGTTCTAGTCAGAATCTGGCAGCAGCGTTCTGGATGAGCTACAGCTGTCTAATGGTCTTCTAGTGAAGGCCGGTGAGGAGACCATTACAAAAGTCCACCCTGCTGGAGATAAAGCCATGAACAAGTTTCTCCAAATCTTGACTGGAAACAAAAAATCTAATTCTTGAAATGTTTTTGAGATGATAGTATGCTGAATTAGTTACAGCTTTGACATGACTACTAAAACTAAGGTCTGTCTCCAGAATCACACCAAGATTCCTGACTTGATTTTAGTTGTTAGACCCCTAGAGTCAAAAGGTATGCATTCACCTTGAGAACTTAATCTATGTTTCCAAATGCAATGACTTCAGTTATCTCCTTGTTTAACTGAAACGAAAGTGTCTAGCAAGCTAACAGTACGCAAGTTTAGTCATAGAAGTTAATTGCTCAAGAAATCATTATGAAATTATTATTGGACAGGCATCCTCATTGACAGCATTTTTTACACAAGAGCCTATACGGCATGTTAACAGTACTGTAGGCTTGTAGGATGGGTTTCTTGAAGATCGCGTTCTCTTATCGAGTCTGTTCGGATTGTTCTGTTCGTAGGTCCTCCAGACATGACTTGATGCTATATAGTGATGGGACTCGTATTCACGAAAAAAATCTTAAGCCTCAAGTAGATTCATCATAACCGCCAACAGAAGGAGAAAATCTTAAATAGAATAGGCGTCGTCATCCTAAATTTGCTACGAGTATTCACAAAATTGTTATGAGGCACTAAAATACTAGTGACTCTAAAGCTGTGAAAGGGTTAGAAAGCAGTGAAGATGGAGTCCTAACGCACTAAGACAAGCCACACAACGATCCTAACATAGCTGTGCGGGATCTGCCCGGAACCGTGAACAATTTTAGAAATATTTGACGATATAGGTTGAGCTTTTATAAATAGTAACCTTGGTTTGGAGGTTCATCCCACTCCAAATTTCTAGGCTGCAGTTGATTTAAATTTAATTAATTACCATGATGAGTTTCGCTTAATTAATCGCTATAATCGCAAAAAAAAACAAAAAAAAATAAAAATTTGACTGTGAAAATACCCACAAAAGATTATTTAAAGATATTGTTGTGTTAATTGAGAAGGTATCAAGTAGACAGTACAAATTGTAGCTTTAGAAATATTTTATTTGATTAAAACATTTTTTATTACAGAAACATTTTGGCTACAACGGCACAAACGTAAACTATGGAACATAAAAGAAGATAAATTGAGAAACATCTCAGTATTTTTTGTTCATAGAATGAAAGTCATTCTGACAGACATTTAAAGTTTTTTTGGTTCTGACTATCCGTTAATGTTTTATTAAGTAATTAATTAATTAAATGATACCCGGTTATTAACTCTGTACGTAAAAGGCTGTTTATATGCATGTTCACTTTTTTTTTTTTTACAAGCATACAGGCTGACAATTATCTGAACATATACAGATATATTATATTGTTTAATTATTGACACTTAGCCTGCATTTTAAAATCTTTATTTGAATGTGGCAATTAACATTTTGTATTTTTTAACCTTAATATATGGCAACATCGTGCTCTACAATATTTCTATTAATAAATCTCTGACAGAGACTATCAGCCAATCACTGTGTGCATAGTTAATAAGCACGCTGACATCATCCATAGCAACAAGCGTGACCCCGCCCCCTTACTCTGAGCTTCTTCTCTCTGTTCCTTAGTAAAAGCTTGTCTCAGCAGCTTTGTGAATAGGTTGTTAGGGAAAACTCTTAGCTAAAAACCTTTACTGCTGTTTAGGAGAACTCTTAGTGGTAAGATAAATGTTTTGTGAATACGAGCCCAGATCTCTGTGTGGAGCACTGGCTGTTGTCAGACAAAAATCTCTCTGGATTATTACAAATAATGGCAAAATTAATGTTTTGAAATGTAAACTAATATTTCCTACTGACACACTACAGCAAAATATAGAAATTACTGGCTTAAAACCATTTTTTTGTTGTTGTTGTTGAAAATACTAGTGGCCTAAGACTTTTGTACAGTACTGTATATTTAGCATATACTAAAAAGGTTTAAGGTTAGGGAGGCAATCAGCACTGACATGACCAATCTTGAGAATTGGTGCTGGAGCACTTAACTGGTTTAGGGTAAGAAAAAAAGTCACTGCATTAGATAACAAAATATCAAAGCATGTGTCATTTTAAAGAAAGTAGCATGAACACATTTGTTAACATGTGAAAAAAATATTTGAAACAAAATGATAAAAATAATAGATATAAGGTTAGAAATAAGACAAGTATTAGCACTTTGTGCTAGTGAATAATTAGTGTTCATAGTTAATGTAATGAACAACATCTGTGTGAAGTTGAGGAGAACTGCCTTCATACATCCACTGAAACTCATCAAAACACCAGTTGATTAGAAGTCATTGCAAAAATGACTTAGGAAACTGGTGTTAGTTCTGAGAAAGCACAGATGACATTAGTTTTGATATTTTGTATCTAATGCAATGACATTTAGACATTTTTGAGAGTGACTTAGAGGCACAATATGTAAGAATTTTTATTAAAATATCCAAAAACCACTAGAACAGTGTTATACATTTTGCTGACTTGTGTACTTACATTATCCCAAATGTTTCGAAGAATGTTTAAATCCAGAGAAATAAGCAATTTTAACTAGTGACACGGAGCGTGTCTATAGTGTCATTGTGTCACCTGCCAATGACGTCACAACCCCTCGATTTCCCGGAAACACCAAAGACGCTTTAATATGTTGTGTGTTTTAATAGACCGGTGACGACCGCACAGAGTAGCATTATAACAGAACGTTCAAATGTATCTAGTATGATAAACAGCACTGCTTTACCCCACATACACACGACCGGACTGAAGTCAGCGAACTAGCGACGGGACTGTGGCATAATAAAAGATCCGCTGCTTTACCCCACATAAGCTATGTTATCTAGTACCGATACCGGAAGCAGCGCGAAAGCGCTCGACCTGTGGCATGAAATTAAAAGATACGCGGCTCTACACCACATACGAACGCCGGAAGCAGCGGGGAAGCGCGGGACCTGTGTGCATAATAAAAAGATCCGTGACTCTACCCCACATACAGCGACTCACAGACGCGGAAGCAGCGGATAAGCGAGCTCGACTGTGGGACATGAATGAATAAAAGCTCCGCGCTCTTTACCCCACATACACACGACCGGACGCAGCGGAAGCGCCGACTGTGGCATAACTAAAAGCCCCGCTGCTTTAACCCACAACACAACGAAACGGAAGCAGCGCTCAACTGTGGCATAATAAAAAAGCTCCGCTGCTTTACTCCCACCAAAGAGCCACGAACCGGCAGGATTAGCAGGGGAAGCCGGTCGAATGTGGCGATAATATAAAAGGACTCGCCGGCTTACCCCACATAAACACGACCGGAAGCAGCGGAAGCGCGATCGACAGTGGCATAATAAAAGCCCCGCTGCTTGACCCCACATCACCGCACGAGCCCGAAGCAGCGGAAGAATTAAACCACAGCGGTCCGACGTGGCATAATAAAAGCTCCGCTGCTTTACCCCACATACGCATGAACGGAAGCAGCGGAAGCGCTCGACTGTGGCATATAAAAGCTCCTCTGCTTTACCCCACATACGCACGACCGGAAGCAGCGGATGCGCTCGACTGTGGCATAATAAAAGCACTGCTGCTTTACCCCACATACGCACGAACGGGAGAAGGAGTGGAAGCGTTCGACTGTGGCATAATAAAAGTTCCGCTGCTTTACCTCACATACGCACGACCGGAAAGCAGCGGAAGCGGTCGACGTGGAAAGTATAAAAGCACACGCATTACCCCACATACACCCGACGGAAAGCAGCGGAAGGCGGATCGACTGAGGGCATAACTACAAAGTACGCTGCTTTAGCCCCACATAACACGACCGGAGCTTCCAGCAGAGGAACGCGCCTCGAACTCTGTGGCATAATAAAAGCTCCGTGCTACCGCAACATGCGCATGGACGGAAGCATTAGCAGCGGAAGGTTTCGGAAGCGGTCGACTGTGGCATTATAAAAGCTCTGCTGCTTTACCCCACGTACACACGACCGGAAGCAGCGGAAGCGATCGACTGTGGCATAATAAAGCTGCCCAGATGCTTTTAAACGAACTTTTTTATTACTGCGCACGACGGAAAGCCAGACAGTGAAGCGCCTCGATCTGTAGCATATTATATAAGTTCCCGTCTGCTTTACCACATACACACGACCGGACGCACTAAGGCAGCGAGGTAAGGAAAGCCTCGACTGGGCATAATAAAAGCTGCTGACAGCCGTTTTACCCACGAGTGCGCACGACCGGAAGCGCGGAATGCGCACGTGCGACTGTGGCATAAGAAAGGCATCCGAGCCGTTACCCAACATACCTGACGGACGGAAGCAGCGGAAAGTGTGAACTCAGAGCTCCGACGATGTGGATAAATAAAAGCTCCGATGCGATGACACCACGAATGAGAACGACAGGACAGCCGGGAATTGGCGCCTCGACGTCGGCCATAATAAAGATCTCCGGTATGCTTTACACCACAGACACACGACGGATTCAGCAGCGGAAGCGCTCGATGTGGGCATATAAAAGCTCCGCTGCTTACCCACATCGCACGATCGGAAGCAGCGGAAGCAATCTGGTCGGACTGTGGCATAAATAAAAAGCTTGGCGGCTTACCCCACATCAGCGACGACGTAAAGCAGCGGATGCGCGCACGGGCATAATAAAAGCTCCTGCTGCTTTACCCCAAATACGGACAAACATTTTCTTAACGACCGGGAAGGCAGCGGATAGCAGTCGACTGTGCATATAAAAGTCAGCTGCTTACCCACATACGCACGCCCCGGACGCAGTGGCAGCGCTCGACGTGGAATAATAAAGCCCCGCTGATTTCCAGCCGCTTCCTGTGTCACGCGAGTGTCAGTGATCATTTCGCTTCGCCGGCATTCAGCCTCCCCTGGCTTCATCTACTACGGTAATAAATCATTAAGCTCTCCAGCAATGAAGGATTTCTGCCCCAGAGTCCCGCTCGGAATTGCATCGGCTGTGAGATGATAGGTGCACAACTCCCATTGATCACACTCAGTCAACGGCATCTAACTACGAGCCAGTTTGCATCTTTGTTTTATTTTGGAATAGAGAGTGCCCTCCAGCGGCGGAAAATTACATATTGCGCCTTTTAAGTGGCCAAATCCATTTCAAAGCAGAGCCAACGCTTTTGAAAATGCCAAACAGAAAAAGAGAGCTGTAGTTGGATGTTGTGGTGTGTGAAGTCTCAGTCTACACAGGAGGAGATCAGAAGCGACTAGACTCTTGAGGGATAGACCGGAGAGGGTTTACCCTGTCCATAAAAAACCACCAGCCCAGGAAT
Source organism: Sinocyclocheilus anophthalmus (assembly GCA_018155175.1). NCBI lineage: Eukaryota > Metazoa > Chordata > Actinopteri > Cypriniformes > Cyprinidae > Sinocyclocheilus > Sinocyclocheilus anophthalmus. The sequence goes on from JADLZN010005278.1 coordinate 52,874, forward strand.
GTACCATATGGCGGGGTTATGCGTTTTTGATGCGCTAAAGCACAATTTGTCTGCTTAAGTCTGCTGATGTGGTTCGCTTGTAACAGGCTTTTTACACGGGATTTGATTTAGTCCACTTTAGGAATTTAATAACTATGAGGTAGACTTTGCAACTCCAGGTCAAGCTAGCAGTCATTTTGATTAGAACCTTAGTAGGACTGTTGCTTAATATCGCACGTTATTTTGATTCTCCCCAACAGGAATTCTATTGATAGTATACTTGCAATTACAGTCAAGTTATTCTGCTAACACTAAACACGAACCTAACCTGACTCAAAAAATGGGTTGGGTTAGATTGGGTGCAAGGTTGGCTGTCTAATCTAAGTACAACTCAAAAACAACCACCCAAAACTCTAAACTAAGGTTCACTAACCAGTAACAGTAAATTACAGCAGATATAGTCAGCTTGAGACAGATACATTTGAACTGAACCGAGCTGGACGATAACATCACTCAATCAGAGATGAACTGACTTTAGCTGAAAATTGAGTGTTTACTATGGACCTTTGCTTATTATTAGTGTTGTCAAACGATTAATCGCGATGAATCGCATCCAAAAATAAAAGTTTTTGTTTACACAATATAAGTGTGCATACTGTGTTTATTTGTTATGTATATATAAATACACAAACATACAGCATATATTTTGAAAATATATACATGTACTTACATGTATATATTTATATTAATATAAATATATTATATAGATAACAACATATTTTCGGTAGAATATCATACGGCATGTGAGTGTATTTATATATACATAATAAATATACATAGTACACAAACATATATTATGCAAACAAAACTTTTATTTTGGATGCGATTAATCGCGATTAATAGTTTGACAGCACTAATTATTACACACTAATTTTCCAATTTAATACTGTAAAGCTGCTTTGACACAATCTGTATTGTTAAAAGCGATATATAAATAAAGGTGACTTGACTTGACTAACCAAATGGAGGTGCTGTAGAAAAACAAACAAACAAAAAAACAAGCAAATCCAACCGAAAACCAAGCAAAAACCACACAAAACATGCAGTTGGGATTCTGGGTCAGAACCCAAGTGGATTGAAAGAACATCTCAAGTGTAATATACAACAAGTTTCATTCCAATCAGACCTTCCTAAAGCAAGATATACCACATCATTGAGGATCGCTCCGGAGCGATCAGTAGTTTCTAGCCCATAAACCATAGACTAGCCCGAACCAGGCAAAAACCACCAAGAGGTTCGCAACATTAAGTCCAAATTAACATCAGATGAATGCGCACATTAGTTTTTATCCCTATAGGCCTAACCCAACCTTAACCTAAGGGTCTACTAATACTCTAATGACATTTAGTTGACAAGTAGTTGCAAAGTTACTTATAGTTATTAGAATGGGCTATCAAAATAAAGTGTTGCCTGCTTTCTGTACACTAAATGCTCTAGATTTACATTATTTTCCTATTGCATGATTCCAAATGTTTTTGTGTGTTATAAAGCTAATGATACACAATCACGTTGGAACGATGAAAATGTTTAAGGATTTTTTTAATCTCACACAACAATTTTTGTGCGTTCTTTGGTATTTTAAAACAATTCCCAATTTATAACTTGTTGAATTAAACTTCATATAATTGTCAACTGGTGTGCAACAGAATATTTTGTAGCACACACTCTGCCACCAATCTGGGGTGTCGCTAATAAATGTTGTTTTGTTTTTCTAATGACAGGAGGCAATGCATCCACATCGCCGTGCTTCAGGGAACCAGATATTGACAGAGCAGTGGAGGAGGCCATATATAACCCAGATATATCCAGCGTTTGTAGCCAGGATGACACAAACATTGCTCTTGACCTGGACAATGAATCTATTTCGGACCCCCTTCCGCCTCTCCCTCCACCTCTGGAGAGCCCTGAGCCGCCTCTACCCCGCGAGCCGAGCCCTCCTCCGCTTCCCGTGGTCAATCCGGCACGACCCACCACTCTGTCTCTGAAAACACTGCCCCGGCCCACACCCAGCAGCACCGCGGCCTCCACCACCAGCGCCATCACCAGGGAGAACGGAGGACTGCTGAGCAAAGACCCAGAAGAAGAGGAGAAGAAGCAGATGGAGGAAGAGCTGAAGAAATGCATCGAGGATTTCAGAAAAATCCACATCCCAAAACTTTTCCCAGACCGCAAGAGACACTGGCAGAGTGATCTGCTCAAAAAATACAATGCGTAATACCGATAAACCACCCTTCTGAAAACACCAGCATTGTTTGGGTTCTGGGTCTGGTTGCACCAGCTATACTGAAAGTAAATGACTTTGCCTAGTTGTGGCATAAAGGTGCACTGCGGTTTACACATTGTGTGATTAAATGACTTGTTAGAGACTCTTCAACGGGAGCCTGATCTAAACAGCACACCTGTGTGGTTCACTCTGTGTTATGCACGGCAAAAAAATCTAAATGCATTTTTTTGTGTCAGTATTTATTGCTCCTTAATAATTTCAAATACAGTTCTTGAAAGCTTCTTAATTTCCAGTTATATTATTTTATGATTAAAGTTGCCGTCCGTAAGTTTCAGCTCTTTGTCGCCATCTCTGTTTGAAAGCTGCAATTGCGGAGTTATCTTCTTTGCGTGGGTCGTGCAGCGACATGTTTTGAGGAGTGTGTGTGTGTGGCAGTCAGTCACCACACTGGTGTGAATACTGTACTTAACAATCACAGATTCTACGTCTTGGAAGTATGACCCTAATAAGAATTTTCAACAGAACATTTCCTCTGAACATGTAAATAATATGTCTGCCACTTTTGTTCAGACCAACTGATGAAAAAAAAGCTTTACAATACATTACGCTATCAATGGTGATTAGACTAAATCTAATGATTGCTTAGCTCATATCACATCAAACATGCAAATTATTATTATTATGCTTTGTTCTCAAAATGTTAATGTTAACAATGTAAGCATTGCGTTGGCTATGTGTATTTAGTGTGTATTAGCATTAACTGTGGACTACAGGTGAATCTCCAGTTGTCACTGATGATTGACCTTTCTGGATTACAATCTGCCTTCAAAATGATAAGTCTAATTATTCCAGCTGCTGTGAGAAAAGGCTATTAATGATCCGCCACCTGCAGCATCCTCACATGCGATATAGCCTACCAGTTCCACTCAAATTAGAAACTATAGTATGCTATTATAAGCTTACCGTTGTGAATCGGGCTAAGGTAAGGAGATGGTTTTGAACACTGGCTGGTTATGTCCTTGCCCAAAAATTCATTATGGATCATTTTTAACCAAAAAAAGTTATGGACTGCAGCTCTAAGTATTAATGACTTTACAGAGCTTCCAACCTACTTGCCATGCTCTTTTTTTTTGGAATGACATGAGGGTGAGTAAATGATTTTCATTTTAGGATGAACTATCCATATTAATACATCAATAATTATGAATGGCTGGTTCTACCCTTCCCTGGTCCCGGCATGGGATGCTGGTACCCCACCAGAGTGCTTCATTAGTCAACTAGCTGCAGTGGAAAGACAAAAACTGGTCAAACCAGGTTAGTTTTGCTGGTCATCTTGGCTATGCTGGTCCATCAGCTTGACCAGCAACAAAAGCATCACTAACATGCAAAAACTGGTATTGGTATTCATGCTGATTTAATGTTGCTGATTAAATTTAATTCAGTGTTGTCTTTTCAGCATTACAATTGTGAAAATACAATTGTGAAAATTATTTTGGACAACATCACAATGCATTACAGAGCAGTTGTGTCTTTTGTTGAGTCCAGAGAGGATTAGCAGATTAGTAACATGTAGACTAAACTAATCTTCCTTAAAACTGGTTTGTTTAAAAAGCATAAAGACATCCTGAATTAAAATGTTTGTGTATTTCAGGTTAGGTTTGGTTTTTAAATGTATCGGTTTATTTTTCAAGCCTTTGATGGTTCGAGATTAAAAAAAAAAAAAACATTTTACGTCATAAACTGAGTATGATCATTTGTGTAGACAGAAAACATTCTTGTATCATGAATAAATTATGGTAAAAGACATTTATTGGTTAATTTAATAGTATGGACCACTAATATATGAAACCAAATAGTTCCTGCAAATTTCTGTAATAGTAAATAAAGCAATAATACCTTAAAGTCGAAGTGTGTAATTTCTGTGTCAGGATACTCAAACAAACAGTGCTCAAGAAATGTTTGGTTTGAGTCATGTGTTTACAGGAATCAAATATGCATGTCTGCTTTTTAACACATTTCCACGACTCTCATGTAATGTCATCAGAGAACACAAGGAAATTAACACATGGTCAGTCCCATCCAACACTCTTAAAAATAAAGGTGCTTAAAAGGTTCTTCACAGCGATGCCATAGAAGAACCATTTTTGGTTCCACAAAGAACCATTCAGTCAAAGAACCATCTCTTTCTTACCTTTTTATAATCGGAAGAACCTTCTTTCCCCACAAAGAAGCTTTTGCGAATCAGAAAGGTTCTTCAACTGTTAAAGGTTCTTTATGGAACCATTTAGATAAAAAGGTTCTTCTATGGCATCGTGAAGCACCTTTATTTTTAAGAGTGAAGTTACCCCAAGTAGCCTGGGGTTGCTTGAGGACACAATGGTAGTGAGTCTACCTCTATCTAGATCTAGCAACCTTACAGCCCTGATCCTTAATTGCTACACCACACCACCCACATAGAATGTGGCAATGCACTGAAGTAAGCTCTTGAATCACCTGAAACTTCATTTATTTTTATTTTATAGAAATATTGATAATCTGGTTGCACCAGGTTTGACGTTAATGACAGCAGATGACATTGATTCTCATGTGTTTCGCTTATAGTAAGTTAAGCCAAGGTCACTCAGCCTGCATAGTGATACCAGACTTGTACCAGACTAGAATTATTATTAACCAATAAAGCTTCAATGATATTCTTTCAGATCTTTCACAAGTGGTCTGTGTGCCCAAAAGTTCTAATGAACTTTGTGTTTGGATAGAAACCATGAACAGTCTTCTCCAACACTCAGATGGTGTTGCATTCTTCGGTTTAAAAATGGTTACAGAGAAAAGACTCACCCTGTAGTACAATTAGCGCACTCATGCTTTTAAGAAAGCATCTTGAAAAATGAAACACAGGTGGAAGAATAACAATTTAGAGCAGGAGTTCTCAACTCTGGCCCCCAAGGTCCACTGTCCCCCAGAATTTAGCTTCAATCCTAATCAAACACACCTGAACAAGCTCCTCAAGGTCTTCAGGAAAAATTACCAGAAAGTTACTGGAAGATGAGTTTGATCAAAGTTGGAGGTAAAGTAAACTCTGCAGGAAAGTGGACCTCGAGGGAAGAGTTGAGAACTCCCGATTTAGAGGTATTTTAAGGGTACTTTCTAGGTTTTTCAGTATAGTGGCCACTGGCCAGACATGGAAGTGCCAAGAGAACCAGATATTCCATTACAGTGCAGCAGTAATTATTTTATGAATGATATGAATGACCAAATTGGGACAGTAAGAAAGAAACCTGGACTTATGCAAACAGGAGGTGAAGTGGAAAGAAGCAAAAGTGACCTTAGGTACATACCCTATTCTAGGGCACAACAAGACCTTAGCTAAACTGAGAGCAAAATCTGTACTGATAAGGCATGTACATCTCCAATCTGCTTTAGGGATGTTAAAACATCAACAAAACCACCTCAAGTGTCAGAATCCGACTCTAAATGCTCAAAGTCTTTTGAGCTCAAAGCCATAGTGACGTTACACCCTAAGACTGTAGATAATTCCCAAGAAGGAACATGAGCAGGATGAACTCAGCCTCAGCTATCTTTGTCTAATGTATTCTCAACTGGTAAGTTTACCATTGCTCTTCCAAATTTTGCTAATGTGACAGCACCTAAAGAGTAGCTTGGCCTTCACCCACAGAAAAACACTTTTAATATTGAATAGACTGGGCAGAGAACTAGGTCTAAGTTGTGATTCCTGCACTAGAATGCAAACAGGTGGCACTTGAAAGCATACAGGTTCCTAGTAGAGAGAGTGTTCACATTCAAACTGGTTTCTATAATCTGAGGTGAAAGACCATATTGAATTAGAGAGCCCCGTTCAAAGGCCATACCCAAAGTTTCCACATCTTTGACTGAGGATGCCACACACTGCCCCGAGCCTTAGATAGCAGATTGGTTCTGACCTGAATTTCCCAATGAGACCCTGAAGGAGAGATATTATATCCAAGAACCGTATGGCCAGAATGGTGCCACCAGCAGAAGAGAAACTCTTTGAATATGCAATATGAAAAAAATTACATGACATTGATTTGATGTAAATTGATGTTATTGGCCTACGTATACATTAAACCAATTTCAGTGTTGGATGAACTTCCTATTTTCACCCAATTACCACTGGAAGAAATTGCCATCCAAACTGAATTTTAAAATGATGCTACAGCATCTTGATCAAGTCTTGACTAATATTTGACATCAAATTGATATCAAGTAAGTAAGTAAAGTTTATTTATATAGAACATTTATCTCAGCAAAGCTGACCAAATTGCTGAACAGAATCAAAGGGTTAAAACATAAAACAAGCAAGACAAACCATAAAACAGTAAAACAATAAAAACAGAGATAAAATCCAATTAGAATGCCTGGGAGTAAAGATCGTTTTAAAAGTTGTAATAAAAGGTGCAAGGTGAATGTCCAGTGGCTGTTGATTTCTTATCACCCTTTGTTTTTAAACGTGAACGAGGAACTGCTAAAAAAAAAAGCCCTGTCAGAAGATCTTAGAGATCTGGAGGATGAAAGAGGAGTAAGAATATATCAAGGTGCCCGCTGGGTCACTCTCTATAGCTTCCAGCTCCACATAGGATTCCCAACGACCCCTGCTTGTGTGAACCAGAAAGACATGGGATCATTGACCCTCCTCCTTTTTCTTGAGAAGAAGGCAGGTTCGCAAGCAGTTCAACATTAAGCACAGCTTCTGCATAGTGAAAGCCCAAACACTTATCGTGAGTGTCCTCCCTAATAATGAAACACAGAAGCACACACATCCTAAAAAAGGTTGCCAAAACACGATGGCTTCTATTCCCACAAATACAAACATAAACAGGTTCTGAGAAAGAAGAATCGGAGGATTGATGGCACGGCTAAAGCCTTATGAATTGGCTGGTTTCTCTATGGGCTTCAGACAGTCGTCACACCTGCGGTGTGTTCCCATAGCTATGACGTCAGCTATAGGTGGAGCACCAAGTAAACCTATGAAAGGGAACTTATTTATGTGTTAACGACCTCCAGACTGGATTGCTGTAATGTGCTACGCGGTGGATGCCCTGCAGGCTCAATAAATAAGCTTTAGCTGGTTTAAAACTATAAATGTAATATATGTAAACAGGAATAGTGCTACCCACTTCATAGAGTCACTCTATCAAAATAGCCAAATGTAAGTTGTTCTTGCATATTCACTTGACTTATCCTGAGGGTTCGAGAGCCAGCCAGATCCAGCTCAATGTTGCTGTCCTGTGTCTACAAATCACGACATTCGCTGGATCAACATCTGCATCTACTCAGCCTTCTGTAACAGTCAGCACAGAGGATGAACTGCTGCAGCGTCTCTACATCTACCTGCAGTTTACCGGCAAATTCTGGATAGACCTCATGCAGTAACATATCCACTTAATTACTGACATTATATATTGGACTGTGTAGGCATAGGTGTCACCTGGTCTCTCCCACGACTTTTACCTGTTTTTTCTTCAGTCACATTTGTGACCCTGGACCACAAAACCAGTCATAAGGGTCCATTTTTTGAAATTGAGATTTATACATCATCTGAAAGCTGAATAAATCAGCTTTCCATTGATGTACGGTTTGTTAGGATAGAACAATATTTGGCTGAGATACAACTATTTGAAAATCTGGAATCTGAGGGTGCAAAAAAAGTCTAAATATTGAGAAAATCATCTTTAAAGTTGTTCAAATGATGTGCTTAGCAATGCATATTACTAATCAAACATTAAGTTTTGATATATTTACGGTAGGAAACATACTAAATATCTTCATGGAACATGATCTTTACTTAATATCCTAATGATTTTTAGCATAAAAAAAAATGTATAATTGTGACCCATACAATGTATTGTTGGCTATTGCTACAAATATACCCCAGCGACTTAACACTGCTTTTGTGCTGCAGGGTCACATTTGGATTGCACACTAGAGGACTAAAGATATTTTGTAATATGTACTATGTATTATGTGTTTATGTACTATAACATGACTTTCTACTAACTTTTAAGATTAACTGCTTGAGGGTGGGTGATATAACCCTTAAACTTTCAACCCCATTGTTTATATACATTGTTTAACAGTGACAGTGATAGTAGTATAAAGCAAGTAGTGTAATGTGAAAAGCACTATGCAAAAAAAAAAAAAGACTTCCATTTGATTGTGATGAACCAGATTCAAGGCTGCACAAGATTTGAGAGCTATAGTGAAAGGTAAGATTTCCATTTAAATTTTTGCCTGTTACTTCATAAAATTGTGTCATAAGATTTGGAATATAATTCCAGATTTGATCATAACTGGTGCTTTTATGTTCTTTTTGGACATTGACAGTTCATTATACAGTATTTGATGTACGGAAAAGAGCCGCTTGGACAGTCTGCTTAACTGTTGTGTTTTACTGAAGAAAAAAGCCATAAAGGTTCGGAAAGACATGAGTTAGTAAAGGATAATATAATTTCTATTCAACTATTCCTTTAAGTACTTGAGGATTTTCCCTGCAGTCAATCTATAATTTGGCAGAGCAATGCTGCCCCTCTATATCAATAATTAAATAAACATATGCCAATAAGTCCTTCATCCTTACAATCCCTTTAAAAAACACCTAGCTCTTGTTTTTGATGTTGTTTATATTGTCTTCTGATTTTGTACTTCATCTCAGTAAAAAGAAATCAAATGATTTTGTATATTTGTATCGTCATCAAACACGTGCAAAATAAATAAATAAATAACCCAACAAAAAATTGCCAATTGGTAAGGCGAGTCAGTCAAAGTTGTGTTTAGTTAATTACATAATTACAGCATGTGCTGCATTATACAGTGCCTGTATGTACAAGAAGTTCAAAATAAGCCTATTAAATACCAAAAAAGTGAATCCTGTATTGTTTTCACAGTGATATAGTAATATAAACTTCTGCCTCTTAACACTCAATAAACAGAACTGTAAACTGTGTTGGGATGCTGAAACAAAGCGATTCTACTGGACAGCACTACAGAGACAGAAGTACAACAGTAGGTGACTAGGCCAAAGAAATGTGTGGTGGAGCTTAGATTGTTTTCAGGAAAATGCGCTATAGGCTACATGATTTATTACACTCCATTTATTTCAAGGCATGAACTTTTCCCTTTATAAAAGTGAATCTGTCCTAGTTTGATGTTGTAGCTCATCAGGGTTTATTGCCTTATCAGCTCATTTCCCTGTAATTGGCATCTGGCTGTAGTTAGGAGAAATGACTGTCAGTCAAAGACCTGATAACAACTGCCTTTCATTCTCATTTCCCCATTAATGTAGTCACACAGAGATATGATTTTCAGATGTTTAATATATGCACATTGCAACCACAAATTTCAACGTAAATATGCACGAAAAACCTTATATAATTTAGAAACTGAGGTTATTAATATTCATTTATTCAGAATTTCTAAGTCAGAATTTCCAGATGGAAAAAAACAATAGATTGCTTGATGTCAGATATTGAAGAACTAGCAAAAGCAGACTGTGTTGTCACCTTTTGTCAGCTGGATTTGGACCAGAAAGCTGTGCTTGAACAAACCGCACAGACTACAGCCGACTGCAAACTAGCATGTGTTCTGCACCTGCGTGTAAGGAATAATCTGTCTATATCAGCAGCTAACAATAGTACAACCCCAATTCCAAAAAAAGTTGGGGTGTTTTGGAAAATGCAATAAAATCAAGAATCTGTGATTTGTCTCTTTAACTTTTATTTAATTGACAAAAGTACGAAGAAAAGATTTCCAAAGTTTTCACTGACCAACGTAAATGTATTTATTTTAAATATGAACAAATTTTGATATGGATGGCTGCAACACACTCCAAAAAAGTTGGGACAGAGGCAAAATAAAAGTGAAAAGGTTATAGAATATCCACGTTAAACTGTTTTGAAACAGTTCACAGTAAGCAGGTCAATTGGTATCATGTTTGGGTTTAAAAGTAGCATCTTACTCTTTGCGAGCAAAGCTGGATCATGGCTCATCACTTTGTGCCAAATTTCATGAGAGAAGTGTCAAACAAATCAAAAATCACATTTCTCAATGCAAAATCACAAAGAATGTAGGTCTTTCACCAACTACCATATGTAATATTGTGAAAAGATTCAGGGAATCCAAAGAAATCACAGTACATGTAGGGCAAGGCAGGAAAGCTCAGGTGAATGAGCCCTCAGATTGCATAAGAATCCATCATACTGCGGTGTTAAATATAGCCACATCGGCTCAGGAGTACTTCAGAAATCCACTGTCATTTACCACAGTCTGCTGCTGCATCAAGAAATGCAACTTGAATCTCTGTTACTTGAGGAGAAAGCTATACATCAGTTCTATGCAGCGATGCCGGCGGGTTCTCTGGGCCAGAGCTCATCTCAGATAATCAAAAAGACAGTGAAAATGTGCTGTGCTCAGATGAGTTCACATTTCAATGGGTTTCTGAGAAAAATGGATTTCGAGTTCTCAGTCCCAAAGACCAAAGGGACTATCCATACTTTCATCAGCGACAGTAGCAAAAGCAAACGTCTGTCATGGTATGGGGGTGCAGCAGAGCACCATGGGCGACTGGAATATGTGCAAAGGTACTATTGACATGGAGTCACATATTGGGATTGTACAGAGATATATACAGTGGGTACGGAAAGTATTCAGACCCCCTTAAATTTTTCACTCATTTTTTTTTATATTGCAGCCATTTGCTAAACTCATTTCAGTTATTTTTTTTCCAGTAATGTACAAAAGCACACCATATTGACACACTTGTCCCTGAAAACACACAGAATTGTTTTTTGACATTTTTCAGATTTATTAAAAAAGAAAAACTGAAATGTCAACAATTCTGTGTTTTTCTAAGTATTCAGACCCTTTGCTCAGGATTTAGTAGAAGCACCCTTTTGATCTAAGACAGCCATGAGTCTTTTTGGGAAAGATGCAACAAGTTTTCACACCTTGATTTGGGGATCCTCTGCCATTCCTCCTTGTGTAGTTGGGTTTGTTCATTTGAGGGTGACGTTTCACTTTGTTTTTGTGTGTTGTTTGAAGTTGGATGGTAAACGTTGGTGGACGGCCATTTTTAGGTCTCTCCATAGATGCTCAATTGGGTTTAAGTCAGGACTCTGGCTGGGCCATTCAAGAACAGTCAAAGAGTTGTTGTGAAGCCACTCCTTTGTTATTTTAGCTGTGTGCTTAGGGTATTTGTCTTGTTGGAAGGTAAACCTTCGGGCCCAGTCTGAGGTCCTGAGCACTCTGGAGAAGGTTTGCGTCCAGGATATCCCTGTACTTGGCCGCATTCATCTTTCACTAGAGTTGCAAACCAGTCGTCCTGTCCCTGCAGCTGAAAATCTCCCCCACAGCATGATGCTGCCACCACATGCTTCACTGTTGGGACTGTATTGGACATGTGATTAGCAGTGCCTGGTTTTCTCCACACATTCTGCTTAGAATTAAGGCCAAAAAGTTAAATCTTGGTCTCATCAGACCAGAGAATCTTATTTCTCACCATCTGGGAGTCCTTCAGGTGTTTTTTAGCAAACATGCACTGAGGAGAGGCTTCCGTCGGGCCACTCTGCCATAAAGTCCACAAGGTGAGAGGGCTGCAGGGGTGGTTGACTTTCTACAACTTTCTCCCAACACCCGACTGCATCTCTGGAGCTCAGCCAAAGCGATCTTTGGGTTCTTCTTTACCTCTCAAACCAAGGCTCTTCTCCCCCGATAGCTAAGTTTGGCCGGACGGCCAGCTCTAGGAAGGGTTGTGGTCATCCCAAACGTCTTCCATTTAAGGATTATGGAGGCACTGTGCTCTTAGGAACCTTAAGTCCAACAGAAATGTTTTTGTAACCTTGGCCAAATCTGTGCCTTGCCACAATTCTTTCTCTGAGCTCTTCAGGCAGTTATTTTGACCTCATGATTCTCATTTGCTCTGACATGCACTGTGAGCTTATATAGACAGGTGTGTGGCTTTCCAATCAAGTCCAATCAGTATAATCAAACACAGTTGGACTCAAATTAAGGTGTAGAACCATCTCAAGGATGATCAGAAAAATGGACAGCACCTGAGTTAAATATCTGAGTGTCACAGCAAACGAAGCGTGCAGGTTCTGGAAAGTTACGCTTATCGGATTCCATGGTATATTTAGTTGTATATTTCTAATAGAATCTGCAAAAGATGTCAACAATTCTGGTTTTCTGTCAATATGGGGTGTTTTTGTGCGTTACATAATGAGGAAAAAAAAATACTTAATTATTTTAGCACAAATGGACTGGCAACCAAAGAGTAACAGAAGAGTGAAAAAATTAGCGGGTTGACTACTTTCCGTACCCCACGTATATATGTCTTTCATGGGAAGTCCATGGTTATTAGATCAAGACAATGCCAGCTCTCATTCTGCATGTGCTACACCAGCGTGGTTTCGTAGAGACAGAGTGAATGTGTTAGATCAGTCCAGATCTGACTCCTATTGAAAATGTATGACCAGTCATGAAAAGGAGAATCAGACAATGACAATCACTGACTGCTGAGCTTCTGAAGTCTTTTATTAAGCGAGACTGGACAAAAATTTAGCTTGCAAAACTTTAACAATTAGAATGCTCAATTCCCAAACAATATATATTTGATGTGACAGTGGTAAACATGCCTCTGTCCCAACTTTTTTTGGAGTGTGTTGCAGCCATCAAAATCAAAATTTGTTTATATTTACAAAATAAAATTAAGTTGGTCAGTGAAAACATTGGAAATTGTTTCTTTGTACTTTAGTCAATTAAATGAAGGTTAAAGAGAATGAGCAGATAACTTGTTCTTGGTTTTATGGCATTTCTCAAAATGTCCCAACTTCTCTGGAATTGGGGTTGCATTACCTTTTTACTTTTATTTTGCCTCTGTTCCAACTTTTATAGAGCGTGTTGCAGCCATCAACATCAACATTTTTTAATTTTTACGAAATACGTTTAAGGTGGTCAGTGAAAACATTGTACTTTTGTCACTTAAATCAAAGTTAAAGGGAATTAACAAATCACTCATTCTTGATTTCACTGCATTTTACAAAGTGTCCCAACTTTTTGGGAATTGGGGTTGTATATATTTGTCATTCAAAAGGAGAACCCAAAACAAGGATATATACGTAGATATATGAAACATAGCTTACTTACCAGTGCTTGCTTACCATTTTGTATATCAGCTATGTTGATAACTTATTTCATTCTAAGCTGCCGCTGACGTGAGCCCCATGAGAGCCGACATGAGGAACACACCAAAAAAAACTTTTAACACAAGAGTCGGCAACTCTGGCCCGCCAGAACAGGACTTTGGTTTTCTGATTCTGCAGGTGATACACCTCTGTGACTCTTTATGCAGATGATCTCTGCTTCCATTCAACACTACAAACATTTTGGCCTTCAGTCATAGCGACGCGCCGGCCTGGGTCATTCTTCTTTGGTCGCATCAATGGCAATGTCAACTCAGCGAATCTCCGATCATGCTAGGATGTCTCCCGTAGGCGACGCGCACCGTTCTCATCCAAACAACATGAGAAATTGGCAATGGCTACCCGCTTATAGATGGGGCAGGCCAATAAGTTAGTCCACTGTTAGATCCAACTGGCCCCACTTCTAATGATCGGCCTTATCGGCTGAATTGCATGGGTTTAAAATGGGATCTGATTAAACTGTGTGAGGTAAAATAAGTGTTTTAAAAGGATGAGACAATGACAAAAGTAGAATGAATAAATGCACAATAAAAATCCCAGAAATCCAAGGCTGTTAAAAGCACAGAGTCTTTCAGTTCCATACCATTAAAACTGTCCTTAAGAATCCTAGAGTGTAGTAAGTTCCAATGTAAAAGTGTCGACTTGTGTATATACAATCCAAAGTAAGTGATAATCCAATAAAGTGAGATGCTGGAATGGTAAGTCCTTAAAGGGGTCATATGATGCAATTTCGATTTACTTTCTCTTTTTTTTTTCTTTTTTAGAGGTTACAAGCTCTTGGTGCATAAAGAAGATCTGTAAAGTTGCAAAGGCTAATGTCTCAAATCCAAAGAGATATTCTTTATAAAAGTTAAGAGTCAGCCACGCCTGTCAAGGAATAGGCTGGATTCAGATGCGGGTACAACAGAGGCTTTATTGAACAGAGAATAATCACAACGGGCAATGAGTTCGTGTGGACGTGGAATCCCCTACCACACAGATGGGTGGATAGCAGCAGCTGGGACAAGCCGCAACTGCGCCAGTGGAGATGAAGCCAGCAGGGCAGCTCGCTAATCTGAGCGAGAGGCTGAGCAACATAATAACGAGTCCGCAGAGTACCAGGGTTGGCGGATGCCGAAGGGAGCCCACAGGTTTCTGAACGCACAGAGAGGTGCAGGAAAATATACAGGCAGCTACGAGCACTGGAGCCTGAATGAGACAAGACAGGACTGGTAAGCAATACAAACTATGACAGTCAGAGCAAAGGCAATAATCACAACAGTCTGACAAAAGACAGAGAAACACGAGGAGCTATAAGGGGAAGCTAATGAGATAACAAGAACCTGGTGTGAAACAAGAAGCTAGCAAGCAGAGAGACGGGGAAACAATCACGCTGACAATGCGCACGTTGCGAGCTGTCAAAACAAGCCACACACACAACAACAACACAACATCCAAACACAGAGACAGCAAAGAACAGAGTGATCGACCCGAGACCCGACAATACCCCCCTCCAGGAGCGCCACCAGGTGCCCCAGGAGGAGGCCCACCTTGTCGCCGATGGAAGTCCTTGATCAACGAACGGTCCAAAATGTCCCGGGACGGCACCCAGCATCTCTCCTCTAGAGCATAACCCTCCCAGTCCACGAGATAATGAAACCCTCTTCCACGGCGCCGCTCGTCGAGTAATCTCCTAACCGTATAGGTAGGGGAGCCATCCACAAGACGAGGGGGTGGGGGTGTGGGGCGATCGCCGGCAGGGTTAAGGGGAGAAGAAAACACAGGTTTAACCCAAGAGACATGAAACACAGGGTGAACCCGACCAAGGGTAGGAGGGCGCTTGAGCCTGATTGCCACCGGATTAACCACCTTGGTGACGCGGTACAGCCCAATGAATCTGGGCACCAGCGTTCGAGAAGGCGCCCGGAGAGGCAGATCCCTGGTAGAAAGCCATACCCGTTGACCGCACACATAGGTTGGAGGAGAGGACTGGCGATGATCGGCTGCTGCCTTGGTTCGTCCCGAGGTTCGAAAAGCCAGGGCGGAAGGAACCTCAGCATCAGGTTCCTGTGATGGAAACAGAGGCGGTTTATAACCCACAGAGCACTTAAAAGGAGACATACCTGAAGCCGCCACTGGAAGGGAGTTACGAGCGTATTCTATCCAGGAGAGCTGTTGGCACCAGGAATTCGGATTGTTGGATGTCAGACAGCGGAGCATTCTTTCGAGATCCTGGTTGGCCCGCTCGCATTGCCCATTGGTCTGAGGATGGAAACTGGAAGACAGACTCGCAGAGGCCCCGATCTGTCTACAAAACTCCAACCCAAAACCGGGAGGTGAACTGAGGACCCCTATCTGAAACCACGTCAATCGGCCATCCATGGAGACGGAAGACGTGATCCACGATCAGTTCAGCGGTCTCCCGGGCAGAGGGCAATTTGGGCAGGGTAATGAAATGAACCGCCTCAGAAAAGAGATCCACCACAGTGAGAATCACAGTGTTACCCTTCGATGGGGGAAGCCCAGAGACAAAATCAAGGGCGATGTGTAACCATGGACGGGAAGGGACAGGAAGAGGATGAAGCAGACCATCAGGAGGGCGATTCACTGGCTTACATTGGGCGCATGTGGGGAAGGCCAACACAAACTGTCTGACATCTGTGGGCAGTGTGGGCCACCAGAAGCGTTGACGGATGGCAAACAATGGTAGACCAGCCTGGACGCATGACCCCACTGAAGGACTTCAGGGTGCAGCACAGCTGCCTGCCGGGCACCTCCCTGGCACTTGCACCCCTCGACCGGCCTCCTCTACTCGCTGCTCGATATCCCAAGAAAGAGCCCCGACCACCAACCCTTCAGGAAGGATGGCTTCGGCTGCAAGCTCCCCCTCCGGAGCCCCGAACAGGCGCGAGAGAGCGTCGGGCTTGACATTTTTGGACCCTGGCCGGTACGAGAGGGTGAAGTTGAATCGCCCAAAGAAAAGGGCCCAGCGGGCCTGACGCGAGCTCAGCCTCTTGGCCGAACAGATATATTCGAGATTCTTGTGATCCGTCCAGACCAAAAAGGGCAGCGCCGACCCCTCCAACCAGTGACGCCACTCACCCAAGGCCAATCTCACCGCCAACAGTTCTCTATTGCCAATGTCGTAGTTACGTTCTGCAGGGCTGAGATGGCGAGAGAAGAACGCACACGGGTGCACCTTCCCATCGCGGAGGGATCACTGAGACAGAACTGCGCCAACCCCGACGTACGATGCGTCAACCTCGACAATGAACTGGGACTCAGGATCTGGAACCAACAGAACAGGTGCAGAGACAAAACGGGACTTTAATGTGTCAAAGGCTACCTGAGCATCCTGGTTCCACCTGAACCACCTTGGAGATTAATGCCGTGAGTGGAGCAGCGATCTGACCAAAATTCCTGATGTATCGCCAATAGAAGTTGGCAAAACCCAGGAAACGCTGCAGGGCCTTACGGGAGTCGGGGACTGGCCACTTGGCGACAGCTTCTATCTTAGCAGGGTCTGGTTTAATCCCCCTGGTAGAGATGATATGGCCAAGAAACGTAACAGACTCGGCGTGGAATTCGCACTTCTCTGCCTTGATGAGCAACTGGTTCTCTAATAGGCGCTGGAGGACCCGTCTAACGTGCTGGGTGTGTAGGTGGAGGGAAGGGGAGAAAATCAGAATATCATCCAAATACACAAAGACGAACTGATTAATCATGTCACCCAGAACGCTATTGACGAGACCCTGGAAAACGTCCGGAGCATTGGTCAGACCAAACGGAAGAACCAGATACTCGTAGTGTCCCGAGGGGGTGTTGAATGCCGTCTTCCACTCATCCCCCTCCCGAATGCGCACCAGATGGTAGGCGTTGCGGAGGTCTAATTTGGTGAAGACCCGAGCTCCCTGCAACAATTCAAAAGCAGAAGACATTAGAGGTAGGGGGTACCTGTTCTTTACTGTAATGTCATTCAAACCTCTGTAATCAATACAAGGTCATAGGGAGCCGTCTTTTTCTGAATGAAGAAAAACCCCGCCCTGGCGGGAGAGGAGGAATGGCGAATGAGGCCAGCCTGTAGTGACTCACGTATATATCCGTCCATGGCCTCTCTTTCAGGACCGGAAAGGGAATATAAACGACCCTTAGGCGGAGAAGTGCCCGGGAGAAGGTCTATGGCACAGTCGTAGGGACGATGCGGAGGTAGAGAGGTGGCCCGGGACTTACTGAAAACTGCACGAAGATCGCAGTACTCCGCCGGGACGCCGGTCAAGTCAGCGGGATCCACCTGCGAAACACAAGACACAGAGACAGCAGGAAAAGCAGCACCTAAACATGACACATGACAAGACTGACTCCAGGCTAAAATAGAATTACTGACCCAATCAATATGTGGGTTTTGTGTTTCAAAATTAACGGGGCCTTAGGGGAGTCAATAATTCACAGTTCGATCTGCTCACAGTGGTTACCAGAGAGGGAAAGGCTTACACAAGGGGTGACGTGAGTGATGGTAGTGAGGGGATTGCCCGATAATGACCACGCCGTAATGGGCTTAACCAGGGGAATGGTCGGAATGTTCCACTTGTGAGTCGAGGCAGAATCCAGGAAATTCCTCTCAGCCCCCGAATCCAGAAGGGCATGGCCAGTGTGTGAACCTCCCTGGAAGGAGAGTGGAAAGGGCAGCTGAGTGCGCGTTGCTGGAGAGTTTGAACAGGGAAAGGCGCCCACCAGGAGCCAGTTGCATGGGCTCAACATCAGCTGACTGTGGACTCGCCGCATCGGATGAAGCGGACTCCAGGTGGCGCCACGGAGTAGTGGATTGACGGCGTTGCCGGCGGCGGCTGAGACGGCCCTCCACACGGAGTGCGAGATTAATCAAATTGTCCAGCTCTCAAGGAAGATCCACAGCTGCTAATTCGTCAGCGATGTCATCATCCAGTACCTCGCATAGCGCACCCTCATTCCAGCCGCAAGCCGCCGCTAGAGTCTAAAACTGTATGGCATAGTCGGTGACAGACCATTTCCTCTGAGACATCCGAGACAGCTGAGCCGCCGCCTCATCTCCCTGGGCTGACCGGTCGAACAGCTTCGCCATCTCCTGGCGAAAATCCGCAAAAGTAGCACAGCAGGGAGCCCGTGATCTCCATACGGCAATTCCCCATTCGCGGGCGCGACCCGAGAGGAGAGTGAGGACGTATGCAACCTTAGCCTCCTCTGTGGCGTAACGTCGAGGCTGCAGTGAAAACACCAGCGAACATTGGGAGAGAAAGGCTTGGCAGGCATTAGGATCGCCATCATAAACCGGTGGATTGTTGGCATGAGGTTCAGGGTCCAGAGAGATACCAGCGCGGAGGACGGGACCCCGGGACCCCGGTTAGCCGCCTCCCGCTGAAGATCATCAACCCGCGTGAGGAGCTCAGCGACTCGGGCATATAGATCGCCCACCTCTTGCGCTGTGGTGTTGAGCTGGGTGGTGTGCTGACCCAGCAAAACTCCCTGTTGCACGAGAGCAGAACGAAGCGGATCCGATCCCGCTGAATTCATCGTGGTCAGACTGTTCTGTCAGGGAATAGGCTGGATTCAGATGCGGGTACAACAGAGTCTTTATTGAACAGAGAATAATCACAACGGGCAATGAGCGCCTCCGCGGACAGTTTGTGTGGACGTGGAATCCCCTACCACACAGATGAGTGGATAGCAGCGGCTGGGACAAGCCGCAACTGCAGCAGTGGAGATGAAGCCAGCAGGGCAGCTCGCTAATCCGAGCAAGAGGCTGAGCAAACTAATAACGAGTCCACAGAGTCCCAAGGTAGGCGGATGCCGAAGGGAGCCCACAGGTTTCTGAACGCACAGAAAGGTGCAGGAAAAATATAAAGGCAGCTACGAGCACTGGAGGCTGAACGAGACAAGACAGGACTGGTAAGCAATACAAACTATGACAGTCAGAGCAAAGGGAATAATCACAACAGTCTGACAAAAGACAGAGAAACACAAGGAGCTATAAAGGGAAGCTAATGAGATAACAAGAACCTGGTGTGAAACAAGAAGCTAGCGAGCAGAGAAACAAGGAGGGCGGGGAAACAATCACGTTGACAATGCGCACGTGGCGAGCGGTCAGAAGAAGCCACGCACACAACAACAACACAACACCCAAACACAGAGACAGCAAAGAACAGGTGATCAGACCCGAGACCCGACACACTTCTACCTAAAACTGCTCGCTCTAACACGCCCCCCACGTCTACGTCACCATGTGGGAAGATTTGCATAATGCCGCCCAAATGTTCACACAAAGAAAGAAGGCGTAACTTTTATTCTCGCTGTAGTATTGTTGTTGCCGCCGCCATGTCGTGAAGACGCTGTGTTTCATTGTGAAAGCGAAACTACTTTGTCATGTCTGGAGCTGGCGCTGCGGATAACGGTCGAAACTTTCACGTGGACGAAGTGGAGTCCAGCCTGGGGTAGTCACATGTGGTTGCCGCAAGCCCTGCGGACGCTCCTTTGTCGAAATCCACAGGCCGCGCCGTTCTCAAGCCCACCCACCTATGCTCACTCTAATCCTCCCGCTGTTCCTCACGCTAGCCCCCGGCCTCTGCTCACTCTAGGCCGCCGCCGCTCACTCTAGGCCACCTTGTGTGACGCTGTGTTTCATTGTGAAAGCGAAAACTACCTTGTTTGGCCTTCCAAAAATGGACACAAATAGAAATCAGTGGTTAAGTAGTATTTACAACACTGTTCCAGAACACTTCAACCAAATATTCAGATGTGTGCAACACAATTTATGGAGGACTGTTTCCTGATCCGGAAGAGTAGACTACAATGCCGGCTGCTCTGAATCACATACTGTAATTTTTTATATTTAAAGAGTTTTTATTTTTTATATTTTTATATTTAAAGCGAGTTTTTTGGGTAGTGTAGAGTAGTGCTTGTTGTTTGTCTTTTCTCCGATCATAAATTCAGACATGGTTTTATGTTTACGTGGCTTGATGCAACGCAACGTGTAAAAAGACGCATAAGTCATTATAATCCATAATTATGTCACCACTGGATGCAACGAATGCCTCATTTATAATGGGTTTTCATGTCTTTGAATCATCGCTCTGGCCTGACAGGGCATCATCACAGTATGGTAGGCGCGTAACATTTCCGTCACATGCTTTAGGTATTCGGCCAATCACAATGCATTGCATAGCTGGCCAATCACAGCACACCTCACTTTTTCAGACCGATGAGCTTTGTAAAAATCGACGCGTTTCAGAAAGGCGGGGCATAGAGGAGAAACAATAATGTACAGTATGTGGAAAATAATGTGTTTTTTCAACCTTAAACCGCATAAACACATTTCATTACACCAAATACACAAAATAATGTTCTTTTTAACAACATCATATTACCCCTTTAAAACAACTCCTCAATCATGTTCAGTGCTTTGGTCAGTGACCCTGATTGTTTGTCCCTGATTGATTGGCCTACTTCCTGATTCCTGTCATGTGAGTGAAAGCACTGAACACGCTGGATTGAGGAGTTGTTTTTAATGATTTACCATTCCAGCATATCACTTTATTGGATTATCACTTACTTTGGATTGTATATACACCTGCGGACACTTTACCCACAATTGGGTGTACGCATGACTGATTTCTTAAGGACTGTTTTAATGGTATGGAACTGAAAGACTTTTATTGTGTTGTTTTAAGTTCCTTGTGAATTGTGTAAATACATTATTTATTCATTCTACATGTGTCATTGTCTCATCCTTTTAAAACATTTATTTTACCTCACACAGTTTTAATCTGACCCCATTTTAAACCCATGTAATTCGGCCGATAAGGCCGATGGTTACACACTTAACATTGGTATGCTCATTGGTCGCAGCCACAAACTAGCAGACGTCCTAAGGAACCAGCAAGTTCCTTACATTCCTTACATTACATACATTGCATGCATCCAGGAAACAAAATGAAAGGGAACCAAAGACAGGGACATTGGCAAGGTATATAAGATAATCAACTATGGCACATAGATGACCCAGCATGAGCCAGCAACTTCGGGACAGTTATGTTGAGGTCGACAACATCTCTGACTGCCTTATCTCAATCAAGTTCATGTTGGGCTCAACAGTTACATGTATAATATCATGCTATGCCCCCCAAACCGACTGCCCAGATGAAGGACGAATGGGACACCCTCGATGCCCACCTCTGAACGCTGGAACTGGACGAAACACGCCAGTCATCCTCCAACGATGGTGCGACTATTTCTCGCACATCTCCAATGAAGAGTTCCCACATCCACCAATCCCTAGCCCTGAACCCATTTCCGGACCTGTCCCGCCAATCACTGCAGCTGAAGTACTGGCAGCCATCAAGAAAACGAAGAACGGCAAAGCCACGGGACCATATGATATCCCAGCCAAAGCCTGGAAATTCCTGGCTTCACGCTACAATCAGATGATCTCCATATTTCCACAACTCATTCTCAAGTTTTGAGTCCATGTCTCTCAGAACTTTCTCATGTCTCATTAGTGTTTAGTTTTATTTCTCCAAACGAAATTTTAGGAGAAACAAAGAAAGAAAGAAAGAAAGATATATGAGTATCACCACTAGTCTCCTTAAGACAATTAGCCTCTGAGCATTACATGTTTCCTCTGGGTAGTGTGTGTAAAAAACATGGTCAGTGATCTTCTCTGTTTATAATTTAACACCTGAAAATGACAATCTTCAGAGGATCAAATAATATAAGACAGTGGTTGAAAATGCAACAATAATGCCAAGAAAAAATCTTGCTGCACACTTTACCAGAAAACCAAGCACAATGCAAGTTATAGTCTCCAAGGCATGCATTATTTTTGCATTTAAAACCAATACTCGTGAAGATGAGATTAAATCCAGGGTTAGACCAGGAATCCAACCCACAATCACAAAATTGTGCCGTTATCATTTTCAAATGAATTTGGCACAGCTGTGAAATACACACACTGACTAAAGCAGGTAATTGTGGGTCATTTCACTCTGGTTTTTGCTGACGCAGGAGGAGAGCTGCACTTTAATCATAAAGCTCTTTTTTACCCAGTGCTCACATTTATTAATGTCCAACTGTCTCTCAGCTTAACTTTTTTTTGGCAGTCTGTTCCTAGACTGCCTTTCAGAGAGAGCACAGATGAATCTTCTAGACATTTATTAAAAGTATCTCAAAAGCTGATGGGAACTTCTCAGATTTCCCTGTCACGGGGATCTAACAAGATGTATAAAGCCCTAAACACACTGCAGGATTTTCAGCTGTCGATTGGCATCGTGAAATAATCGTGGAGATTTCTGTGATCGTGGCTCCTAATCAGTGCTCCTGTGTCGTACAGTGAGAGAGGTTCAAATATGGCCATTATCACGGTCTTGCGACCAAAGATAGCCTACGATAATTTTCTGACAGTGTCATTCTGACAGTGTGTATCTGTAAGAAATGAAGACATGCAGTCACACCACATATTTTAGCGTTTATTACAACCTGATCTCACAGAATTCCGTGTAATGACCACGGACCATGACATCCGAATCCGTGGTGGCATCACGGAATCGCCGAAAATTCTGAACTGAAAATACCATGACTGGATAACACTGATGTACCAGATGTATCTTGAAAGTTCACAGCTCTGATGATGCACATTTATGCAATGATTATATTAATGTGGCTGGATTCATCTGTAGCTCAAGCATTTCTTGGTGAACACCAGGATTATAAATCCCATGAGCTGAAAAAGGACAGGAGAACATCAGGATGTCCGTGCATGTGTTGAAAGTGAGGAGAGATTAAACATGCCCAGTTAGAAACACTCCAGCAGTATAAACAGAAATTGAAAATTTTTAAAACACTAAGTACAGAAGCACACACTAAGTGAACATGCACGCTAAAATCAGCTCCACAGAGCCAAGACCTCAGAGAGGAGTATAAACCATCTATGAAAGTGTGTCAGTGAGTGGAGAGATCAACAGCATTAACATTTCCATTTGCATCATTAAAACCCAAGAACTAATCCAGTCCTGCTCCTTTAATCTCCTAATTCTCCTCGTTCTCCCAAAGTGTGTAACTCGTCCTCACCCTTTGTACTCCAGACATGAATGACAGCTCAAATCATGTGTCTGCACCCCTAAAGCTCCGTTCACACCAAGAACGATAACAATAAAGATAACAGTTCAGATAACAGATAATAGTTCTGAAAATCATTCTCAATATTAAAGAATAGCAGAGTCCACACCACAGCTATGATGGAATCACTTTCAGAATTATTTTTTTTCCAGCTGATGAACAATACAAACATTGACACCCAGTCAGAAAATCAAATCGCTCAATCACTACCATTCTCCTATTAGACACGGGACATTATATACGTGGCATTACTGCTCGGTAAGTATGCTCAAACTGCTCGCAACCCTCCCTCCCTCCCCATTATAAGCATGAGCATATTACTGTGCACCTTCTGGTTGTCGTCTTCTTTTGTTTCAGATCACTAAGGCTTTCAAGTCCTGGCTGGCATGGACCTCACTGCTGAGAGACACTCATCCTCATAACCAAGCTACAGTATAGACGTCCCACTGCCACATCTGCACGATTACCACTGTTCGCTTTTAAAGACATTACTAAGTATCTTAATTGTCTATGTATTTCCAAGCTGATGGTTCCGTGGGGTTAATGTTGAAGCTCTTGTGTGTTCAATTAATTTTGGAGCAAGAACCCCCATAAGTAACCATACCGCCAAAGATAAATTGTGTTTCAATAAACTCAAGTAACTTGCCAAAGTGGTCCCGTCTGAAATATCTTTATCTTTCTAGTTATTTTTATAGTCATCGCTCTTGGTGTGAACAGGGTTTAAACTAACCCGCAGTGTATGAGCAGATCAGACAAACTATCCACTGCGATGTCCTGTTTTGTTACCTTCATTCAGAGACTCTTATTTTTTTATATTCATTTGATAGTCTGTTTTTTCTGTTTTCTTGTTTCCTGTGTTTAGTTCCTGTTTCTTTGGTTGCCTAGGTTTCTGAATGTTCTGATTGGTTTTTGCAGTAACTGATTATGTTCACCTGTTCCTTGTTTAGTTCCTCATTTAGTCTCTGTGTTTATAACCCACGGTTTCATTTGTTATTTGTCTTTACGTCGGTTGCTTTTCCCAGTATTTCTGTCATGCCCCTGGACTCACTGTGTTGGGTTTTCCCTCCCCAGGTGTGCCGTGTCTCAGTTAATTAGTCATTCCATGCACCTGTGTTCCCCAAATTGCTCAGTGTTTATTAGCCCCAGTCTGTGATGTCTGTCTTTGTCTGAGATTACACGTCAACCCTTGTGTTTCCTGTGCTCCTGTCTGCCCCGAGTATTCCCTTGGATTTTGAATTAAAAGACTTTCGTGAGTTGAAAACCTTGTCTCCTCGTTCCTCGCCATAGGCTAAGTGTGACAGAAAAACCGAAACAGTTACCTCCATGTTTCCCCTCTGTTTTGTTTTTGTTTCCATGGATCCCTTCACTCGCCCCGAATTCCTCCTCCTCCTGCTGGAGCAGGGAGACAAAGCTCTCGAGGACCATACCAAACTGTTCCTGTTGGTCGTAATATCACCAGCTATCTGGACGACACGCTCTGCTCTTTCTATGACGCAAGCCTGAACGGCGAGTGCAGAGCGCTGTCGTCTGAAGATGGTCCTCGGGAGGAATTCGCCGCCTTCGTGGAGTGGACTCTGGCTAGAAACGGGTCGCCACTCACCATCTGCCCCATGGAGGATCTCGCCGGATCCCCTCTGGACCCAGAGCCCAATCCACCATCTCCCCGCGGTACGGAGCATCAGCCTGAGCCCACCGATGACGGAGAGCCATTTCCCGCCGCGAGCCAGAGCGAAGCCAAGCAACTGAGCAGAGGATCACCTCGGAAGTTGAGCCCAACCCGTCAGACCAGGTGCGAGAGCCAGCGACAGTGCCCACCACAAGGGAGCAAGCCATGGACGGTGTGAGCACGGAAAGGAGCTCCCTGCATCATGGCTGAGGGTGAGCTGACTATGGCGGGACATAAGTGCCAAAACAAAGAGGGGAGGCATCCAGCCCCCGAATCCAGCTCAGAGCACCCTCCAGTGCCCGCTCCAAGAAACTGCCCTCCAGTGCCCGCTCCTCCAGAGTGCCCTCCAGTGCCCGCTCCTCGAAAATGCCCGCCCTCCCACCCGCTCCAGCCTCCTCCACCACTGTCAGCTGGCAGCCCCTTTGCTTGCCCTCAGCCCACCATCATTGTGGTGCGAACCCCACGGGACTGTCATCCTCCAGCGTCGCCGGGGTCGGAGTATCCCTCACCTCCGCCTTGGTCCTCAGTCGCTCCGGCTCCACCGCGGATCTCTGGATCTCCGCCTCTGTCGCCAGAGCCCTCGGCTCCACCCTGGCCCCCCGGATCCTCGGCATCCCCCTGGCTCGTTGGCTCTCCGTCTCCGCCTCGGGCTCCTCCACCACCTGCTCTGCCGCCGTTGGTCGGCCCCCTGGAGCCGGTGGCCATTCCTCCTCCATGGCTCCTCCCTCCGTCGGCTCCACCGTGGGCCGCTGTTATGGCTGTGGCCTGAGTCCTGCGGTGCTCTTCCTGCTCCGGGTCCCTCCTGTCTCCTCCCTGGCTCCTCCATCCGTCTTCTACTCCCTGGAATCTGTCTGCCGGCCCCCTCCCGGGTGTCTGTCCTCCTCCTGAGCCTCCTCCCTAGTTCCCAATCACTCCCCTCCCCATGTTGTTTCTACGGTGCGAGGACGCACCTTCCGGGAGGGGGGAGTAATGTCATGCCCCTGGACTCATTGTGTTGTGTTTTCCCTCCCCAGGTGTGTCGTGTCTCAGTTAATTAGCCATTCCATGCACCTGTGTTCCCCAAATTGCTCAGTGTTTATTAGCCCCAGTCTGTGCTGTCTGTCTTTGTCTGAGATTACACGTCAACCCTTGTGTTTCCTGTGCTCCTGTCTGCCCCGAGTATTCCCTTGGATTTTGAATTAAAAGACTTTCGTGAGTTGAAAACCTTTTCTCCTCGTTCCTCGCTCCGCGCCATAGGCTAAGTGTGACAATTTCCAATGTTTTGTATTGGATTATAAGAGGTTTTTTTTTTTTTTTGGTGCAAGTTTCACAATCTTATTACATTTCAACGTGTTTCTTAATTATGTTAGTACAAAATCACAAAATATCCTTTTTTTTACAACAAACTTAATAATGCTGTTACTATCAAACTTTTTGTTTGCCTCTCTTCTCATTCAGTTTAATATGTTTGTCTATGATTTAATCTAATGATTTAATCTGAGAGAAAGATTTGCAATTTGTGAACACAGAGCAAGACAGAGTACTAAGAGATTAAACAAATGATAAATATGTGTCCGTCAGATTGATCAGAGACACAGATGGCATCAAATACAGCATTTTACATCATGCCATGTGATGCTGTAAACAGAAGCCTTACCATGGTAGAGACGGGTGAAATACTGTAAGTCACCCTGAAAGGGCCAAACTAGACTTATATGTCAAATTGTTTACCTCATGGCTGTGTACATCTTCACCACACCTTTTCATGACACACTGAACTGACAGTATTGTAAACATATGGATTTTTTTTGTGTGTATTTTTTTTTAGTTTACTAGTGTGACAGCTGTAGCCTGTATTACTGTAAATCTGTTAGTATGCCTGACTTGAAACGCGTCTTGCATTGTTTGCTCTTGAATAAACTGATTGTTAAAAGTATTAATTTGAAAGAAGATCATTATGTTGTGTTTTGGTGATTAAGACAAATGTTCTCATTGCATATTGAAAAACAATGTGTTCTGAAACAGCTTTTATATGTACTGAACATGTACTGAACATGTACAATATGTCTAAAATGTGTATCTGCAATGAAAGCATGAGCTTTAGTTTAGAAAGATTGACTAGCAGTGCTACAAATGTGATGTGAAAACTGCACCAAAACAAAATAAAATAAAATATGAATGAATGAATTAAGTGCATTTTGATCATTGGTTGTGAGTTTTTCATGGGCTTTAAAAAACGTGTCTAGGTTACGTATGTAACCATGGTTCCCCGAGGGAACGAGACGCTGCGTCGAGGTGCTTTGGGAACGCCCTTTTGCGTTCTGAAGCACATGTCAAATCAGTCCAATGGAGCAGCGAGACGTCACGAGTGGGGTGACGTAAGCACCAGAAAGTATAAAAGCGCATCCAGCAGAGCGCAAACCAGCTTAGATGAAGTAGCGCCTGCAGGGATGCAGGGAGTATGGCAAAGAGACCAGCATCTCGTTCCCTCTGGGAACCATGGTTACATACGTAACCTAGAGACGTTCCCCTTCAGGAACTCGAGCTGCGTCGAGTCGCATTGGGAATGAGAATACCCACTGCGCCATTCTACCAAGTCCCTGCCTGTGTGTGTATCTGATGAGCACATCACGAAGAGAGAACTTAAGAACCTGGGGCAGATGCCAGGTGTAGGTTGTAAAAGCAAACAAAAGTGTGCGGAAAGGACCAGCCCACCGCAGCACAAATGTCCTGCAAGGCCACACCAGGCTGAAAGCCTTGGAGGCCGCCATACACCTGGTCGAGTGCGCTCTGACCCCCATAGGCCAGAGGAATATAGGTAGTGAGTGTTCGCCCGACAACCACCTATTCATAGTCGCTTGGTCTGGAAATCCGTCTTTGGCAACCAACCAAACAAAAGCTGATATGTCTTGCGCCACGGGCAGCTCTGTGTGACGTAATGTCCAGTGCTCGAATGGGACAGAGCAGATTAGCCTTTCTTGCCTACTTCCTGAGTCATGAGACAGAATGCCGAAGTACTATGGGCGGTCCGACTCGGTGGATTCAGTGTCGCGCTACCTATCGGGCCCCTCTCAATAGCACGGCTTGTCCCCCCATCTTCGGAGTAACGGATATGGCCCTTCTCTTCCCTTTCCCTCCTCCCTAATCCCCATGCTGGGCAATTCCCCCCCCTTTAGGCACGATAACAGATGTTGATACAGGTGATCGCGAACGATTCCCAGATCTGTTTATTGTGAGGAAATCCCCGCTGAGGAGAAAGATGGTTGGTATTGAGCCTGAGCAACTTGAACCGAAACGTCTTCTATGGGTTACAGAGGGGGCAGCATAAGCAAATGTACCGGCCTCAGCCTCAGGGTGTCATGGAGGAAACGAGTGATAAGTGGGTTTCTTCCCAATGATTGACCACCCAGAAGGGCGTGGTAAGCAGCTAAGGGCACCACGTATACTTTCAGAGTGGAGAGAGATAACCCTGCAGAGAATCGCTCCAGCAGAAACTCCAGAACTGTACCAATTAGATAGTTGACTGGGTCCTGCAGTTGCTGTCCACACCATGAAGCGAAAAGTTTCCACTTCAAGCCGTACTGTTTCCTAGTGGTGGGAGCTCTGGACTGGAGTATAGTCTCAACAAACTCAGTTGAGCATGCGACAGATGCTAGGCGCACGTTAACAATGAGCTGTGTCCCCTCAGGGGCCACGCCCACAACTTACATAACTCAGGGCGGGGGTGAAGAATGGCGCGCCCCCGCCTGAGGGAGGAGGTCCCTCCTGATCGGAATCTCAAATGGAGAGCCGTCGAGGAGGGACACCAGGTCCGAGAACCTTACTCGGGCTGGCCAGAATGGGGCTACTAGCAACAGATGGACCCCATCACGGTGTACCCTCGCCAGAACTCCCGGGAGCAGACCGGTCGGGGGAAAAGCGTACAGACGAAGCCTCGGTCACGTCTGCACCATGGCATCCAGCCCCATTGGAGTTGGATGTGTGAGGGAGAACCAGAGCGGATAGTGTGTCGTTTCCTGCGACGCAAATAGATCCACTTCCGCCTGGCCAAATTCCCTCTAAATGAGCTCCACCACCTCGGGGTGGAGCCTCCATCCCCCGGGCCTCAGCCCCTGTCTCGACAGGATATCTGCCCCCTGATTTAGATACCCAGGGATATAAACTGCTCTTAGAGAGAGGAGCTTCCCCTGAGCCCAAAGAAGGATCTGGCGCACCAGCTTGTACAAGAGGCGCGAACGCAGAACACGAAGACCCCCCCCCGATTGATGGGTAGGAGAGCCCTCTTAGGTCTGGGAGGAAGTGTTTCAATGCTAGAAACACGGCCAGCATTTCCTGGCAGTTTATGTGCCAAAAGAGATGATGGCCTTCACACAGACACTGGGCAGAGCGGCCACTAATGATTGCTCCCCAGTCCGTGAGAGAGGCATCCGTCGTTAGTGTTACGCGACGACAAGGAGCCCCTAACGTCGGGCCTTGAACCAGGAACCAACATTTCTTCCACGTGTCTAAGGCACGTAAGCATCGCCACGTGACCTTTATCATGCGAAGCGGATTCCCCCTTGGGGAAAATCCTTTGGTTCTGAGCCACCACTGCAAGGGTCTCATGTACAGCAGGCCAAAAGGTATCACGTTGGACGCCGCTGCCATCAGGCCAAACAGCCTCTGAAACGGTTTGACAGTGAGTGACTGGCCTTCTCTTACTCTCGTGACTGTCGTGAGGAGACAGACGTGCCTGCATCGAGGTTGAGTCCCACATCACACCTAAATAAGTGGTTCTCTGTAGTGGAGAAAGAACACTCTTCTTGGCGATTAGTCTTAACCCCAGCTCTCTCATATGGGCGAGGACGACATCTCGATGCCGAGCCGCCATCTGCTCCGATTGAGCTAGTATTAACCAATCGTCGATATAATTGAGTATGCGGATGCCCTGGAGTCACAGTGGAGCCAGAGCAGCATCCACACAAAAAAAAAGTGCGGGGTGAGAGTGACAGGCCGAAGGGAAGAACTCTATAAGAACTCTATCTTGGTATGCTTCGCCCCCGAAAGCAAACCTTAGGAACTTCCAGTGTTGATGGAGGATGGAAACATGGAAATAAGGGACTTTGAGATCTATCGTAACAAACCAGTCCTCGGACTGGATCTGAGATACTATCTGCTTGATAGTGAGCATCTTGAATCGAAGACGTTTGATAGCGCGGTTCAGAAGACGGAGATCTAAGATCAGACGCAACCCCCCATCCTTCTTCAGAACAATTAAGTAACGGCTGTAGAACCCGGACGCTCTCGAGAGAGGAGGAACACGTTCTATGGCCCCCTTCCTCAAGAGAGTATCTACTTCTTGTTTCATTACCAGAGCCTGCTCGGGGCCCACTAGTGTGGGGATGACCCCGTTGAAACAAGGATTCTGTAACCTTTCTCTACAATCTGCAGGACCCATTTTGAGATATTTGGTAGAAGTTTCCACGCTACCAGAAAATCTACTAAGGGAACTAGCCTCTCGAGGCTGGCCTCTGGTGTTATTAAAGGAGCCAGTTCAATGCCCTGAAGCGGATGAACGGCAGGGAACGACCGACCTGACTGCAGTAGCACCCTCACTTGAGGGGGCGAGATCTCCCGTGCCGTACCGTTGCCGGGCGGGCAGCTGGGAATTTCGCTCGTCGGAGCTCCTCACTGAGCCCTGAAGCACCGATCTACCGGTGCGAGGGTGTACCTGTGAACACTACATAGAGTGGCACGAGGGAACAACCGACATGACTGCTGATTAGCACCCTCACTTGCTAGGGGGCTGAGCTCTCCCGTGCCGTACCGTGTTGCGGGCGGGCAGCTGGGAGTTCCTCGTCGGAGCTCACTGAGCCCTGAAGCACCAAGGTGGCAGGGGTATCAGTGAACCTCCATGAGGGCATTGAGGGAACAACTGACCCGACTGCTGTAGTACCCTCACTTGAGGGGCGAGCTCTCCCGTGCCGTCCCGTTGCCGGGCGGCAGCTGGGAATTTCGCTAGTCGGAGCTCACAGAGCCCTGAAGCACCGAGGTGGCAGGGGTATCAATAAACCTCCATGAGGGCACTGAGGGAACAACCGACCTGACTGCTGTAGCACCCTCACTTGAGGGGGCGAGCTCTCCCGTGCCGTTGCCGGGCGGCAGCTGGGAATTTCACTCGTCGAAGCTCACTGAGCCCTGAAGCACCAAGGTGGCAGGAGTCTCAATGAACCTCCGTGAAGGCACTGAAGGAACAACCGACCTGACCGCTGTAGCACCCTCACTTGAGGGGGCAAGCTCACCCGTGCCGTCAAACCCCCCCCATTGCATAGAGCACAGAGCAGCTGGGAATTTCGCTTTGTCGGAGCTCACTGAGACCTGGAAATCAGCACCGAGGGGAGGGCAGGGGGTAGCACATAGCCTCCATGAGAGGCACGAGGGAGGACTTGGGCACCATATCTGAGGGTGTTATCCGCCTCCTCCCCCAGGTGGGCGACCAGCCGTCAGGGACGCTGACAATGGTGAGGAACCATTTAGCGAAGTCCTCTTAGGACAAAATAACGGTCCGAAGATCATCTTTACGGTTCTAGAAGATGCCAACTGAGAGCATCGCACCGACCACCGATCTTTCTTGTGGGGGGCTGCGGGTTGCAAACGCATCTGTTTTTGACGAATGGCGATTATTTGAGGAGCTTGAGGGCTTGGGCTGCATCCTATTCAGAGCCCCCACCCATGCGCAGGTCAGCCTGGAGTCTGCTTTGTAACACCGCCCATGGTGTGCCAAACATGCCTGCACGCGCCTGACCTGCCGCCGTATAAGCTTTCACAACCTGACTCGATGTAAGCCTAACGGGCCTGTTGGAAGCTTCGGGGCCTTCAGGGATGATTCTGAGGATGGGGAGAGATAGCTCGAATGCGTCTGCTCCACCACTGGCATCGCCGCATATACTTTATCATTCAGCCCCACGATGTTCTTTTTAATAATTTGAGACTGTGGGGCTGTAATATGGGATGAGTACGGTTTCTCCCATGATCTTGGCACTCAGCATGGAGATCGGGGAAAATGGAAGGCCCCCATCGTGAAGGCTGTGATATGGATTCAGAAAATGCTCGTCTAATTATTTTTAGGACAAGCATCCTGTTTCTAGGCTGACGATATTTTATTTTGGCGAATGCACAAAACACACCCCATAATAACGAATCACACCTCATACGCGAGGGACTGTAAATAGGAGGTGGCATGAGTCAACAGTTCTCTGTCTCGCATCATCACATCGCACCGTCCCGAGGAAGATAGATGAAGCGTCTGGCTTCCGAAAACTGAGAGAGAGCCGCGGATCTAGCGGGTGAGGAACGAGAAAAGGACGAGCCCGTCTCGGAACCCCTCCGCTAAATCCACCCGCGATCCACACGACAACAGTCTGCACTGTGCCTCGGCAACAGTGGGACCGCTGCCAGTGGGATCGCGAGCCTGGCCGCTCTCATCAAAAGCAGCCAGGCGAGAGCGGAGCATACGTAGCGAGAGTAACTCGCAGTGATGACAGTCAGCTCCTCGAAAGCTGACCGTGCAGGCTCCGCTCCTAAACAGAAACGACACACAAATCGTGTGTATCCTCCGCCGCCAGATATTGTGGGCAGGGAGAAACACAGCATTTGTAATGCCGTTCGCTCGCCATAGACTTTTTCATGATTGTTTTTTTTATATGCTTGTGCGGACAGACAACAGTAAATAGACTGACACATATACAGAGCGCTACTGAAGAGCAGAAGCGGGTTTGCGCTATGCTGGATGCCGCTTTATACTTTCTGGTGCTTACGTCACCCTGCTCGGGACGTCTCGCTGCTCCATTGGACTGAGTTGACACGTGCTTCAGAACGCGGTCACGCCAGGGCGTTCCCAAGCGACTCGACGCAGCTCAAGTTCCTGAAGGGGAACAAACAAACATCTGGGTTCTGATATTAGTGTCATGATTGTAAAAAACTGTACTTTTGTCCACAAATTACAGTCACACTTGGCACCTCAATCAATGTCAAATTCCTCTATAGAATCATGACCCATAAGTAAGTAAGCAAGTAAGTCAATAAATAAGAAAATAGATAAATAAATAAATAAATATTACATTTATTAATTGTAGTGAGAATACCCAATTCCTTAACCCAGATAATGTAGCTCATTGGCTTAACTGCTGGCCATAGGCTTCAAAGCAGTACACTGCATCAACTTGATGGATTAGTATTAATTTAAAAACAAATAAAGCTCTTAGAAGCAAATAAAGACATTTTACCCAAATAAATGCCTGTAAACATAATTGTGCTTGAACCGCTAAGATATTTGCTCAGTAGTGTACATATGGGAATAGATTAGCTGGTAAAGACAGCTCTTTGACTCATGAAATACTGTCAGCACGCTGTGCTGGAGAGGCAGACTCAGCAGGAGCAGTAGAGACACAGTATCATCTGATGGAACTTTTTAGACCGCAATTAGGCCATTAATCCAGCTGCAGCAGGACGCTTGTATTAATGGTTTTTTAAACGTAGCCAATTCACACCCGTTTGTCCCCCGCTACCTGCTGACTGCTCCAATAATGCATCAAAGTGACTTACACACACCCAACACAACCACCAAGAGTACATGTTCTCACAATCCACTCCAGATCTCGTTAAACAGCAAATCACTGATCAAATATGAATCATCGTACACTGACATCTAGCATTCACATAACTCGGTTATGTTAGTGACTACATTTATGAGATCTTTTCTTAGAACCTCCACTCTCTGAATTGGGACATGTCGATTTAAGAAATCATGGCTGTCCTGTCTTGGGCACTTACAGGATCTGAGGATATGAGGGTATGCACTTTTTTTGCAAAAAAAAAAGAAGAAGCAATATTCATAGGCGGAGCGTCGGGACTTGGGGCAAAAATGGCACAAAATTGGACAAAAATGCCCCTGCACAAATAAATTAAATCTATTACGTCTGTTGCTAACAAAGTGAATATGAATAGACAGTTTCGATTGCGACATTAAATTAAGATCTGCTCATGTTGCACCGTATTTCCTTTTAGGCGTTTTTACAGTGTTGCGCATTAGAACTAATCACACACAATTCTGTTGAGCTTAGGAATGCAATGGCCAATCAGAGGCGTTCAGATGAGTCATCATTGAAACTAGGGATGCACCGATACCGGCCCGATACTGAGCTTCTGTACTCGTACTCGTACTCGTTAAAATGCCCCGATACCAAACGCCGATACCACACAGCATGTGATCAGTGCCATATTCAGACAAAGAAGCACTGACAACAGAACAACAGACAGCAGAATGGAGTTATTAGATTTTAAGAATGTCTACGAAGTATATGTATGCAATAAATAAAACATTCAGTATGAACGTCTGTATAGCTGATGTGCGCGAGCGATAAACAAAGCGTGCTGAGGAATTGAGCGCACGCGCAGGTGCAGTGGCAAGATATGTCAAGTGAATATATCTTGTCTCACAGACAGATTTCTGGCGAAATTTAATCTAAGCAGCTTGTCGTGAAATGCGCTAGGCTGTATGCTACACTCCTGCACCGAGTATAAATACGTGCAACAGCGGTTGCGGTTTTGTGTTTGCTGTGCTTGAGTGTTTCTGCATATATGAGTGGCTTTGAGAATATAAAAATCTTTGCAAACCTCCCATAGTAAAATATAATTGTTTCTTAAATCGAATTCAATGAGTGAGGTCATACGAATTGACGAAATAGCAACCTATCAGTTTCAGTTCAGTCAATTCAGAGTATGTTCACGGTTAACACACAAGACATTCTCAACAGAGCAACGAATCGACGAGTAACTATGGAAATGGACGCTAAGAAAAAGCACGCCATGCTGCTTCTATCTTCTTCTTCTGTGAATAAGGCAATTTGCTACTTAGTGCAATCATGCCAATTCTTCTTTAATAAAATTACAAACCTCAGTGCACAGTTTTCCACACCACAATCTGTCAAGCAAATCTTACCAGCAAACATACACTTGTTTTCATCTTTCTCTCCACTCTCTGAGGCAGAAGTATCTAAATTCATCCTTTCCAATCATCCTACTACTTATCCACTTTATCATATTCCATCTCATCTCCGTCAAGCCATTTCTCCTGCCGTTGTACCTGCACTCACTCACATCGTTAACACATCCCTTCAAACTGGTGTTTTTCCCTCAGCATTTAGACAGGCTCGTATAACCCCACTTCTAAGAAACCCACTCTTAACCCAACTCTTAGAGAACTACAGACCGGTTTCCCTTTTACCTTTCATTGCAAAAACACTTGAAAGAGCTGTGTTCAACCAAGTCTCAGCCTTTCACACACAGAACAACCTCCTGGACAGCAACCAATCTGGCTTCAGAAGTGGACATTCGACCGAGACTGCCTTGCTTTTAGCTGGTGCAGCCCTAAGACTGGCAAGAGCGCATTCCAAATCTTCAATACTTATCTTGCTGGATCTGTCCGCTGCTTTTGACACGGTTAACCACCAGATTCTCCTGTCAACCCTATTGGCAAAAGGAACCATCTCAGGAACTGCACTCTAGTGGTTTGAGTTCACATTCTTCGAGATAGGTAAACCTTCAAAGGGTATCTTGGAGAGGTTGAAACGGGGTCGCAGAAGAGTCGCCAACATCTACGCTAATGAGGGCCCGCGATCAGGACTCAAGTGACTGGACCACTTTTCTTCTCTGTCTACATGGCATCACTAGTTTCTGTCATTAAGAAACATGGCTTTTAATTTCACTGCTATGCTGATGACACTCAACTTTTGCTCTCATTCCATCCTGATGATCCGACGATAGCTGCTCGCATCTCAGCTTGTCTAAAAAGTCATTTCTTGTTGGATGACGGACCATCGCTTTCAACTCAACCTGGCTAAGACAGAACTTTTTGTGGTTTCAACAAACCCATCACTTAATTTCACCATCCAGTTAGGCTCATTAACCATTACTCCTTCAAAAACAGCTAGAAACCTGTGAGTTGTGATTGATGATTAGCTGAATTACGCAAGAGGGCCACATTGCAGTAACAACAATACGACCGTCCTGCCAGATTTGTTTTTTTTCCTTTATACAACATTAGGAAGATCAAGCCCTTTCTATCAGAACATGCTACACAACTCCTTGTTCAAACTCTTGTTATGTCCAGGCTGGACTATTGCATTAGAGGTCGACGCTAGTGGATTTTGCCAGATCCAATAGCTAGTGGACCCCATGCCCGATACCGATTAATTAACCGATTGTTTTAAAATTGATAATGAACAAAAACTAAAATAGTGCTTTAACAAAACCAGTACTGAACCATACTAGTAGTAGTAGTAAAAAAATAATAATGATAGTAATAGTAAATGTTGAAATTAACGCACTCTAATAAGGAACAATACTTACACAGCTTTCATTTAATCTTAATGCTACAAATGGACTCATATTTTTTCATTTCAACTGTCATGCTTAAAGGTGCACATCTTTAAATATATACACAAAAGCTATAGCATTAAAATGATATACATATGGATATTGTATGTATACTCTCACACTTTAACTGCTTCTATTCTTGAACACTTGATAATTATCTCATCAAAATAAAAGCGCAGCGCTGAGACTAGGAGAACTCAACACACACACTCCGGACGCATCACGTTCAACTCGAGCAGCGGTCTAAAACAGTTTAATTAATCACCAAACAGACACAAGTTTACTTCAAGAATGAACAATTTGCTATAGATGAGTTTGAAGTTCGATGTTTAAAAAACGGAGCAAACGGAAAGAGATGGAGAAGAGAGAAGAGCAACTGATATTATAGCTCTATATAACAATCAATATTATGAAAGCAAACAGACTTCCATGAAGCCAACAGAAAGACAAAAGTTTTGCTGAAAATGCACAATACACAATTCATTATGTACATTAACCCCCCAATGATTCGGGACCAATATAATGTAATTTAAAGGAAAACTATGTGAATGGCGCTCTGTGGCGAGCCAGGATTTTCTGTCGGCTGCATTTAAATCCGCGTCTGAAGTTTCCCGCTCTGTTCACCGTGCAGTATCACGTGTCTAAACAAATAGCACATGCTGTCAATGATTTTAACCACTAGAGGCCGCTCTCGCACTGTATAATGACAGCAGACCCTTCTCAGCCGCTCCAGCAATGGACGCAACCCGGGAAAACTATCGGCATGGATTTTTGACGATAACCAATAGTTCCAGCAATCAACAATCGGTGCCGATTAATCGGCAAAGCCGATACATCGGTCGACCTCTAGTTTAAACACACTGCTTGTTGCTAGGGCATTTACCTGCCTTAGAAAATAAGAGCTAATAAGAGCAGTTCAATGTTACTAGTCCTAATAAGACATGCACAGTTGTTCTTCCTTCTTCATCATAAAAAGGGAAATATATTGAAAGATGCTGAGGCCAAGGGAGCAAGAGGAGTCCAGGATTCGTCTGTGGTGATCAACCCTGTGACATTAGA
Source organism: Sinocyclocheilus anophthalmus (assembly GCA_018155175.1). Lineage (NCBI taxonomy): Eukaryota > Metazoa > Chordata > Actinopteri > Cypriniformes > Cyprinidae > Sinocyclocheilus > Sinocyclocheilus anophthalmus. The sequence continues at coordinate 90,609 of JADLZN010005278.1, forward strand.
CCCCAAATCGCTTCTTAATGAGCTTGTTATTCATTACAAGCTATCCCTCTCTCATATCAGATGTGTAGCATGAAACGATGCTGTCCAGAGGTGCTAATGTACTGCTAGCATCAGCTTCATGGTCTGTTGAAGATGCAGCCTGATGCAGTACTGGGTCAACTGAACCGCTGTTCTCATTAAACTCATTTACTTACATGATGGTTAGCCTGTTATTGTTAATCAAAGCATCTGATTAAATCTCATAGACAATCCTTAACTACACAAAATACACTATATTTGGACTTTTTCTGAAAAAAATATTAATGGTGCATGCCTGTGCAATCCCCACCAGCATGATGCCTGGGTAAACTGTTGCCAGCTTGTTATGGGTGGTTAATAGGGTGTTAGAGCAATAGTAAGATATATTTGCTTTAGCAAGTTCCACAGATTAATATACACCATGCTTAATGTATGTTCCATCAATAATTCAGCCAAACCTATCTTTAACTGGCAGCCAAATGCGACATCCATAATGTGCATCAATAGAGTTGCTGGAGGGCTGCAGTATTTTGCAGACGCTGGTGAACTCCTATAGATTTCTGCATGCTTAATTAGGAGCGCACACACTCAGATAGAGCAATGCACGCAGATTCATGTGATGAAGTTCAGTCAGTCAGGACTGCACGAGATAAACCAATCCCCATTTTATACACGCCTTATCTGCATTCATGTTGTTGAACAATGCAGCGTTAGTGTGCAGCAATATGAAAATTAGATAAAGAGCTAGAAACTGCACAATAGCATATTCCATTGAAACTGAAGGGACAAAGAACCTGGAAAACAAAAGCCTGAGATCTCATACTTGCTCATGAACATGCTCTAGATATAGCAATGATTAAAAATAAGACCCTTACTCTTACTGCTTCAGATAGATACTGAAATGAGGAAAAACTGTTAGTTTGAAACCTAGACGCTCAGAAAAAAGTAAAAAATCTGTCCCTGGAGCAGTATACGAAGATACAAAATCTAAATGGTATGTATTTGTACCTTATTTAACCCTAAATGGTTCATATTTGTATTTTAAAAGTACATATTAGTACCTATAGTGTACATAGTACCCTTTGAAAGGTTTCTGAGAGTGTAAATATGTCCTACTCCTCATCCAGTAACAAGAGATCAAGCTATTATTATAGACAGAGACACATTCAATGCAATTTATTTTTCCTATAACAGAAAATGTGATTACTGAACCTGTCTCTTTTCTCTTTACCCTGTGTTACAGTATATGCTGTACAATCAGAAACAGATAAATGTCCTGTCCACAGAACATCTCTGCTATGGGTGCCTCATAACACCAATAACAAACAACACAAGGCTGAACAGGCGGATACATGTGATTGAGAGCCGAGGTGATGCTGCTATCTGGCTGAAAGCATCTCTCTCGGTCAGGGATTATGCCTTTATTCAGGCGAGTCTACAGGCCTGTTCAAAATAACATACTACAATACTGCTTTTACTATTTCTGAAGCATGCATTCATGTGTAATGTGTACATTATGCATATTTTCTGTATATGCATGAAATACCCAGATGGCCTACTATAGGCTGCAGTGACAAGAAACGTAAGTGAGATTGCAGAACAGCAGCTGAACATTAAAAAATGAGTGAATAAAGCTTTCAAGTGCCCCATGAGTCCTGAGATGTCACAAACACAGCAGACTAAACTGAGCAGAGCTGTATCTTCTGAGAGGACTTTAACTGTATGCAGCAGGACACTCCCAGCTCGTCACATAGGCCACGTACACACTGCAGCTAAATTCGGTTGTCAGTTCACCTTTTACTCCTCAATCGAGTTCTGCACACGCATAATTCACTACAATATGGGAGTGACAAACGCATTTACAGAAAGTCTAC